>CM019160.1:1947490-1962753 GCA_009733165.1 Naja naja | reverse complement strand
CTGCCATGCCCACCAAGCCACACCCACAGAACTGGTAGTAAAACAATTTGAATCCCACCACTGCCACAGACCCTCTGCAGCTGACAATCCAAGACACACAGAACTTATACCTCTCTACATAACTGCTTCCTTGCAAGTGCCTGCATCTTCAGAATGGAGGGGCTACCGTTATGCAGTCCAGATGTAGGATGGGCACAAAGGAGCCTTATGTCTCTATCCCAAAATGCCAGCAACTCAGTGACAAGCACTGAGAGTTACATTCAGAAGCTGGTGCAAGTTGAGATAAGAGCAACTCAGCAGATAAAGAGCCTGGAAGAAAAATTTAAGATGAATGATTGGTGGTGTCAGATGTGTTTCGCCTGGAGAAGTGTACATGATAGCTCTTTTCAAGCAGTGAAAGGGCTGTGATGTAGAAGACAGAACAGAATTGCTCAGACTGGTCCCAGAACACAAGGCAAGAAACAAGGTGTTTAAATTATAGGGAAGTGGATTTGGGTTGGATATTAGAAAAGATATTAGGAATAGATCCACAATAGAGCCATCCTTCATTGGAGGCACAGTAGTCCTTGATTTACAACCAGTTTTTAGTGACTTACAACTTACAACCATTTTTTAGTGATTGTTTGAAGTTACAATGGCATTGAAAAATGACTTATGACTGTTTTCACACTTATGACCATTGCAGCATTTCCATGATCACGTGATCAAAATTTGGATACATGGCAACTGTCTCATATTTATGACAGTTGCAGTGTCCCAGGGTCATATGATCACCTTTTGACCCACTGACAAGCCAGATTTAACAACCATGTTATTAAATTAACAACTGTGGTGATTTAACAATGGTGGCAAGAAAAGTCATAACATGAGGCAGAACTCACTTAAAAACTGTCTTGATTAACAACAGAAATGTTGGACTCAATTGTGGTCATGCGAGAACTACCTGTATTCAAACTGGAGCTGAATGGCCATAGTAGTGGATCCCTGCTCTATACTGGAATAAACCATCTCCTTGCAATCTAGGGTTGGAGTTGAATTTCAAAGAATTTCCTTCCATTTATTATTCTGGACCAATATAAAATATACTTTGAAGAATAGATTATTGTCATTCAAGTTCACGTCTTGTTGACCTCCAGCTGTGCTTAGGTTAGGGGTCACCAACCTTTTGGACCTCAGGGACCACCAAACTCATAATTTTAAATCCAAACTCATAATTTTAAATCCCGCAGACCAGAGACATTGGGAAAATCCCCAGAAAATCTGCAGGAAAATTCCCCACCTTGTTTTCCCACCATCATTCTTTATTTGTAATTGCAGGATTCCGTCTCCAGCTCCATTCTCAGGGGAGAAGAGAGAGAGAGTTTTGACTTCATGCAAGTAGCAGAAGCAGCAGAAGTCTTTTTTTCTCTCCCCCAAACTCTGCCAGAATGGCACAGCCTCTTGGAGCAGGATGCCTTGCAGGGTCCCAAAGGCTCATTTCTGGTGGAGTTTGGGGGAGAGAAAGAAAGACTTTGCTGCTTTCCTCTTGCGCAGCCAAAAGTAAAAGAAGAAAGAAGCAGAAAGAAGCAGCCCAGTGGCAGGCCAGGCACGTGGGGTGAGTGGGACAAGTTCCCCCCTCCCCTCACTATCTCATGTTGTTCGCAATGCAAGCGACACAAGCCTTGTGTTCCCACGGGCCATGTGGGCAGCACAGCTTTGTATTCCTACGAGACTGGATTAATTGCTTTGGGGTGACATTTCTTAACCACCAAAATTTTCTCGCGGACCACCAGTAGTCCCCGGCCCACTGGTTGGCAACCACTGCTCTAGGTGTCTCTAGACCCATTTCATTTCCCTCAGATTTGTACAAAAACCACAGGGCATGCTGGGATCCATGGGAAAAGAGAAACTGCATGTGCACAACCTCATCTAAGGGCCCTGCCATCCTCTCTTTCCAGATGGCAACCAACTCCGCTGCATCATGCCTCAGTCCATCAGGAATGGCCCCTAGTATTCTCTGCCTCTCTGTGTTGGGAAGATAGTGCCAGAAAATCCCAAGGTTATCAGGGAGTGGCGGACAATGCTAAGCTAAGACTGAGTTTTAGCCAGTCATAACAGATCTCCCAAGATTCAGGAGGTTCCAGCAGTTGAATTGTTTGTTTTTGGCAGAGAATTTCCTTGCTGTTTGTGTGCATATGTGCATATCTCTCCTTCTCCCTCCCTCCCTCCCTCCCTCCCTCCCTCACACACACACACACACACACACACAGACATGGAGGAGGGAGAGAAAGAGCAAAAGAGACTCCCTTTAGAACACAGTACATGAAGAATCAAAAGTGCAGGCTGAGCCTTCCCAGACAGCTGCTTGTTGCCTTGAATGCCAATTCCCAGGAATAAGCAAAAACATCCCAAGAGGCTTTACAAGGATTCTTCACTGCAGGTTGCAAAGCCCTTCCCCAGGTGGGTTCTTTTTTTATTTTCTTTTTCTCTTTGCATTTATAGGGCCTCTTCTTTATCACTGCTTATTGATTACCTGATCTATGTAATTACAATCAGAACAGCTGGGATTTCAAGCCTGATTGACTTCAAATTAGAAATCCATGGCTTTTGTTGGACCAAACTATTATGGCTGAACATTTTTTGTGTCTGGCTTTCTTGTTTACTTTTTCTTTTTGTGGAAATATTTTTCAGAACCCAAGTATTTGACCAGAGCAAAGTGATTCCCACACTACCCTTCATAGTCTGGGACAGAGGTGGTATTCAGCAGGTTCTGACGGGTTCTGGACAACCGGTTGCAGAAATTTTGAGTCGTTTGGAGAACCGGCAAACACCACCTCTGACTGGCCCTGCCAACCCCATCTATTCTCTGCCTCCTGGCTGGGTCTTCTTTGGTTGCCCTGCACAGGACAATGGAGATGGAAAGCAGGTTAGTGGGGTGGGGAGGGAATGGGATTTTGCAGTAACTTTCCCCCAGGAATGGGGAGGGAATGGAGATTTTGCAGTATCCTTCTCCTGCCATGCCCACAGAACCACGCCCACAAAGCCATGCCATGCTCACAAAGCCATACCCACAAAGCCACATGGCCCACAAAGCCACACCCACAGAACTGGTGGTAAAAAAATTTAAATCCCACCACTGGTCTGGGGCTGAGAAATGTTTTGCACATGTGATACACCTTGGGGGGGTCATCTATGGTTCTGAGCCAGGGTCTGCACACATTACAGAACCCCTGCCCCTCGTTCATCTTTTGTGATAACAGAAATAGGGTTTTTGTTATATTTTTTTGCAACATGCTAATTTTGGAAGACCCAGCACAAGATGTTGGGTGGCTTCCTGGACAGGCTGGGCTTTGCACTGGTGGGCACTGGTGGATAATCTAGCAAGGTCAGGGCAGACACTGAAGATATGTGGAGGAGCTGATCAAGGGTGTCTTTCCTGGATCTAGGGCAAGTTTATGAGTTTTTTATCGATGTTTTCAGTATCATTTTGTAAGATTCCTGACATACTTACACCCCCAATTAGGACTAGAATTGTCATCAAAATTCAATGCAATCACAAAACATGGCATCACATGACCACAGCAATTTATGACAGCAATCACAGCACTGTTCATTGTGGTCGACACCTGAAAATTGCAGGTCATTAAGTGGGTACCTATTACAGTCCAAGCCAGCTCCAAGCTTCAGTAAAGTAGAACATAGGACATAGAATGCTAGGGCTGGAAGGGACCTCGGAGGTCTTCTAGTCCAACTCCCTGCTTGAGGCAAGAGCCTTATACCACCCCAGTCAAATGGCTGTCCAGTCTATTTTTGAAACCTTGCAGTGATGAAGCACCCACAACTCTGGGAGGCAAGCTAAGAGGCTGCCTCAATTACCCCACTAACTCTGCCCTTCAGCCACCGTGCCCTTTGCCTTGCAGGGTGGCAGCCAGCCCCAGAACTGCTTGGCTCTAGACTAGGGCCATGCCACAGGAAGCCACGGCCACTCCAACACATCCACGGCTGCCATTGCCACCTTGCACTCTGCCACCCAGCTGACCAACCCCATTTTCTTGCTGTTACTGCTGACAGGGCAAGCCCAGCCCGGCCCTTTGCAACAAGAAACCCCTTTGTGTGAAGCTGGCAAAAGGCAGCCAGCCCAAGCCAGGCTGGCAAAAGCAACCGGCAAAAGTCAGGCCCTTCACATGGCACTGCTGGGCTGGCCTGTTGTGGGGCATGCATAGTCCAGGTTGCAGGAGCTGCCGGCACTAGAGGCCACGGAGCATGAGGAAGAGTGTGGTTCCTTATGGAAGCAGACAGCAGAGGAGTCACTTGTCTTTGTATGTGGGTCCCCAAGTCCCTCTCCCTGCCTCTGCTGCAGTGGGAGGTTGAGTGACAGGAGAAGGGGCTTCTCTACCTGACGAGACTTGAAGGCTGAAGGTCACTAGAGAGAGGGCTGCACCCATACGACACTTTCAACCAAGGATCCCACTTCCATCCACGAGGATGTCAACTTTTTCCCTTTGTCAACTACTATTTTCAATTGTCTAATTGAATGGAAATTGTTTTCTTTAGAAAGGAAGAACTTCTCAGAGCAGGCACTAATTAGTTTAGCTTACTTTATTGTCCTTGCACCTCGTACAATGAAATCAAACACCATCTTCAGCACACATCATGACCATAAAAATGAACACAAACACACATCCTTCACATTCTACACATTGAATTGAAAACTCCTGATATTGCATTAATATGGCATTATAGAATAGAATTCAATAGAGTTACTGCCCTGGGATAGAAGCTGTTTTTCAGCCTATTTGTCCTTGTTTTTATTAATTCATTCTTATTTTTTAATTCTCCTTGGGCATCAAAATTACATGGGAAAGGAAACCTGCAGGGATACCTAATGGAAATCCAAATAAAGCAGAATAGATGAAATTATGACTAGGACTATGGTTGGTTCAGATACCCAGACCGGAAGGAAAATTCTGGTCATATCATTAGACTGGGAGAAATTTTTTTTTTCCACACTGGTTTAGAAAATCAAACCCATTCAATTTTCCCAACAACAGATGAAATCAACAATCATCTCTGACCCAGATTCACCGGTCACAAATGCCCAACTTTACTTGGCAATTTCGATATCGAGTGCCAACCGCCCTGTGTGAGCACACAGGCAAGGACTCCTGGGGGTCCCGTCGGCAAGTCAATGTCGGCTGGCGGTCCCCCGGTGATGAGCCTATTCTGTTATGCCCCTGACCTTTGGAACCAACTACCCTGGGCTCCACCTGCCCCTGACCTTCGTACCTTCCCCCACGATTTGAAGACCTGGTTGTTCGACCAATCTGGGCTGTGACCTCCCCTGGGGGATGGTTCTTAAATTATTTTAAATTTTAACTTTGTTAACTATTATTGGGCTTGTGATTGGTTTAATCCTCTTTTAATTATTTATAATTGTTACTGTTTTAGTTGTGAGCCGCCCTGAGTTTTCGGAGATGGGGCGGCATACAGGTCCAAATAATAAATAATAAATAATAAATTTCCTTCAAGGCTCCTGAAGAAAGACCTGCCCCCCCCTGCCCCCACTGCCACCAATACTCCCTATCCTGTATTTTTCTTGCAGAAGCAAATCCAAAGATATCAGCTAATTGATCGCAGGAGGCTGAGAGGGCAAACCTAAGCAATATTTTTTTGTCTGGGTGGCTTCCAGCCTTTGCCTTAACATCTGAAAGAGACCTGGCAGTTGGCAGGGAAGGGAGCAACCATTCCACTTTTCTTTCTGTAAAGGTAGCAAAAGAAAGCGGTAGATTGGCTGCGGGTGAGGCAGGAGGAGGGGAAGCAATGCTTTCCCGTCTCTCTTTTAAATAGGTTTCTCAGTTAAAAGCCGCTCCCCACTGCAGATTAGTGCCTGGCTCTATAGGTTTTCCAGAGATAAGGCCTGGGGATTGATTTCAATTACCAAAGTGGATAAATGGAGGCACTCGCATCACCTCCTCCTCCTCTTCGTCCTCATCCTCCTTGAGGAGAGGATTAACCCTCCAGGGGCCGGAGGCGCCAAAGAGGTTTCTTCGCTCTCCCTTCGCCTCCTTTCCCCAGACAGCAGAGGGAAGAGTAGCAATGTTAGCACAATCTTCAGAGGGTTTAAATCCCTGAGGAGAGAATCAGGAAGCTGTGAGAGGCTTACAAGGAGCTCCAGGGATCTCCTGCGGGGTGAAAGGGCTGAGCCGAAGCGCTGGTGAAGCTTGGGCCAAGCTGAGGCAGCTGAAAGGACTGGGCCAGGGGGGCCTTTCAAGACCACACACACACACATGCACACACACCTCAACTTCACGGGTTCCTTCTCTTCCATTAGAAAGGAACAAGGGAGAGGGACTGGAGCAGGGGTGAAATTCAACCACCTCGGCTCACCTCAGGAGAGAGGGGGTAGGGACGATTTGAATTGGTAAAAAATCACCCCTGGTTGCTCCTGGTTGCTATTACTGTTATACCAAGCCACGCCCACAGCCATGCCCACAGAGCCAGTAGGGAAAATTTTTAAATTTCACCCCTGGTCCGGAGCAGTGGTGGTATTCTACCAGTTCGGCCCAGTTCTGGTGTACCGGTAGTGCCAAAGATTGGTGGAGAGCTAACCAGTTCTCTCTGAGAAGCTGCTGGAGCTGCTGTTGGGCCCACCTGCCTGTCCAGGCTTCCATACTGACCTTTATTCCCTGCTTTTAAAGCGCAGCTGCTGAAGCAACAGGGAGAGTGCAGAAGTGTAGGAGGTGAGTCGGAAATCCTCTGTGCCTGAGCAAAGCGTGAATTTGGCACACGCGCACAAAGCGTGCCCACCAAGCAATGCCCTCCAAACCAGCGGTAAACTATTTTGAAACCCACCACTGGTCTGGAGGCTAAAACATATGAAGAACAGTTTCAGGGAAAGGACCAGGGGTGACAGGATAGCAGTGTTCCAATATTTGAGGGGCTGGCCCAAAGAATAGGGGAGGGTCAACTGATTCTCCAAAGCACCAGGGGGCAGGACAAGAAACAACAGATGGAAACTAATCAAGGAGAGAACCAACCGAGAACTAAGGAGAAATTTCCTGAAAGTGACATGAAGTGTTGGGCTCAGTTGTGGTTGTATGTTGAGGATTACCCATAAACCTGGGAACTCACTGTTCCTTCAACTGCCCAACAGGCCTTTTTTCACCCAGGCTGCTCAGTTAGGAAAGTGGTGAAGATGGGCTGACTTCTTTGCCTTCACTGCAGGAGCATTGCAGGTTCAGTTTTACTGATAAAGATTTTGATCTCCTAAATTGTCTACCAAGTTGTCAGCAGAAGAATTGGGTGACCTTTCTCTGAACCTCTGGAAAGAAGTCCTGCAGCAGTTTCTTAAGGATGGGTGATTCCTTTAATGGGGACAGGAGACCCATCCCTGAAAAAAACCCATAGGAGAAGGTTTCCCTGAGGTCCTCTTGGGGAGAAGCCAGGGAGGCTGCAGACCCCTGAAAGGAGAACTGTTATCAAGCACAGGAAATCAAGAAGCAAGATGGTTTCAATGAATACAGATTTATTGCACATTAAAGCTCTCTATAAGAATCTGAACTACTAACAGTCAAAGCAAATTGGCAGGGACAAGAATCAACGGAATTCAAGGAGGGCTGGACTTAGATCTCTTGTGGCACAAAGGGACTCAAGACTGATGACATGCTTGACTCTTCCCTGGGGCTCAGTCTGGCCATGTCCTACTACAGTGCCCCCAAAGGTACACCCAGCCATCCAGTCTCTTGGCCACTCTGTCATTTGACCCAATCATTCAGGCCCAATCAGACAGCCTCTGAATCAACTTCTGAATTGGACAGTATTACTAATTTCAGCAAAGGTTTCTGTGCAGGGCTTCATTCTGTTTCAAGCTGTTTCTTCATTTTTAAAGAGATGTCTACAACGTCATCAAATGGGGTTAAATTTTCAGTCTGCTAAACTTAAAATGGAATGAAGGCTATTGCTGAGCGCATTGGGTTGTGCTCCCAAAATTGTGTCACCTGAGTCTCTGGAGAAGGGCGGGGTATAAATATGAATTTTTTTTAAAAGGCTGTTGTGTCTGGCAGGAGTTTTGGGACAAAGGAATTTCCCAGCCCATACCATAAAAAAAAAAGCCACAGTTCTTTAATTGTGTCTATCTCTGGGTAAGTGATCTGCAGCACTTCAGAACAATAGCAGGAGCAGTTAGACTTACATACTGCTTCACAACCATCTCCAAGTAGAGTCAGCCTGTTGCCCCCAACAATCTGGGTCCTCATTTTTCCAACCTCAGAAAGATGGAAGGCTGAGTCAATCTGGAGCCCCATCAGGATTGAACTCCTGGCGGTGATCAGAGTCAGCCTGCAATGGGCCATTCTAACCACTCTAACCAAGGGCTCCTGGTGTAAGAAGAATGAAAACCAACTTGATAATTTTCACCCTCGTTTGTCCAGAAAACATCAAGACTAGAAGAAGAAAAGAGTAGCTGTATTTGGCTGGGAAGCTCAGCACAAGGTTGCTTTTTTCCTCCTTTCTCCTCCCTGCCCTCTGTTCCCCTTCCATGGAGGAGGAGGAGGAGGAGGAGGAGGAGGAGGAGGAGGAGGAGGAGGAGGAGGAGGAGGAGGAGGAGGAGGAGGAGGAGGATCATTTTGATAGGCAGCAGGAGAACTTTAGGCAGAGCAGCTCCCCCACGTGGGGCCAAAGGAGCCGAGAGATCCAGAATAATGTAGCACAGAACAAGCACTTGAAAATCGATGGAAAGTTTAATACAGGTAGTCCTTGACTTACAGCCACAATTGAGCCCAAAATTTCCATTGCTAAGTGAGACAGTTAAGTGAGGCTTTTGTCCTATCCTACAACCTTTCTTGCCACGTGAATCATGGCAGTTGTTAAGTTAGTAACACGGTTGTTAAATTGATCTGGCTTCCCATTGCTTGTCAGAAGGTCGCAAAGAGGGATCACATGACCCCGGGACACTGCAACCGTCATAAATATGAGTCAGTTGCCAAGTGATCTGAATTTTGACCAGGTGACCATGAATGCAATGGTCTCAAGTGAGAAAAATGGTCATAAATCACATTTTTCAGTGCCATTGTAACTTCAGATGGTTGAACTTTGAACTTTAAATTATTAAATTTGCGGATGACACCACAGTGGTGGGGCTCATTAATAAGAACAATGAGTCTGCTTATAGGAAGGAAGTACAAGGGCTGACACTGTGGTGTAAAGAAAATGATCTCACACTTAACACCAAAAAAACTAAAGAACTTATAATTGACTTCAGGAGGAAGAGAGATGTACATTTACCATTCTACATCAATGGTGAGGAGGTGCAGAGGGTTGGTAGTTTTAAAATTCTGGGCACTTCTATCTCAGAGGACCTCTCATGGACTATGAATGCTAATATGCTTGTAAAGAAGGCAGAGAAGAGGCTGCACTTCCTGAGAATGCTCAGGAAGGTAAATCTATCTCAGCATCTGTTCTACTACCGCAGCACCATTGAGAGTGTCCTGACATACGGCATTCTTGCATGGGATGGGAGCAGCTCTGGAGCAGACAAAAAAGGCTCTACAGAGAATAATTTAAACTGCCCAGAATATCACTGGGCTCCAGCTACCAGCCCTGCACGACATCTTCGCATCTCGCTGTTTGAGGAAGTCGCACAACCTTCTCAGAGACTCTCCCCATCCTGCTTACAATCTTTGTGAACTGTTGCCTTCTGGCAGAAGATACAGAACCATTAAAACTCGGACCCCACATTTTCTGAACAGTTTTTATCCCAGAGCTATAATTGCACTTAACAATGAATTTAAGGACCACCATCAGTGAGCTGTTGGATAGGATTACTTGGTCTGCTGTGTGGATGCTTGTGTGTTTTTAGGAGCCGGCAAATTTTGTCAGGTGGGGGGCGTGTTTGGGGATTCTCATGTGTGTGTGTGTGTTGGGTCTTGTCTCTGGGTGTCATGTGAATTTCATTGTATGTATACTGTGTATATACATACAATGACAATAAAGAATTCAATTGAATGGACGGTCACTAAACGAACTGTTGTAAGTTGAGGTCTACCTACATATGAAAATTAAATCATAGTTTCCAATTCCTGCCTGAAGAGGAACACTTCCTCCTCCCTCCCCACCTCTCGCTGCATCTTGAAGCTCTGCTGGACCTGCAGCAATCCTTCTTAGCTGACCTAAGTGGGATTGGGATACTCAGTTCCATTGTCCACAGCCTGACCCATAGGAGGAGCTGGGTTTGCCTTCCCTCTTATGTCAGGTGTCCCTCTTGCCAGCCATCCTCCCTTCTGTCTACCCCAGGGGTCCCCAAACTTGGCAACCTTAAGACTTGTGGACTTCAGCTCCCAGAATTCACCAGCCAGCTATGCTGGCTGCAGAATTCTGGGAGCTGAAGTCCACAAGTCTTAAAGTTGCCAAGTTTGGAGACCTCTGGTCTATCCCGTTGCTTGGCAGTCTCCTCATTTGCTCAAGGGGTGTCTCCCTCCTTGACAGCATGTGGACCTCACTACCCCCAAGGAATGATGTGGCCTTCCTCCAGTCCTGAGACTCCTCTTCCCACCTCCACTCTCCCTGTGGGGAAGCACTAAGAACTGTTATTGCTCCTGCCGCTTCTGCAGGATCCCCAATATACTCCAGGCTGTGTTTTCTGACAATGGCATGACTGCAAAACCCATGGCAGGGCTCTCTGCTGGTTAATAAACCACCTGAAATACATATTTTTCTGCAAGAGAATGGAGTGGGCAGCACGTAAGAGGCACAATTGTGAAGAGAAATCATAGCTTGCTCAGAAGATTGGCTAGGAAATTAATTTCCCAGTGGCAGGAATAACACGGTTTGGTGGTGACGGGCATGTCAAACGCCAAGGACAATTTGCTGATCAAATCACATTCAGGATCCAGAGAAAATGAATTCTATGAAAACATGAAGAGCCTTTTGTTCATGGATAAGCCAGGAATCTTTGCTGCTTGACAAAGATGTTCAGATGTTAAGATTTGCAGTTTGCTTCTGCAAACTATAAGTAATTAAACTATACAAAGCGGTTGCAATATCAAAATGCCTCCCAAGTACTCTCATATTGTGTTTTTATTTTAAAGGAAGATTAGCCAATTACTTTATTTTTTATTTTTTTGAAAACCTATTTATAATTAATTCTATGTTTTGCTATATTTTAGTATCTAACCCGGGATGTATAATTTACAACCTAAATCCTCCCCACTTGTCAAGCACTGCCAATTCTTATAAATTTAAGTTAAAAGTTAATCTCAGTAGTTTAAGACTGAAATGGGTGGAGTTTAAGAAAATCAATATTTTTTTGAACTTCATCCTCTTTCTTTGCCATCCTATTCTGTTCATGCTCCACAAAGTTCACACATAGCCCTTGGCCTCCAAATTTTATGCCAAAAATCTGGAACTAGAAATGATAGGATGGGATGAGCATTAACAAGGAGAGGTGAAGTTCTGGCACAAGAGCATGCTCCAATTACAGATTCATAACAGATTACATGTAGTCTTGACTTACGACCATAAGTGAGCCCAATATTTCTGTTGCAAAGCAACGGATTTGTTAAATGTGTTGTGCCTCATTTTATGACCCTTTTTTGCCACAGTTGTTAAATGAATAACTGTGGTTGGTAAGTGAATTGTGATTGTTAAGTTACTCTGGCTTCCTCCATTAACTTTGCTGGTTGGAAGCCAGTTGGGAAAGTTACACCTCATGATCATATTGACCCCCAGGACACAACAGCTGTCATAAATATATGCCAGTTGCCAAGCGCCCAAATTTTGATCACGTGACCATGGGGATGAAGCAAGGGTTGAAAGTGTAGTCATCAGTCCCTTTTTCCAGTGCTGTTGTAACTTCAAACAGTTGAAGTTACAACAAATGGTTGTAAGTTGAGGACTACCTGTAATCTGAGCCCTGTTTTAAAGGTCTTCCAGAGGCCAGGCCTTTGCTTGAGAAGATCCAGGAAGCCAAAAGCCTGAAAAGAGAATTATTCCAATTGGGTGCCTCCCCAATAGCAAGACCCGTGTAGTTCCAAATAAAATTGAAATGGTATATAATAATGAAAGCAGTGTTCAAAATTGACTGTTATATGAGGTAAACTATTTGTAAAAATTAAGTTCATTGGGCAATGTAGGAGATAACACTGTTGAATTTAAAGAAAAATATGGCACATATCCACATCAGAATTATCTTTTAAAAAAAGAAGAAGCTATGTTCAATGTTAGTGCTTCCTTTGCTGATTGGACCATCTGCTTAACCTTCCCATTGCTAGCAGGATGGAATGGTGCAATCAGGGCATGACGAATGCTATTGACTTGCCAGGAACAGCTTGAACTGGCTTGATGTGAGCTGTGGCCTGTTGTCCAAAATGAGGGCATATGGCAGTCTGTGGGTCGCAAGCAGCCTTTTAATGACCTTGATCATGGCGTTCGAGGTGGTCAATGTCATGAGTACCACTTCCAGCCATTTTGAGTAGGCATCCACAACCACCATAAAAGTCTGTCCATGGAAAGGCACCACAAAATCAATATGCACCCTCGACCAAGGCGTCTTGGGTGCTTCCCACTCGTGTGCTGCGGTGGACGGGGGAAGCTGCCTTCACTCTTTCCAAGGCTGACAAGATGTGACCCAATCAGCAATGGCCTTGTCTAAGTTGGGCCACCAGACATAACTGTGGGTGAGTGCCTTCATCTGCATGATGCCTGGGTGGCCTATATGAAGAGTTTCCAAAACTGGCTGCCACAGCCTCTGGAATACCACCACATGACTCCCCAGAGTAGCCAGCCCTGTTGAGCGGACAACTCATGTTGCTGGGTGTGGAAGGCAAGGAACTCTGTGCTGACTGGCCCCTGCTGCTACCCCCTCCACACCCAGTTGAGCACTTGGGCAATGACATGGTTCTTGGCAGAGTGTGCAGCGATCTCCAATGCCATAATGGGACAGGATGGCAGATCGTCAATTAACAAAACCGATGATGCTGGAGCTGGATCCTCCACAACAGTCGGAAGCAGGCATCAGCTGAGGGCGTCAGCGTGGCTTAGTGTCTTATCTGGCTGATGCAAGAGGCGGTAGCTGTCTGCAGCTAGGAATACAGTCCAGAGCACCATGTGAGGGGACAAAACTTGTAGCATTTGGTGGTCCCCGGCAAGAAGGCCCAGTAGCAGCTTGTGATCAGTCACAAGGTCAAATGGTTTGCTGTAGAGGTATTCATAGAAGCATTTGACTCCTGCGACCGCAGCCAAAGCTTCCTTGTCCAGCTGGCTGTAGTTGCGTTCAGTTGATAACAAGATCCATGAGAAGAAAGCGATTGGGGTCTCTCTTCCATCTGGGAATCGGTGGCTTAAAATGGTGCCAACACTGAATGGAGAGGCATCGCAGGTGAGAACCAAGGGAAGATTATCATTGTACTGCACCAGGACACTGTTGGAAGATAGCAGCTCTCTGATAGCAGAGAAGGCAGCAGCTTCTTTTCAGCCCAAGGACCAAGACATCTTGTCAAGCAAGCGATGGAGGAGCTCAGCTACGGAAGCTTTGTGTGGCAAGAAGACACTGTAGAAATTTAGGAGTCCCAAGAACGCCTGGAGTTCCGCCTTGTTTTCGGGTGTGGGAAGCGTGCACTCACTGAACTGGTTGTTATGCTGGTAGGATCTCACCCCTGCTTCCCCATACTTCAAGCATTCTTGGCATGGAAAGGAACCCTCCCCAATCTTTGCATTCTCCAAAATACCTTATTGATAGGAGGGAAAGATGCCCAGGAGTTGGGCACATTGAGGCAGAGAGAAGGCTTTGACACCACATTAGACTAAAACTGCAGAGGAATGTGAGCAGTGATTCTCACTGCAGAAGAGGCCAGAAATTCACAAGCACCTTTGCTCTGTATCAAGGATGGGGAACTATGGCCCTTTTATGATTTGTGGACTTCAACTCCCAGAGTTCCTGAGTGCTGAATTCCATAGTGGCTCAGGAATTCTGGGAGCTGAAGTCCACAAATCATAAAAGGACCATAGTTCTCTGCCCCTGCTATGGAGGCAGTAGCACTCAGAAGTAGAATCCAAACTCCAGGGAGGGTTTCAGATTAGGTCCCCTCCCACTTGGTGGCTCTCAAGTTCAGAGAAGGGACATCCTAAAAAAAAATCCTATCCAGGAATTCCACATCCCAGATTCAGGTCCAGATTTGGACCTTTCCCATGTTGCGTGACTTTCTAAAAATAGATTTCAGAGGGACCAATAATTCTGTTCCTCCTCCAAAATAAGCACTCTTTAAATGAAAATAGCACTTGCAAACATTTTAATCTGACTTTTTATGAGATTTACAATGACAATTCCTGGCCTTTTCTCGGTGCAATTTTTGTTCCACCTTCAGTGGAAGATGAAAACTCCAGCCGGATCTCACCTCTTGCAGCTCTGATACATGGGAGTTCATAAATTATGCCAGCAGCAAAGCTCTTTAGGTTGCCTGACAATTAAGTAATGTTCTGATAACACTCCTCTTTGTTTCCATTAAATGAAAATGCCTTTATTTTCTCTGAAAAGGCATATTTCTTAACAATAAGATTCACCCGGTTCCCAAAGCTCAGTTAATTAAATCTTCCCCCAGCAAAGTGTTACAGGCAAGCGAGGGAGACGGCTTCCCTTTTGTCGCACAGACAACAGAACTGGGCTGCAGCCAACGCTAAGCTGCTTTGATCCTTTCTCACAGCAACAGTCCCATCACTCTGCAAAACTCTGAGCATAAACTCCCAAATTAACATCACTCAGCAGCATTAGGCTCCAGCCAAAGATGCTGCTTATCAGTTACAAATGTCCACTATTTAATTAAAAAATGTATTTTTGTGAGCAACAATGCTCCGAATCTCTCCGCTGCTTTTTTTTTTTTCCCCAGCTTTGCCGAGTTACTCCAGGGTTAAATTGTGGCAATCTATTGCAAAGTATACCCCTTCCCTTTTCACCACTGTTTACAGAACAGAACAAAATAATGAAGTTGGAAGGGACCTTGGAGGTTCTCTAGCCCAACCCCTGCTCAAGCAGGGCACCCTAGACCATTCCTGACAAGTGGCTATCCAGTCTCTTCTTAAAGGACTCCAGTCTTAAAGGACTTCTGCAGGGAAGCTGTTCCAGTGGTTCACTGTTCTCAATGTCAGGAAGTTTGTCCTTAATTCCACGTTGGTTCTCTCCTTGATCAGTCTTGCCTTCAGGTGCTTCAGAGAATAGCTCGACTCCCTCTTCTCTTTGGCAGCCCCTCAGATATTGGGACACTGCTATCCTGATGCCACTGGTCCTTCTTTTCATT
>CM019160.1:1933626-1946490 GCA_009733165.1 Naja naja | reverse complement strand
CCCTGCTCAAGCAGGGCACCCTAGACCATTCCTGACAAGTGGCTATCCAGTCTCTTCTTAAAGGACTCCAGTCTTAAAGGACTTCTGCAGGGAAGCTGTTCCAGTGGTTCGTTGTTCTCAATGTCAGGAAGTTTGTCCTTAATCTCCACGTTGGTTCTCTCCTTGATCAGTTTCCATCCATTGCTTCTTGTCTTGCCTTCAGGTGCTTCAGAGAATAGCTCGACCTCTTTCTTGGCAGTCCCTCAGACATTGGGACACTGCTATCCTGATGCCACTGGTCCTTCTTTTCATTAGGCTAGACCAGTGGTGGGATTCAATTTCTTTTACTACCGGTTCTGTGGGTGTGGCTTGGTGGGCATGGCAGGGGAAGGGTACTATAAAATCCCCGTTCCTTCCCCTCCCCACTAACCTGCTTTCCAGCTCCATTCTTCTGTGCAGGGCAACCAAAGAAGACCCAGCCAATCAGCTGGGACTCAATGGGAGGCAGAGAATAGATGGGGGCGGGGCCAGTCAGAGGTGGTATTTGCTGGTTCTCCAAATTATTCAAAATTTCTGCTACCAATTCTCCAGAACTGGTCCGAACCTGCTGAATACCACCTCTGGACTAGACATACCCAATTCCTGCAACCATTCTTCATATGTTTTAGCCTCTAGGCCCTTAATCATCTTTATGCTCTTCACTGTACTCTTTCCAGAGTCTCAACATATTTTCTATAATACGAATATGATGATGTGATGGAAAGAGCAGAAGGGTAATGTCTCTAAAAGCTTTGTTTTATGCTTGGGAGGCTCCAGCCCAGAGCTCTGCATGGCACTTTCAGCATTCCTCTTTGCTAAGTTAAGAAGATGCATCAAAGGTCCTTCTCCCCAGTCCTGCCATTTATCTTCTCTTTGCAGGGCTTCAGGCATTCTCACCATGTGCCTGAGGATTGGGGGTAGGAAGAGACAGGACCTAATAAGAAAAGAAGACACGATGCTCTGGTCCTGGCTGGTTCACGCTAATGATTTATAGGGTCTGTCCTGCAGCCATCACCGTGACAATATTTCACTAATGAAGGAGTCTGGCTTTCCATGGACTCAGCACTGGCTGCACAATATTCTAATACTGTTTAAATCCTAGATGAGAAATGTTCCCAGGCAAACATCAGCCTAAAGGCTTTGGGTTTCCCCATTCCCCATTTGCACCAATTTCTGCAGAACTTCCCAAATATTTGTTGACTCACTAAACAGACAGTCTGACTTGGTCTTGCTTTTTCTTAGAGACACACCAGTCACAAGTTAGGGTAATCCTACCCTTTCCACAAAGGCTCAGTGGTGGTGTGTTTGTGTGTGTCTGTGTTTTCCCACAAAAGGTGCAGAGATGAGATAAGGCTTGGAATTGGACAGCTCACAGCCAATAGCTCCGAGTTGCCAGGATCCAGGTTCCGCCTGTACTCCTCAAATGGCTGTTCCTGCAAGATAACCTAGCACTGCAATATTCGGTTTTTTGTGGGGAGAAAACAAGGGGGAAGTAGGTAAAGGACAAAGGATGTATACAAATCTTCCCCTTGGAGAATGTTTGAAGATTTCTCAGTCAACATCCATGAATAAGAAATGAGCAGAGTAGGGAGACAATCCCATTTCATCACTTCACTTGGGATGAAATGGGCCTGAAACTCATCCAACTCCCCCTCTCTAAAATTGGAAGGACGTTTTTCAAATTTCAGCCTTTTCCTAAGGGATGACACTGAGTGCCTTGGGTTGAGCAGGGGATTGGGTTCCAAAACCTCCAAGGTTTTCTAGCCCTGTTCTGTGTTTTATCAGAAGCCATACATTTTAATATTGTAAGCCATGCAATAATGGCTTCCAAAGTTCATGTTTCTTCTTTATGTCAGCTGTATTTACAGCAATTGTCATTCACAGCAACAATGACACTAACTGTGAGCAAAAGAACATGACCCTGGAACAGGCACTGGACAGGAGGCAGGCAAAATGTGCATATTGGGAAAAATTAAACTATAACTTTTCACTGACATTTAGATGGTCGGCATATAAATTTATGAAATAATAATTTTGGAAGGAGATAAATATATATATATTTATATTATTTATATATTTATAAAATTTTATTAGATGCCCATCTTACTGCATGTAACTCTGAATAGCTTGCAATATTAAAATATAGAACTGTATAAATCTAACAATATAAATTCAATACTGTGATCTGCAACCAGTTCTCACCAGAGACTAAAATCCAGGAAAAGCTTCTTTAGGTCCACGGAAGACTTTGGAAGCCGGAGGGACCTGTGGAAAGTTGCAAAGATCCAGCACTGGGTGGAACCGACGGAGGAGCTGGCAGCTGGGACTGGCCAAAGCCGGGAAGTATGGAAACTATTGAATGGGCTGCGATGGGGACAAGACCACCCTCTGAACAAATGGGGCTATCCAGTGGCTTCGTGGCCTTTGCGATTGTGGTGACATGCAGACGATGACACATACGTATCCCTGCCCTCTGTGCCCCGATCAGTGTACGCTGGAGGGGCTCATGGCAGCATGACAGAAGGCGATTAATGTCACTGGTTTCTGGGCCAGATCTGTTTAACTGTACATATTGTAATCTTGCCTTTTATATTTTGAATTTTATGTCATATAGTATGCCTTATTTTAATTGTGATGCTTCTGACATGAATAAACAAAAATCAACCTAGCTAAAAAGATGGGGAGGGAGGGAGTATGATGAGAAGGGGGTGGGGGGTAATTCACACCCCACACGAGTTAAATAGCAATGTGTCCAAAAAAAAGCACTAATGTGTCTTGAACTTTCAAACTTTTAGCATGTGTGTCCAAATCTGAGTCCCAAGGGGCAACTCTTTCATACAGGGAGTGGAGGCTGCAGGACTGGCAGACGGAGCCAGTCCCCATAGTGTTCCCATCCCATCTCTGGGCATTCCCAGCACTATCCTGTTCCTACTTACTCTAATGAGGATCAGGGCACCACAATGATTAGCAGGAGGGAGAGAGGAACATCTCAGTTGACTGTGGAGATGGCTTCCAATTCCTCTCTGCAGAAAGTGCCCCAGAATGAAGGGAAAATATTGATTGCCCATTTTGGGACAGTGACATTTGCTTAATTAGTACATTATTTCTTTTTGCACAACATGAGGCAATGATTTATTAGGCTGTAACTAGTTACAGAGTTTAGCATTTTGGAGGTCCAAAAAAGTAAACAGTTTCTTTGTGTTCACATAACTTTTCACTGTGAAAGATTGGTGGTGTGATTTCTTAATCCCATTTAAACTCACTCATAAGAGCTCTTTGGGACACAGAGTTCCTGAGGCTGGCCCTCAACATTGAGACTTTTGGTGAATCATGGAGTCAAAGGGGTTCCCAACCTAGGCCACGGACCACTACCGGGCCATAACGTATTCGAATTGGGCTATGTAAGTGATTGGCTGGAGTGTGTGTGTGCATGAAGCTCAACACACACGAGCAGGGGACTGGTGGGCACTTACAGGCATGCATGCTGGCCTGCCCCCATCACTTCTGGAGGCAAGCTGTGTCACTGATTTAATTGTTCTCATCGTCAGGAAATTTGTCTTTACTTCTAGGTTGCATCTCTCCTTGATAAATTTCCATCAGTTACTTCTTGAATCATTGTTGTTGCTCTTCTCTGCACTCTTTCTGGAGTCTCAACATCTTTTTTATATTGCAGCAACCAAAACTGGATGAAATATCCAAAGTGTGGTATTACCAAGGCATTTAAAACAGTACTAACATTTATTATTATTATTATTATTATTATTATTATTATTATTATTATTATTTGGTCTTATATGCTGCCCTATCTCCCGAGGGACTCAGGCGGCTTACATCATAAAAACAGACAATAACAAAAATAAAAAAGTTAAAAAATTATTAAACCAATTTTTTTTAATTACATTTATATGCCGCCCTTCGCCAAAGACTCAGGGCGGCTTACAATTTTTGGGATACAACCCAGTGTGCTCAGCAATAGCCTTCCTTCCATTGTATATGCCTGCTTATTACTAAGCGGCATTTTTACAAAGTCAGCTTATTGCCCCCAACAATCTTGGGTCCTCAATTTACCTACCCCGAGAGGATGGAAGGCTGAGTCAACCTTGAGCCTGGTGGGATGCGAGCCTACAGTAATTGTAGGCAGCTGGAACTTAAGTGCAGGCATTTAACAGCCTGAGCCACCAAGGTCCTTTTAACCAAATAATTATCTAAAACAAAGACAAACATTTAAAACTAACCCAACTCCCCCCTTAGTCCAGGCCGGCTTGTTCCAAATAACCAAGTCTTTAGGCCACGGCGGAAGGAACGGAGGTCGGGGGCCAAATGGAGCTCCAGTGGAAGCTGGTTCCATAAAGTGGGAGCACCCACAGAGAAGGCCCTACCCCTAGGGACCACCAGCCGACACTGTTTGGCCGACGGCACCCCAAGGAGGCTCTGCCTGTGGGATTGCACCAGGCAATGGGAATTCGATGCTGGCAGGAGACGCTCCCACAAGTACCCTGGCCCTAAGCCATGTAGGGCTTTATAGGTAAGTACCAGCACCTTGAATCTCATGCGGAGGGCAACTGGCAACCAATGCAGCTCACGCAGGAGGGGTGTAATATGGGAGTATCGGGAAACTCCCATCACAACCCGCACGGCCGCATTCTACACCAGTTGAAGCCTCCGCGTGGTCCGCAAGGGTAGCCCCATATAGAGAGCATTGCAGTAGTTGAGTCGGGACATAACAAGCGCATGAGTGACCATGCATAGTGTTAAGTTTGCATGAAGAGACAAACGCGGGGAACTTCAGTAAAGAGTTTATTCAGTGACTACAGCTCGAATGGACCGAAGTTGGTTGGCTACGGCTGCCTCTTATAGCCAGTAGCCATAGTTGCCAGCCAATGGGAGTGCAGTTTCTTCCCACACTATTTAAACCAATACCTTTTAACATTTTACAAGAACAGTTCAAATAAACCAATAACATTCAAACCTACATACATAACACGTAGCACATCTCGTTCCAGGTACTTCATGTGATTGTGATTCTATCCCTCTGTTAGTGCAGCCTAGGTCTGTGTGGCTTTTTTGGCAGTGCAGCCATTGCTGGCTGATATTTAAATGGTTGTCCATTAGCATTCCTTCTGGATCTTGAGCCTATCTTCTAAAATATTGTTTATTCCCACCAGCTTGGTTTTGTCTGTGAATTTAATGAGTTCCTTTTCTGCCACCTCATCTAAATCGTTTATGAAGATGTTGAAGAGTATTGGGCCTAATACAGAACCTTGGGTTACCCCATTGCATACATTCTGCCACATAGATGTAGTTCCATTAAGGACTACACATTGAGTGCAGCTAGTCAGCCAGTTATCTAACACACATTTTCCTGCCTTATCATGTAGTAGATTGTAATCTACTTTGTCAAATGCCTTACTGAAATAAACTATATCATGTCCACAGCATTTTGTTGGTCCACTAATTTAGTCACTCTGTCAAAGAATACAGTAAGGTATGTCTGCATGATCTGTTTTTGACAAGCCCATGCTGTTTTCTGGTTATAATTTTGCTTACTCTATGTGTTCATAGATTCATTGCTTGATTATTTTTTCCAGGATCTGCCCTGGCATTGATGCCAGTTGACTGGTCTGTAGTTTCCTGGATCCATTTTTTTTTTCTTTTTTGAAGATGGGAATCATGTCAAGCTTTTTTCAGTCCTCTGGTAGTTCCCTGGTTCCCCAGGATCTTTGAAAAATATGGTTCAATAATTCCATGATCGCAATGCCAACGCCTTCAGAACCCTGAGATGTAATCCACTTGGTCCTGGTGATTTGAACTCCTCTAAGGTAGCCAGGTGTTCCTTCACCATTTTTTTTTGCCTATATTGATTTCCTGCTCTGCCTTTTACAGTACTGCTTTTGTTAGGTTGGACTATTTTTTACCTTTTATGTAAAGACAGATTCCAAGAGTGAATCAAGCAGTTCAGCTTTCTCCCTGTTGCTTATCATCTTTTTGCCACCTTCTTCCATTAGTCGACTGATCATATCCTTGATTTTTTTTTCTTGTTCTTTACATGTTGAAAGAAGCTTGTTTATTATTTTTGACATTGGTTGCAAAGCCTTAGCTTGTTCTGAGACTGTTTGGTTCATCAAGAATCTGTTTGAACTCCCATTTGTCAAAGGGTTTGTCTCCCAGTTGTTGTCAGGGTAGTTAAAGTCCCCCATTACAACTATGGTGTATTTCCTACAAATGTTGGTTAACTGGTTAGCAAAAACTTCATCTGTTTCTTTTGCTTGGTTGGGTGATCTGTAGTATACACCCATTCCTTTTTCCTTTTATGTAACCAAAATGCATTTGAGAGGGTTTTCATCTTTGTTCTGTGCATTTCTATACAAATATAGTTATTTCTCATACACAGTATAGTGCAACTCCACCTCCTCTTTTATTAGGTCCAGGGTTCTTTGAACAGTTTAAATCCCTCTAGTAGTACATTTCACTCATGGATTTCATCCTAACAAGTTTTAGAAATGGCAATGATGTCACATCTGCCCTCATATACAAGGGTAATTTCAAGTTCACCCTGTTAATTCCTCATACTTTGGGCACTGGTATATGGGCACTGGAGTCCCTTTTGACTGATCCTGTGCTTGGTTTCTACATCTTCTGCTGTCCTTCCTTCCTTCCTTCCTTCCTTCCTTCCTTCCTTCCTTCCTTCCTTCCTTCCTTCCTTTCTCTTTCTTTCTTTCAATCTGGTTGATTGCTCTGAGGTTTGGACTTGTGCTCCAGAGAGTCTCATTTAAAAATGCTTCATGTTTACTCTCGGAAATGAATTCTTTAAAACAAATAATGTTCCATTTCAGTTTTTTCTTTCTAAGTGGTTGCCAAGTCTCAGATGCATTCACAACTAATTCAGCTTCTCCATTTGCAGCAAGTACATTTCAATTTCATCTATGAGATCAAGCTTTCTCCTTGTTAGACCTTGACTGAGTCAGGAAGTTCTGCCTGTCTTCTCTAATTTCCGCTGCTTTCATGCAGAGGTATTTGTAAGGTGCTGAAAAACAGGTCGAAGCCTCCTCTAAGCAGTGGGAAGCTCAGAGTATTGCTTTGAGAATGGACTCATTATTTAGAATCAGTGAGCAGCTGATGCAGCCTGAGAAACACAGGAAACTGATGGCAGAAAAAGACGAGTGGTCCATTGAGTCTGCCTTTTGAAGGGTTTTTAATTAACTTATATATTTATTATTATTTTTAAATTTAGTTTCCTTTCCCACAAAGAGCTTCCAGCCTCTCCCCATAAATAGGTCAGACTTCTAAAGCAGCTCCCAGGTTTCTCTTGCTTACCTTAACAGAGCCTGGAAAGACCCTGAAACAAGGATAACAACTACCCAATTTCAAACTGACCAAGATCTTGACGATATAAGAGCCCCACATAGCTTACCCTCCAAGCAGCCCCCTGGCTACTGAGTGGCAGAGACTCCAAGCTGTGAGGATGCTGTACCCCTCCACTCAATGAGAGTGATATCGGAAATGTTCATTTGGTTCATGGCTTCATAAAAATGGCCCCTGTTCTGCAGATTCAAATCTATGCATGAACTGAAACTTAAGATTGTTGGACAAGCAGGCACAAAAACAGCCAGGGAAGTGATTGAAGCCTGGGAAATGGGGAATCCCTCATCAGTCAACAGGAGTGCTGACGTACCACCAGCTTATCAAGTACTTAGGAGGCGAGGGCTGGGCAGCACAAGGAAACTACAGCCAATGACTTAATATCTATTCATCAACACCCCAATAAACAAGTAAAAATCCACACACAACCAGACACATAAATGCCACACATGGAATAGCCCAAAGCACACGCTTTGCTAGAGAGAAGTTCCCTGAAGATGGGCTCCAGCAAATGTCCAAAAGCTCAGAAGATTAAACCTCTGTTACCGGTGACCAATCCTTGGAGCCTTGGTGGTGCAGGCTGCTAAATGCCTAGCACTTAAGTTCCAGCTGCCTGCAATTAGTGCAGGCTCGAATCCCACCAGGCTCAAGGTTGACTCAGCCTCTGCATTTAAGAGTGAGAAAAGGAAGAGGAGAGCTATTGAAACAGAGCTGGTCATCCTCCTTAATCTCCTTTTTCTGAACTGTCCAGATTTTCTTCTCAGCAACAAGCAGCCTCCTCCGTCCCCTCGAGTCCCTGACATTGCAGGATCCAATCTGGGTTGGTCATCAGGACCAGAAGTTTTGTCTTCTGAGCTTTTAGACATTATGATTTCTTTTGTGGTGATTCAAAACATATTGGATTTGGCAAGCAAATGCTCTTAACCCCTACCCCACCCCCAAAGACTTTTGCAATAAAGGAATTTGTAGCTTTGCGTCTACGTTGTTCTTCCTGCCAGCCTTTAAGCTGGCTTTTCAGTGTGAAAAATGAGGAGTAGGGGAAAACCAAGATAGCAGTCTATTTACATTTAATTTGAGCCCAAAGCTCTTAGCGTGAGGAGGTTGGAAGCTGGCATCCATCTCTCAGGAGTGAAACGCAAAGTACATAAGCGATAGTAATTATAAACCAAGGGTTTGGTGTACTATCAGACTTTTATGCTCCCTTCCTCAGTCATTAAGGTAGGCAAACATTTCTGAGGGCTTGGCTGATTTCAATAAAATTACAGGTTGAAAGTTTATTGAAGGAGGACACTCAACAAACAATCCACCAACAGTAACTTTTTATGAGAAGAATTATTTGGGGCTCTTCAGTGTGAATACAGATGGTGTAGCCTTCCCACTCTCCCCCCCCACCTCCACCCCCTCCCCAATATTCTCAGGCTGCTCTAGTGTGGTTGTGGAACTTCAACACAAATTGAGCTGCCTGATTTGGCATAGAATTCCCTGAGCCAAACACAAAAGGAAGATGCTTGTTCACAGGAGACATTGTAAGCATCTAAAGCCATGGACTGGAATAGTTCATTGTGCCAAAGAGGAGAAATTCCTCTTCAGACACAGGTGCTTAGAAGGCCAAGCATCACTGTGGGAGATGCAGAATCAACGCCTTGTGTGCTGGGTCACTGCTGACACCTTTGCCCCTGTGGATTTTTTTCATTGGTGGGGGTTTGTCAGAGGTCATATTGGAAGGATGGTTGAGGGGCCTCAGTTGGCTGACAGGTTGGCCAGGTTGGTGGTGTTCTAGTCAGTGGCGGTGGTGGTGGACTGGGCACTTCTTATAGTTGGTCAGGGATGCTGAGAGATTTTGGTCATATGGTGATGATGGAGGTCATCTTCCCCCTGGAGCTCTGTATGACCCTGATCACTGTTGCTAGGAATTGTGCCCTGGCTGATCTCCATCTGAGAGGCCAACCAGGATGTTAGGTGTCTGGGGGTACCAGCAGTGGCCTGGCGAGTGGGCATCACAGTAGAGTGGCAGGCTACTATGAAACATCCCTCCACATGGAGGCTGTTTTGCTTTCCCTTCTGCTAGTCCAGGACATGGCAATTATTGACTCTTTGGTGTGGATGCCATCTCCCATCTAGGTTGCCTAAGACTGTGGGTTGCCTATTCCCTCCAGCTTGGTGTCATCTGCACATTTGATGAGCTCCCCTTCTATTCCTTCATCTAAATCATTTTATGAAGATGTTGAAGAGTTCTGGACCTAATACAGAACCTTGGAGTACCTAATTGTTTCCTTCCTTCCATGCAGATGGAGTTCCATTGAGGACTGCACATTGAGTGCAGTTGGCCAGCCAGTTACAAATCCATCTGGTGGTGATGCTGTCTAACCCACATTTTTCTGTCCTACTTTGTCAAATGTCTTACATAAAGTAAATTAGGTCCACAGTATTTCCTTACCCACCCAGCCACTTTTTCATGAAATGGGCGGCCGTATAAATTTGATGAATAAAATATAATCTCACTAAAATGTCTGTTACCCAGGTATTTTAAGCGATAGCCCTTGGTAGGTTTTCTGTGACAAATTTTTTTGTAAGTTTGAGTCTGAGCATTGAAAGGTGAATTTCCTAAATCACCAAATTGTGCTGAAAGACCTATCAACTTTCCTTTCCAGAAGATCAAAAGGAGCAGCTGTCATTTGAGAAGAAGTTTTATTTGTGAGCCACCCGAGTCGGAGAAGGTGCATACAAGTCTCATTAATAAATAAATAAATAAATAAATCTCTTTTGAAAGAGGGGGCCAGGTCAGAGGCAAGCCCAGGACAGCCAAATGACCACCTTCCCTTATAGACCAGAAAAGACAAGAGACCATCCAACCTCCCTTCCCCCCAGAAACCCTGCCTGGGTGGCATGGATCTCCCGGTGGCTACCTGCCCCAGAGATGATCTACTGCACGCCTTGGATTACAAGTGCTGGGTGAGGGTTGGAAGTTGGGGGCAATCATGGGGGAGGGAGTCGCTGCAATTTGCCATTTTTATGGGCCCTTGGATTTTAAAAGTCTATTTAAAAGAACTGCTGCCTGTTTAATGGTAGGCAGGAAGCTTGCCACTTGGGACTTTTTCCAGCCTGGCCCAGCCTGTAATCTCTAACCAGTGGGCGTTCCTCCCTCTCCAGTGGGCACTTTGTTTTGCTCAGCCCTGGGGCGAGAGAACCATTGAGGAAAGGAGTGAGGAGATGAAGGGGCTGCTGCTGATTTACAGACTTCTCTCCACTCCATCCACAAGCATTTGCTGGAGGAAAGTAATCCGGATGAAGTGCCCCAGCAGGACCCATAAACTTTATGTGCAGAGCTTTAACTCAGAGGAAAGGAGACTCAGAGGATGGAGCAACAGCCAGGGCGGAAACTGCAAAGCCAAAGCGGGGCCCCAGGGCCACCTTTTCTTCATCGTGTCATCTGCACTCGGAATATTTGGTAAACCAAACAGGGCCTTTTCCCCATGATGCCTCTGAGGCTCAACAGGCAGCTCAGCTTTTCTATGAAGTATCCTTTTCCCTGATACCAACAGAACACAGAAGGATCAAAAAGTCAAATATCGATATGTTGTGGAAGAATTTCAACCATTTTAATAAATGTTTTGGCCCAGGGCTCCTGAGCTTAGCAAGAGGTTCAAGTATTGCAGCCCTTGTTTAGCAACCAAGCAAGCTTTTAGCAGAGTGTCTTGAGAGGAAGTTGGTCAGGCAGCTGAAGGAGTCTGAGATTCAATGGGTCAATCCTAGCAGAGTTAGGGAATCTACTTGGATCTTTTGCCTTTCTATAACCAGTTTGCCACGAGTTGTGCCTCTGGGAGTCAGTAGCCTGTTTCTCTTATTCCACTCTAGAACTGTCTGTTGTTGTTGTTGCCTGAAATCAGAAGGGACAATGTTAGAAAGAATTAAAAGATAAAGGTTACCTTCCAGTTGTGTCTGACTCTCGCGGGACTCATCTCTATTTCTTAACTGAGGGAGTCTGCATTGTTTGAAGATACTTCCGTTGTCATGTGGTCAGCACGACTATATGCTAAGGCACACAGAGTCCTTTTACCTGTCAACTCATAAAATATTTCTATGGTCTTTTTAGAGTTGCCAACAGAAAGGGAGGGGGAAGCAATGGGCAGCTTGCATTCCATAAATGTTTTTAAAGATAGTTTCTAGGTGACCAAGTTTCTGCCGCAAAATTCTAACTGGAGAGTATGATTGATGACTCTTGGCTATGGATGTGTCCCATTGGAGAATATGAATTATGATACATCCAGGGGTGGGGAAAACCAGGGTCAAGGGTGACAATGAATGACATGTCTCAGAGTCAACTATACCCAGGCAATGGTATCTTTTAACTCCCAATAAATCCTTTTGGAGGTTTGGCTAGAGACTCATTGATTTAAATGGGATTAAGTATCAGAATTCTGACATTACCTTCCCCAAATGGTACCTATTAATCTACTCACATTTGCATTCTTTTGAACTGCTGTGGGGGCAGAAGTTGGGACAAGGAACAGGAGCTCTCACCCCATTGCCAGGCACTCAGGTCCTGAACCTGAGCTGTCAGCTTTTCAGCTGGCAAGATCAGTGCCTTTAACCACTGAGCTGTCATGGTTAAATATCAGTAATAGAATTACCACACACCAGGTTTAAATCTAGGAACCCAGTCTGGGATAACACACTACAATCTTATGATCTAGATAAAGAATGGCAATTAAAAGAGTGACCTTCAATCACTATAGCCAAACAGATTACGCAAATGCAACAAAACCACTTCCATATGGAGCACCTGAATAGAATCAGGATAGGCCATGCCAGAACTAAGCAAAGTTCTTTATGTGGGGACCAAGAGCATAATGCAACTGTGGTGCATCAGAACAAACTATAGCACCTCTGTAGTTCAAGACTGTCTCCAGGAAATTTTCAAGGCACCTGGGATGATCCCACCACAACCACATTAGAAGCAGTTAGATGGTACTTTTAGATATTGAATTGTAACTTCTATCCTATTGTGATTCTATTGTGCCATACCTGTGCATACTTATTTGCTGATGCTTTACTTAAACCATATCTGTGTTTGTATGTATAATGTGTTTTATTAGCATGATATATGACTGACTGCATGGTCTCAGTAGATGCCAGGTACTAAATAAATCAATCAAAAGCCATGTTTTATGGTCTTGAGTTCTATCAAGACAGCCTGTTGTCTCTCTTTCAAAGCACTGCTGAACAGGTCCAGGGCTTCACCTGCCCCAGAAACCCACCCACTCACCCCTATTCACAGGATCCCTCTTACAGATTTCCCTGCAACAATAGCAACCACAACCATGTTCTCAAAGCCTTGTCCTTTTTTATAATATGTTATGATGACTTTGTTGCAGATTTTGCTGAGGTAATTCCAATAAACACAGTATGTTTGTCTTCAACAATGGAGTTGCACTTTGTTAGTTTTATTTTTTCCTATTTGAGCAAGGCAATTCATGTTCTAAAGTG
>CM019160.1:965272-1308057 GCA_009733165.1 Naja naja | reverse complement strand
TGACATGGCCAGCATAAGAGCATGAGGAGAAGGGAAAGTTATGTTTCAAGGTTCCAAGTCAGAGAAGTGATGTCTTTGAAGAGGCAGGACCCTCTGGATGTAACTCCCCATAGCTAAAAGCTGGCCAGGACAGAAATGCTGTCATGAGAGTTTCACTATGAAGATATTTCACATGTTATCATGAAACCATCTCTATTGAAATTATCTGCACTATAGCCTCTTCTGTCTGGTGCATCCGAGCAATTTACTTGGGAAATCCGCATGAGAAAGTTAAAGGGAAGGTTAGAGAAGCCTAAAAGAGCCACATTGGGACCTCTGGAGAAGGAAATGGCAGACTGATGAGAGATCCATGAAACATGGTGTTGACACAACCACTGTGAGGAACAGAGAGCCCCAAGTAGGCCAGCACTTTGAACCTCTCTAGACAGAGGATTCTCTGGACTTGGGATTCTATTCTACCTAGCAGTTTGAAAACATGTAAATGTGAGTAGATAAATAGGTATCCTTTCATCCCATGCACCTTGGCCGACCACAAGACCATGGAAGTGTCTTCAGACAATGCTGGCTCCCTCAGCTAGGACACAGAGAAGAGCCTTACCCCCAAGACTCAGACATGACTGGACAAGGCCTTTACCTGTAAGGTTTTTAAGAGATGGGAAGAAGAGATCATTTGTTGCCTTCTAAGAGGAGGTGATAAATCACTAAAATGGTTTATACTTGTGATGAAGGAGAACTCACTTCTTTATATATATCTTTGTCTTTTGTACTATATTCTTTCTTATTCTTTCTTTTCTATTTCTCCACTTTTCTTTTCTGCACCATTTTTTTCTTTTTAGTAGCTCATCTTTGTAATTGCAACCTTTAATAACATATATACTATTTTTAAAAGAGCCCTGTTGGATTATGATGTCCTGTCAATGTCCAGCACTGATCAGTCACCTATTCCTGAAGCAGGTCAGGAATTATTTCTTCAACTGTTCCTCCCTGACCATTGGCATCCGTACATCAGGCTTCACCTTCCCACCGAGACATCTAACACAGGAGAGCATCTTAAGTAAAGTGGCCAGATTCATACAGTGCATGAAACCGTATTGCTGGAGTTCTGATTACAATAGGTCAAAACTTAACAAATGGCATTATGGCTCAAGGGAGCATATCAAGCAAGCACCAAGTCTGAGTCTGAGATAAAATTTAGCCAAAGAACTCAACCATCTCCGCATTTTGCATTCTCTGCCACTTGTGCCTTTAGCAAAGGAACATAAACCCAGGGCTCTGTTAAGTATGGAATGGAAGAACCCAGCAGTTTGGAGCAGCATGGAAGCTTTAAATAAGGCTGAAAAATAATTAGTTTAGTAGGTCCTCGGGAACACAACCACTGCAATTAATGAGCAGCATTAAGTCTCCCAGCCTTCTTTAAAATGAGGACCTGGAAATGTGGGGAACTTATTTTACCTACCGCGATTGACAGAGAAGGTTTCAAGCTGCTTCACACCATCCTTTTGGAAGGAACACAGGAAGACCCAACCCTCTCACCAATACAACAGAACAGGACTTCTGGGAGCAGCGTGCCCATGCCTGGGGAGAAAGGGCCATTTCTTAATGGGCTGCCTGTTTTTGTGCAGCCTTTCATGCAGGGATCTGTTTTAGCTGCAGTGGTGCAGGGAAAAAGTTGGAAACTCCCTTGAATTTTCAATATATTTCTGCATAAGAATGACCTAAAACATGGAATGTTTAGTTGCTGTCACTGCTACCTAAGTCAGGCCCACCAGTTGTCAAAAGCAAAGGTTAAGCCTACTTTTGCTACACACAAATAAGCAGCTTCAGATCCTTCTTCTCAATAAATACATGAACAAATATAATTTTTGACTCATTTGGTGGAATGGATTCTCTTTATCTAGTTTCAGGACTTGGGTGGAGAAAAGCCCATGTATTAGCTCATATCTATGCAGAAACATTGAAAATTCTAAACAGCATCACTGCATGAAAGGTTCGAAGATTATCTACATGCTTTGATGAAGAAACTCTGCCAGTCATCGGACAGACTTGGCATCTTCCAAAGCTGGGTTACAGGGGATGATGGGAATTGCAATCTACAAAGACAGTAGGCTTTGAAGGTAGAGGTTGCCTGTGTTTTGGGGTAAAGCTCTAGTGATTTTCAAACAGAATGAAAAGAAATCCGTTTTTAAGACTTCATCTGCAATTGCACTATATAATTAAGACCTGAAGGAGGCAGTTTGATCTTGTTATAGTTATCCACTATATCCTGATTTGGTTCAATCTGTGGGTTTTTGTCATAGAGTAACCAGCATGGGGGACTTTGAATGTAGGAAATGAGTTCCTATCCTCTTGCCAGGCATAAGACCCAGCATGGCCTCGTCCTTCACAGGTCTGACAGATTACAAGGCTGCACTGAGAAAAGAAAGGCAGGGCATAAATACACAAATTAAAAAGATTCCCCCCCCCACACACATTTTGATCTTACAGCAGTAAAGTTTAACTAATAATAAAAAAGTCTTGCTAATAAGGCAGGTGAAGGCAACACTAACAAAATTCACAATGCTGTAAGTCCACTTCAAATCCAGTTCTTGAATCCCCTCCCTCAAACATTAACATTCCAAGGGCCGCTTTTTCTTGAGTGCTTGCAGGAAAGTTATTCCACTTATAAAGCCTCCTTCTCACCCCACCATTAATCAGGGGAATGGGACAACTTGCCACACAGCCTACTTGCTGCAGGACAGTTTAACCATTCTATTTAATTATTTATTTAAACATAAATAAACAATATTTTAATTTTTGCCATTCGCATTTCATTTTGTCCCTCCTTCTGCATCTTTTCTTTAATGATTCTATTCCGCCCGTTTCTTTGATATTAATGTAACTCTTGTCCTGCAGCAAGTTGTCCTGTGGCGAGTTGTCATAGACTCTTAACGTGGGATCTTTTCTCCCCCCAGCTGAGCATTCAAGCACACTTGGGGATGATTTCAGGAATACAAGAACTCTTGTATTGGTGCCAGTTACTCAAATGCAATGCTCTTAATATTAAATTGGAGATCCTGCAAGGATCTTTTCATGGACCAGGTTGCAATTGCTTGGCACACAATTATGGATGCATCTCAGAAGACTGGAAAGGAGTAGTAGAAATGATTATCTGTCTGAGGAATCAGGGAACTGGTTCGGTAAGGCCTCAGTTCCAGTTTTCTGACAAAGTAATTGATTATCTTTTTTTTTTTACTTGCCCTAAAACTAAGGTCCAACCAAGAAAACCGTAGGTTTAAAACAGGCAAATGCAATTGCATTTTTGCAAAAGGACAATTAATAGGGCATTAATTGTACTCATGACCACCCCAAAGGGGACTAAAACATTTAATGGTAGACACATTGTCCTTATCTTGGATTGCTTCATAAAACTGATAACTGATACTCTGAGTGTGCAAAATAGGATTAACTATTGGGGGCCAAGTGCTTATGGGTTCCTATGAAAGACCCTTTGGCTATTCTCCTAAGAAACAAGAGAGTTAATAAGACCCTCTTCTCTTTAACCTGATTTGGTGGATCATCCGATTGTATAATTTTCAGAAATACATTAAACTATAATTCCAAAGAAATTTTTGAAGAAATTAAGGATATAAAATCCATATATTTGCGACAGTGGGATATTATCGTCTCCCTATTTAAGAGGCAAAAACATGTGTTCAGTTCCTCTCTGTGGTGCTGTCGAACTTCATTGTTCTGTAAAGCTAGAACATTTTTATCTTTTTCTTTTGCATTGATTATCCCACAAATTGTGGGAATAAGATGACTTACACAACTGCTCAAAATAAGTTGAAAGCAGCAACAGCAGCTAATGGAGCCCTGAGAACCCAGGTGGAAAATATCATGTGCTTCTGATTTGTTTTTGTTTTGTTTTAAAGAAAGAACACTGAACGCCTCCTAACAGTTATAAGTGCTTAATGCATGAAGAATAAGATGCCTGCAATGGAACTCATCATGAAGCCAAATGTTTTGTTTAGTCCAAGGAAAAGTGTCTCCAATATTACCACCAGAAGGAGAGACTAGGGCAGTGATGCCTGAAATACAGGATAGCATGTCCTCCTTAAGAATTTAACCATGGTAGCCAAAAAGCAAAATAGCAACAAGATGAACTATTTTCCAGGAGTCGGATGTAGGACAAGGAAGAGACATATAACATCTTATTATCTCCAGCAGCAAATGTAGTTCAGTTTTCCCTATTCAGGTCCCCTTCAAATGTGTGGATTTTATCTCCCATAATCCCCAGCCACAAAAGTCATACCTTCTGGAGATTAGGGGAGTTATCACTCAGTACACCTGAAAGGCATGGAGTTGGGAAGAGCTAAGCTAGTTCTGTTATCGGCCCCAGGTTTTGGGGCAGTTTCATGGAAATGTTCCCATTAGGCTGTTTTCCCTGCAGAGTCTTTCTCTTCATTTTGCAAAGTTTTGTCCGAACTTTCTTTTTCCCTCAGCAAAAATGGGGAGGTTTTAACTGAGCCAGTTGAGCAGGAAGTCTAATGGCGCAGTATTTCATCTCTTGGCTGCCAGATCTTGGAGAGGAAAATGAAAAGAGGCCCAGCCCTTTTCATCAGCTGTCATGCTTCAATGATGTTCACTGAGGGCTTGTTTTTTGGAAACTGCAAGAGAGAAAAGGAAGACAATGGTGAATGTCAAGACATTGTGCCTTAGGGTTGTCTAGATCAGGGGTGTCCAACCTCAGCAACTTTAAGACTTGCTGGGGAATTCTGGAAGTTGACGTCCAGGTTTTAAAGTTGCCAATATTGGACACCACTGTTGGTGTCTACCAAAAGTGTTTTTATCATGGTTTTATCATGTACTTATGTAATTATATCTTAATGGGGCTTGTTAGTTTAATTCTTTTTTAATTATTTATTGTTCTTCTTGTTTTAGTTGTGAGCCGAGTCTTGAGATGGGGCATACAAGTCTCATAAATAAATAAATAAATAAATAAATAAATAAATAAATAAATAAATAAATAAATAAATAAGTCAGCTAAGTGCATGGCTAGAAAGAAGTCCAACTCTCATTGCTCAGGGTTTCTTCTTCTTCCAAAATAGATGGATGGAAGGACTTAGTGTAAGGGCTGTATCCAGGTACCTGAATACACCTTAAAGCCACACTCTCACGGAGGTGTCTTCATGCAAAACGGACACTCGCAGAGCCCCGCTGACTTCGGTCGAGCATTCCCTGCTCCAGGGGTTCAACACAGCATGGCTGGATCAGGCCATCCTCGGATGAAATAGGTGCCAATCCAGAGTGCAGCTTCCTGAACGGGGTCTTTCTACGCCCCTCTCCGCATCATTTAAGGAATGTTTGGCTTGGCTCAGTGCCAGGTTGTTGGCATAATTGGCCTTCCTACTTTGGGAAACTCCAGCTCCCTCTGCACCGCCCACATCAAAGGAGGAATCAAAATGAAGCAGCTCCTGCTCCCCCATATTAAACTTGGTAGTGAACCTTGGAACACCTGGCATTTTATTTATTCTTTTCTGTTGTAATCTCAGTTGCTAAATGAATGGTTTTAAGTCAAGTATTTTTGCAGACTTCAAAATGCTGCTAAGCTGCAGCTGGTAGATAATGCCTACCTTGGTGAGTGCACAACTACAGTAATATGCTCTTACTTACTGTCACCCCGTAGATGAATTTAGTAGTAAAAATGTAGCTCCTGGTCCCACACTCCTTCCTTAAGACTTTTTAATGGGTGCTCTGGACCAGGGGCTTCTTGCAGCTCCACCAGTGCCCAGCCAGGCCTGCTGAACCATTCCCACAAGAGCCCCCTTCCCCTCTCATGGAATCTGTCACCTTTCAACTGTGGGTCTCCTGCCAGGGCCTGGGCAGGGAGTGCCATGAGAAGCCCAGCCCAGCAGTAATGGGCACACCATTCCTTCTTCATCCCCTGGGCAGCCTTTTGTGGCTAGAGTGGGACAGGGAAAGCTGGCTCACAGGGCAGGAGGGAAGGTGATGTAAGTCCCACTTTGGAGATGGAGTTATGGGAACAGATTTTCCCTGGGATAGTTAAACAAGGGGCTAAGAGAGGACTTCTAGGACATTTAGGATGGCTCTTAAGGCGATATGATTTGTTGTTCTGTTTACTTGGATAACTGCAATGGTTAGGAGCACTTAACCTGCATTTGGGCATCTTGCGTTTGTTAAAATGTGAACTGTACACTATAAAAAGAGTTTCATGCAGGGTGGGGTGTATGACACGGCATAATGGGAGCTCTTCAGGATTAGTGAATCACACGTGTCTCCAATAGGCTGGCAATCTCATTTTTATTGCAGCCCTGAGGAATTGGCCTAGCCTCCTTTGTGGTTGGCCTTAACCTTTCTGGCATGTAAAACAAGCCTCAGAGAAGATTTCGGGAAAGAAAGAGGAGACCTCTCCCATATGCTGGAAGTTCTTCTTATGGCCACAGCAAATGCTGGGCTCTGCTGAGGGCTCTTCTTGCTCTATATATGCTGCCTTGGCTGTAGCCCACGCATGGCTCAGCCCGCTTCTATGAAGGATGACGGAGGGGGGAGGATAGAAACGGAGTTTCCCAGCGCTCTGTTGGCCCGTGCCAGTTGCCTTCTTGGTGCCCGTTCCCTCCCCACCCTCCTCCTCACCTTACTACCAGGAGGCCCCCACTCTGGTGTTCTGGGGTGCTGTTTTCTGAGGTGTTCTTGGCTTTCTCCTTGTTGTTGTTTGGTTCATTGTCTTTGATGATGTCGTACTGCCTGCAGAACAGGGCAATTACCCCTGAGGGAAGGAAAGAGGTCACAGGTCAGCATTTCCTGAAGGTCCCATGAGCACCTCCAACCTCTTCCTGGTGCAGGGAGGGAGGGAGGGAGGGAGGGAAGGGAACTGCCCCAGGCGACTTCTCTGCAGGGTGCTGCTTTGGGCTCTCTCTGTGGCCCAAGTTCTGCAGGGCCACAAAGGCAACTGAGAAGGGGCAGGTCCACTCATACATTTAAGCAGGCTGCTGTCTCCTCTTGTTCAGTGTCAAACTCTAGAGAACTGACTGAACTGAGGGCCAATGGGATGACAACGTTCCAACGAAAGAGGCAGGTGCCATCCCACCTTCAGTCGTGAAGCCTCATTGGGTGGTGATTATGGGTCCTTCTCTCATTCTCATCCCCCTCTACTTTGTGAGCAGTTGCTCTGGGAATAAAAGAGACAAATCACCGAGGATAAAGGGAGCACCTGGAGCAGTCTTCCTCAACCTTGCTTAGAGGATCCTGGGAGCCCAAGTTCACACATTTATAAGTTGCCAAACCCTGCTCTGGACTTGGACACAAGGCACAGTCTCATAGCTGCAGGGAATCCTTTTAATGGCTGAAATTGTGCCCTGCATTGTCAGGCTTCTGTTTGGGAACTGAATCGGTTGGAAGCAACGTTCCTCTTCACAAAAGAGACCAGATTCTTTTTCGCTCCTCACTGCTTTGCAGAAAGGCAGGATTGGAGTGGGGTGAGGGCATTTTTCTTTGACCCCTGGTGTTTAATTCTTTCCGTTGTCATTTTCACAACTCAGTCTTAGCTAGATATCCTCTATTGTATAATATCTTCTGGTCAATTTTCCAGCGGAACAAAACCCTCCTCAGATTGATTTTCTTTGCATTCCCTACAGGGCCTCTCAAGAAACTGCATAGAAATGTTTCATAAAACTTGAGAGAAGAATAGGTATTTCTGACATCACCCCACCCCCAAAAACAGCAAGGCTCATTGATTTTCCCCTCATCCTCTTAGCAGCTGAGAAAGATTATGTCCCTTAGCTGAGACTAATACCATAAGTGGCTAGCAGTTTAGATTCCCTGTTCTTATGGCGGAATTCTCACCACATGCTAAATGCAGGTTAGCAGCAACACAACTGGTCTGTTCTATCTGTTGCCGGTACAAATAAACCATATTATGGCTTAAGAGGCGGCTTTTGTTTACAAAGTATGCTATGACATCGGCAAATTCCATGACACACTGGATTATAAACTGCAAAGCCTGTTTTAGCCAAGCATGCTGTATGATTTAGTTTAAATACTGGGAAAACTTTTTTTCATGTTTCACCTCCACAATGGTTGGGATTACACATATAGCCAAAGGGCTTCACTTCCAGCACTTCTTGCTACTTAAGCTGGAGATCCACAATTTCTTTTGGGCCCATCTGTCCATCTGGCATCTAGGAAAATGTCACAGAACCCCTCACAAAACATCTGGCTGTTTGTGCATGGCCAGAAGGAAAACAGTGAGTTGCTGCTTGCCACTTTCTCTAGACGTAAGATGTCACCTTGGTTTACTTTTAATTTTTCCTTTTTCTGTACAGGTGAGAACAAGACAAGTATTGAACTATAGCTGGCCATATTTCTCTTCTATAAATGGTCTTGGGGATCAGAAGATGTTCTAGGGGGAGAAGTTTGTTTTCGTTTTGTAAAGTGTAAATATGAAAATCAGGCAGAGTGTGGAGCCTATTTGATGCCACTGTTACTGGGTTACTTACTGTTGCAAATCCAACAAGAGTCCCTCCTTCTACTCTGTGCTATCCTTCAGCCCCTTTGACTTGGGGCTTGGAGTTCCCTTCCTCTTTAGAGCTGCTGTATCTGGGCTTCAGAAATCTGTATGATCCTTAGACAGCAGCAGAAACATATAGAAAGCCTCGATCCATTGTGTTAACCACACCCTTCCTAATCCTGGCTGTGGACCCAAGAGAGATGCTAAGGCTTCCTTTTCCTTCAAAAGACCTGGTTGTTTAACCAATCCGGGTTGTGATTTTTTGGGATGGGATGGTTTTTATGGGATGGTTTTTTTATGGGATGAATTTGTAATTGTAATGGGGCTTATTTAGTTTAATCTGTTTTTAATTATTTATTGTTGTTGTTGTTTTTATTTGTGAGCCGCCCCGAGTCTTCGGAGATGGGGCGGCATATAAGTCCCATTAATAAATAAATAAATAAATAAAAGAAGGTCTGTGACATTTTCTGACAGCCCTGTTCCCAAGAGAGGTGGGACAGTTTTGCATAATCCTGGCCAAAAAAGCTGCTCACCCCATCGCAGAACTAGAGCAATTGATCTAAAAATAAGCAGATGATCTAAAAATAAGCAGTCATAGTCAGAGAATATGCAAAATATTGTGTTTTTAATGTGAATCCAATTAATTGTCAGTCCTAACATCACACTTCTAAGCAGCACCTCACTGTGGTAGGATGTTCTGTGGACCCAACAATTGTGGTTCGTTTGTAAGTCTCATTTAAGCGAATGTTTTAGTCTACAGCAGGGGTGTCCAACTCAATTTCATTGAGGGCCACATCAGGATTGGGTTTGAGCTTGGAGGGCGGGTGGGGGAGCGTGGCCATGGTGGGCGTGACACGGGACTGCACCTCCGCAGACCTGGTTTATAAACTTATGAAAATAGGGAGGTGTACATTTCTGTGATTTTGGTTTTTTTAAAACTTTTTTACTTTCTTGATATACTTGATCACGTTATGAAAGAAAGAGAGAGAGGCCAAATCAAAGCAACTAAGATGATTAAAGGCCTGGGGAGTAAAACGTATGAAGAATGGCTGCAAGATTTGGGTATGGCCAGTCTAGAGAAAAGAAGGACTGGGGATGGCATGATAGCAGTATTCCAGTATTTGAGGAACTGCCACAGAAGAGGGGAGAGTCAGCTTTTTCCTAAGCCCCAAAAGGAAAGAGATGAAACCATGGATGGAAACCAATCCAGCAGAGAAGCAACCTGGAATTACGGAGAAACTTCCTGACAGGGAGGACAATTGACCAGCGGAACAGCCTGCCACCAGAAGTTGTGGGTGCTCCATCCCTGGAGGTTTGTAAGAAGAGACTGGACAGTCACTGGTCTGAAAAGGTGTGGGGGTCTCCTGCTTGAGCAGGGGGCTGGACTAGAAGACCTCTAAGGTCCCTTCCAGCTCTATTGCAATTGATTGATTGATTGACTACCTGTAGTGCAATCTAGGTGTAGTCACTATAAGTCCTTGTAAGTCTGAAAGGGAGTAGTGCCTTTGTAGAGAGATACTTTGGATAGCTAGTTTAGTCAGAACACATGTCTGAACAGAAAACAGCTTGTTTACAAACTTACCCAGCAAATTAGCACTTCTAGTGACTTTGATGGATATGTTTCTGTCAGGTGGCTGAATAAATCATGGATGCACCACTTCTGCTAAGTCTCAGAGTACAATCAATATTTAAAGCAATGTGGTTTTAAGATCTAAATATGGTTGGCTATTCCAGCTTTTTTTTTTGTACCACAGAAGGTTGTATCCTACTTTCTCAACTGTAAAGTCAGCTCACCAGGTTGCTTTGTCTCACATTCATATAAATTAAGTTTGTGTGCCTGGCAGAAAAATAAAGCAAAATGTTTTTCAGGTGGAGGAAGGAAGGAAAGAAACAAAGAAAGAAAGGAGTAATCCTTTCCTGTCCCCAGCTGGATGTCAATTACATTTTTTTTGCATGTTTATTTCAGCTAAGCAATTAATTTCTAATCTCTCAGAGGGTTTTTGCATTCACAAATATTATATAGTGCAGAGAGACAAAAGCAGTTGTCAAAGGGAGCTGGGGGTGTTGGCTGAGGCTAACTACAGAAAGCAAACAAGGTACAGCTTTATTTTCCACTAAATAATGTTTGGCAATTTGGCTCAGAGCAGTGTTTCTGAATCTTGCCCACATGAAGAGGTGTGGACTTCAATTCCCGGAATCCATGCTGGCTGAGGAATTCTGGGAGTTGAAGTCCACATCTCTTTCAGCCCCCAGAACTTGATAAAAAGCCAGAGAGAGGCAAAGAGATAATTCTGAGTAGCCAAAAAACTGTTAAAAGGAAAGCATTTTGCCATCAGAGGCCAAAGGTTTGATCTCCCAAAGTCACTTCTTCTGGCTTTGGACAAACTCTTTCTCAAACTTGGCAATGTGGGAAGAAAAATAAGTGGCCAGATCAAAATGGTTGAGCTGAACATCTGTGAATATTATTGTGAATAGCAACTCTATAACCTCTTGGAGAATTCAAATTTATTATTTATAATTCCACACCTGATTATGTGTCATAAGTGTTGATTCTTAGCACTTAAAGATAGATTTTATCTAGGATTCAGAAAATGACTAATGAATTATACTGTGGTTCAAATGATATATAGCATTGACTTGTAAAAGCAGCTAAATCAACCTTTTGTTACTAGGGGCAGATCTACCTAGGCTTCCTTTACAAATCATCTAAGACTGCTTTATTCATGAATACCTAAAGCCAACTCCAAATGATCTTCCTACACCATTTTCCCTTAAAAATGGTTCCCCCTCCTGTTTTTATAATGGATCAGTTCAGCCTTCACAGCTTCTATGCCTGGTTGAGCACAACCTGTGGGATTCTGTTAAAGAAAGTTGGATGCGGCTGTCAACGAAGCAGAGAGGTTTTGACGGATACTATAGATTGGAATTTCTCAACCTTGGCAACTCTAAGAAGTATGGGGTTCAACTCCCAGAATTTCCCAGCCAGCATGTCTTAAAAGTTGCAAAAGTTGAGAGGTTGCATAGATTGCCTTTGCTGATTGTTAATATTGGATTGCAATTGATTATAGAATTGGTAAAGTGAGATAGGCTGGAAAACAGGAAGGTAATTTCTTCAAGGGCTGGATGGACAGAAAGGTTTGGTTTATTTTAGAAGAAAACTAATGCTAATGCCCAGGGTGAATATTCAGTGCTGTACACATTTGTAGATAAACTAAAAATAGGAAAACACAGTTGAAGGTGAACCATGCTTGGTTTCCAAACTCATGCGCTTTCTACTTCTCCCACAGGAAGGAGATCTGTGTCTTCCATTTGCACCTGAAGCATTCCAGGCACTTGCTTGTCACCTGCCCCTCCCCCCCCCAACTGGCGCTTTCTAAATTATTGCCTAATGTCCATGGAAGTGGCTCATCTTGGGCTGAGGTCTTCCAGGTCTCTTCTACCAATTTCCCCAATTCACAAAAGCTGGATGCAAATTCTAGAAGTTGATCTAGCATGGAATCATAGAATAACAGAGGTAGAAGTGATCTAGTCCAACCCCCTGTTCCACTGACTGATTGTTCTCGCTCTTAGGAAAGTTCTCCCTTATTTTTGGTTGCTTCTCTCTTTGAGAAGCTTCCATCAAATACTTCCTGTCCTGCCTATTGTGCTTTGGACAATAGGTCAAACCCCTGTTATCTGTGAAGCCCCTAAAGTAAATGTATTATATTCTACCACAACCATCCAATGAAAGGCCCCATATTGTTAAAAATGATCTACGGTATAGGACAGCATGTTATCTAGACAGGAGAATCTCTGGGCACCTGCAAAGCAACCGACTTTGATTATGGCGGAGATAAATACAATATTTATATCTGGATTTACAGGGAATGTGACAAGAAGCTCAGAAGCCCTTGTGCCAAGAGAATTCTGGCAGTGCTTCCCAACTTGGCCCAAGCAAGTTCCAGTAGGCTTGGTTTAGGTACTGTAACCAGGAAATGTGTGCCTGGTCTTGGCAGTGAGTGTTGCAATGATGAAGCTTGGATTTTCATCCATCTATATCACAGTTTCTCAAGTTCCAGAATTCCACAGCTGGCAAGAAAGCAGATTTCCCTCCCCCTGTGATTTAGTCACTCCTTTTTCTCTTTGGCTGATCGTTCAATATCACAGAGCAATTTTACCTTCACGCATGTTGTCTACATGATTGTGTTCTTTATTTTCCTGATAATGGCCAGGAAAGGTTGTAAGTGGCACCCTTGATTAAGCTCATCTGGTGTCTGGACACTTTAAAGGTATGAATGGGGAAGAGCAGGTTGAAGCTCAAGCTGCATAAAGTGAGTGATGAATAAACAATTTACTGGATGCAATTTCTTGGAAAGTTTTAGGAGTCACAATGTAAGTTTGTAGCTCCAGATTTTTCTAGAAAGCTCACATTCAAATATTAATTAGGTGTAGCCATGGCTAGTTTCTAAGCCAAGATAAAGTCAACCAAGCAAATTGCTTGTGTTTGACTCCTGGCGCCCTCATGGACTTTGGCAGGAGTATAAAAATGGTGAACAGTTGCTTTCTTTCAAGTGGTTGTTTCAACCTCCCCCTCTGACTAGCTTGGGATTTTTCTAGTGGTCTCCAACTCAGAGTGCAGCCCTTCTTGGCTTCTGGGGAGTCAAGTTCATGAGAAGCTGGTGCCTGAAGCATTATCAGAATGGTCAATCTGGTCCACCTTCCCTTAAGGCTTTGGCGGATGTTGGTGGTGGGAGGGGATGGTTCCGCATGAGTGATAGGTAAGCATGCATGCGTGCGCTGCTTGTACAAATGGAGGTGCACGCATGCGTGTGCTTGCTCATTGTTTCCACAGCCTGGTTCCGAATGGGATGCAGCCCAGAAGTGGGTCACAGCCTGGAGGTTGGGGACTCCTGCCTTAAGGAATCTGAGCAGAGAAGTCTGCCTGCTGTATTGCACGTATTTTGTATCACTTTGCTGTGTGCAAAGTTTTACATGACTTCCCCTGCCCTTAGGCGGCAGCAAAATTTCTCTAATTTTTACAAGTTGCATTTCCTATGTGGTGTTTTTACTTACATTGGTTACCAGAGGGCATTTTTTTCCTCTATTAAAACTAGCAGCCTCATGCACTTGAAGTGAGGAGGTGCAGGAGGGTCCACCCAGAATGCATGGTCCTAGCCATTCTTAGGATCCCAGTTATTTATGCCCATATACTCCATCCCCTCTAGTCTTCCACATTTTTTATTATTTTAACAGTGGTAGAAAGTGATGCTAACAGAAAGCTAAATATTTTATTTAGTGTATTTATATATCTGCCCATCTTGCAAGGACGTGACTCTGGGAGTCACAACTACTACTTTTCTAAGAGCCTGGAAACACTGGATAAACATTTTGCTGAAAATGATAAAAAAATAACCTGGATTTACCAATTAATAAGGTTGAATATGGGGAGAAGTTACAATGTTATGTAATTCGGATGAAAGTTTCAAGTATGTCTATAACTGCTGTGAAGAATATCGGAAATACCTTATTTTCTTTTCCCTTTTTCTTTCTTTGTTTTCAACACTTATCCATTTATATTTTTTCTATATTGTTTTCTATTTATCTTTTAACCTTGTAAAAAACTTCTTTAATAAAATTACAAAGATGTGATTCTGGTAGTGTACAAATATAGCAACCGTTAAAAACTACACAGCAATCCAAAACAGCCAGACATAAATAAACATAATAAAAACCTGAGGTTGAAGGAAAATAAGTCCCTGCTAGCCTCCCCATGGGACCCAGGTGGCCGGTGAAAAGGATGCTTTAAGGGCCACTGAGATGGGACCTTGGGGAGGGGAGGGGGGCCATGAAGGGGGAAGGAGCCACAGCAGAAAAACTCGCCCCCTAGATCCCATCAGATGGAGCTCCTTTGCGGGTGGGACCCACGGCATACCCCACTGACTTGACTGGGTCGCTGTCACCAGGGAAGTTGAGGAGGTTCCCCAATCTGGACCCATGCCAAGTAGAGCTTTAAAAATGAAAACCAGCACCTTGAATGGGACCCAGAAGCAACCTGGCAGCCAATGTAGCTCACAGAAGACAGGTGTCACATGCTCCCTCCAAGGGGCCACACATAACGGCCACATTCTGCACCAGCTGATGCTTCTGGGCGCTCTTCAAGGGCAGCCTTAGCACAGCATGCCACAGTTGTCCATTCTATGGGGGTGACCAGAGGAGGAGTGACTCTGAGTAGCCTCACAGTCCAGGGGGGACGCAACTGGCACACCACATAACACTGTTGAGGGGCCCCTCTAGCCACAACCATCACCTACACCTCAGGCAGGAATTGTGAGTCTAGCAAGATCTCTAGAAGATGTTCTGCTTCTGACTAGCAAGGTGAATCCAACAGTCAGTGCCACAATTTTTGAACCCCTCCCTCTGCCCATTTTCTGCAGCAAACTTTTTGTTGATATTTACAAGTGCTTCACGTTTGTGAAAAATAATATTTCGCACAATTCACTACGTCCCTGGCATATTCTACTCTGCTTCCTTTGGAACCGAAAAGCATGTAGAACTTTTCCTAACCCATTTTGATGGCCATCACATCTGCACATCACTACGTATCTTCAGGACCAGAGCATGCCCAGCAGCCCCCGACTGAGACCTGGAGTCCCTCTGCCTCGCCTTTCACACACTGCAGGGACTCCCACCAACCTGCCCACATGAACAAGACGACCACGATAATCAGGATTTCGCCGGCTCGCAGGTGTTGATTTTTGTCTCCCATTTCCTTCATTGTTACTTCATCTGCAGAGAGAGGAAGGAAGCAGAGCAAAGGTCATCTACCCACAGGGATGTTGTCCTGATTGATTGATTGAGCGTATGGTGTGGATACATGAAAGCCAGGAGTCTACAACATTATTACAGAGTAGTGGTTTGGCTGCCTAAGATTATTAATTTGTTCAGTTCACACTTGCACACTATCCACCTTTCTATTCAGCAACAGGGCAATTCCTGGCCCAAAGCATCAGGATGGACTGTGAACTTCTTGTGTACATCTGGGTAAATGAGGAATAAAAGCCATTGAGAATGGCATAGTTCCGCTGCAAAATATTTGAGACCACCTTTGCTTTTTATTCTAAATATGTATATATATTTATGCCTTCAAGTCAGACTCCTGATAACTGCCTGGACCATCACCTTTAGTTCTCCTGGCCAGATTTCAGACATAGTTTGTGGCCCCATCTTCCTAGGGCTGAGAAAGAGGGACTGGTCTAAGGCTATCAATGGTCTTCCTGCCTCAGGCAGGTCTAGAACTCACCGTCTCCTGATTCCTAGCTTGTGGCCTTTCAGCAGCCTTAAGCTAGGGTTTCAAAAATGGTTTTGGAAATTCTGGGCTTGACAGTCCTTAGGTTTTCTGCAAGGTAGCCAAAAGAGACTTTTGCAGTTTGCTCTGGAGGTCCTGAGAACAGGCCACTGAGCTGCCCATGATTTATTCCTCCTCTTTTGGTAGATGAGTCCACAGATGGAGACAGAGGGGGTGGGTGGGATTTTAGCAGTAGTAGCAGCAGCAGCAGCAGCAGCAGCAAGTTCTCCCATTCCACACCTGCCCCAGTGCTTGACCCCAGGGCACCCTTGTGCATTTCTGGGTGGATGTTCTACTCTCCCAGGGCCTCTGTCCCATCTCCCTCCTCCCCTGCCCTCCAAGCCACCAAGTCCCTCTTAGCAGGGTGGCAGGTGTGCCATCTGCCCTTGCCTGTGCTGAGCACCTGGGTGAAATGCAGCAAGTCGTTTTCTGATCTACAACAGGTGCTTGATGAAGGAAGGCAACCCCATCAGCCCCTAGCAGGCTGAGAGGGGGCTGATGGCTGAACATTTGCCAGAAAGGCTCATTTTTGGTGGTTAATTACGGCTGCTCCTGGCTTCCAGCTGAACTTAAATGAGATTTCTGTTGGTCTTTCCTGTGCCAGCAGAATTTAAAGGTCTCTGAGAAAAGTGCATTCCTTTTCCTGAATGAGTGGCAATTCATTTGTCTGCCCACAACTTTCTCCACTGGAAGTTGAGTGTAGAATCTAAGACTTCCCCCAAATCTCCCCCAAAATAAGGCTTAAATTCCAATTTCGAATGTGATAACGTAATTATGAGTCGTGTAATAGATTTACTTGATTTAACTGGGTTCAGTTATTGGGTTTACTCCATTGAACTATAGATAAATGGAAATGCAAGCTGAACTATGACTGCTGTGGTATTTTTATCTCTTCCTCACTTATAAATAAAATGAAACATATATATTACTCTTTCCTTCTCCTATGTTCTCCTCAACAACAACCCTGTGAGGTGGAGGGTTGTTGAGAGAGGAGTGGCCCAAAGTCACTCAGCCAGTTTTTATGCCTGGGGTGGGGGCGGATTTACAGTCACCCAGTTTCTAGTCTGCTGTGTTAGCTGCTAAAATTAAGCTAAATTACATTAAAAATTAATTTCCACCCTTGTTTCACCAGCCTTGGGGACAGCTGTGCCAGCCCTTAAGGGCCAAGGTTGCCCCTGGTTTCCACAATGTTTTACAGGCCTGGCCTAACTGGGCAGCTGAGGCTCATCCTGGCTTCCTCTTGGTTGATCGTGACTTGGCCCAGCTAGCTCCTCTCCAAAGCCCGCCCTGCTTCAGCCACCCTTCCACTTGCCTTTGTTCTTGGAAGCCAATTTCTCTGCTTCTCGCGGGGTCTTGAAATGGACTGGCTCACTGGCTGGGCTCTGGCCTTGGATGCTGATGGACTGGACATGCACGATGTACTCGGTGTCCTCCTCCAGGTCCCAGAGGGAGCACGAGCGGGTGGTGGTGTTCACTTCCTGGATGAAACGCAGCATTCGCACGTCCTTCTTCTGCAGACAGAAGGACGACAAGCAGGTTGTGCAAAGGGCAGGAAAGATTCCCAACCGATGGCTGGTTGCTTCTGCCAGAGAGAAGAAGACGAGTTTCCTCTCTTGCCTCTCCCTAGAGCAGGAATTCTCAACCTTGGCCTCTCTAAGACTTGTGGACTTCAATCCCCAAATTCCCCAGTCAGCCATGGGAATTCTTGGAATTGAAGTCCACACATTTTAAAGTTGTCAAGGTTGAGAAGCACTGTCCTAGAAGTCATACCCCCCAAAAAATATTTCACCAGGCCCTGACTTGGTGAGAGAAGGGCTCTGAAGCAAACCTTTAGTGCTTCCTGAGGTTGGTTATCTTCTTGCAGACATTTCATTACCAGCTAGGTAACATCATTAATGTTCTCTAGATATTACCTAGTTGGGTAATGAAACATGGATTTGTAACTGGCTGACAAATCATACTCAACGAGTAGCCCTTAATGGGTCTACGTCTACATGGAGGGAAGTAAGCAACCACAAGATTCTGTCTTAGGCCCAGGACTCTTCAACATCTTCATAAATGACCTAGATGAGGGAATAGAAGGGGAACTCACCATACCAAATTTGCAGATGATACTAAGCTGGCAGGAATAGCTAACAGCCTAAAAGATACACTCAAGATCCAAATGGATCTTGACAGACTTGAACACTGGGCCCTATCTAACAAAATGAAATTCAACATAGAGAAAAGTAGTCTTACACTTAGGCAAGAAAAACCAAAAGCACACATATAGACTGGGTGAAACCAGGCTTAATAGCAGTAATTGTGAGAGGGATCTGGGAGTCTTAGTTGACAACCAATTAAATATGACCCAACAGTGTGCAACAGCAGCCAAAAAAGCCAATGCAATTCTAAGTTGCATTAACAGAGGGATAGTCGGCTGGTTCGCCGGCTGGTTCGCCAGCTTCGCCCGTTTCTGGACCGCGATGCCCTGCGTACGGTCACTCATGCCCTTGTTACCTCGCGACTCGACTACTGCAACGCTCTCTATTTAGGACTGCCCTTGCACACCATCCGAGATTGCAACTGGTGCAGAATGCAGCGGCGCGTGGTGATGGAGTTCCCCGTTCTCCCATGTTGCCCCCTCGTGGCTTGCATTGGTTGCCGGTTGCGCCCGGGTGAGGTTCAAGGTTCTATCCTTAACATACAAAGTCCTTCACGACATGGGTCCCTATTATTTAAGGGAGCCACTGCTGCCGACATCGAACACCAACCGCCCTGTACGATCCCACAGACAGGGGCTCTTGTCCCGCCAGCCGGACAGTGCCGGCTGGCGGTCCCTCGACGACGGCCTACTCTGTTGCGGCCCCTGACCTGTGGAATCAACTTCCCTGGAGCTTCGCCTGGCCCCTGACCTCCGCACTTTCCGTCGCGACCTGAAGACCTGGTTGTTTAACCAATCTGGGCTGTGACCCTGGGGTGGGGTGGTCTTTAGAGTTTTATCTCTGCAATTTTAGTGTTAATTCGCTTGATTGTTTAATCTGGTTTTAACTAATTTATTGTTGTGTGTTTTATTTTGTAAGTTGAGTCCTTTTGGAGAGGGGGCGGCATATAAGTCGAATTAATAAATAAATAAATAATAAATAAATAAATTCAAGATCAAGTGAGATATTAATACCGCTCTATAAAGCCTTAGTAAGACCACACCTAGAGTACTGCATCCAATTTTGGTTACCACATTATAAAAAAGATGTTGAGACTCTAGAAGAAGTGCAGAGAAGAGCAATCAAGATGATTAGGGGACTGGAGACTAAAACATACGAAGAACGGTTGCAGGAACTGGGCATGGCTAGTCTAGTGAAGAGAAGGACCAGGGCAGACAGGATAGCAGTGCTCCAATATTTGAGGGGCTGCCACAGAGAGGAGGAGGGGATCAACCTATTTTCTAAAGTGCCTGTAGGCCAGACAAGGAATAATGGATGGAAACTGAACAAGGAAACATTCAACCTGGAAGTAAGGAGACATTTTCTGACAGTGAGAACAATCAACCAATGGAACAGAAGTTGCCCTCGGAAGTTGTGGGAGCTTCATCACTTGAGACTTTCAAGAAGAGATTGGACTGTCAAAAATGGTGTAGAGCCTGCTTGGGTGGGGGGGTTGGACTAGATGATCTACAAGGTCCCTTCCAACTCTGTTAATCTGTATATGTCTGTATATGTCTGTGTATACATCTGCAAGAAAACAACCAATCTCAGAGAGCACCAAGGATCTCCAAAATGTCCATGTATTGCTCTTCAGGCCCAAGAAAGAACTGCCTCAACCTAGTTCTAGTTCAAGATGTCAGGTAAAAAATTAGAAATCTGCCTTTCCTTTTTCTTTCTGAAAAACTTTATTCAATTTCCAAAGTATAAAATACAAAAAAAAGCAAAGAAAGGAGAATAAAAGAGAAAGATAGAAGGGTAAGGAAAAAGCAAAATTCAGGAATGCAGACAAAAAGAAAAAAAATAACTTCCTTTGATACTGATAAAAACCTAAAAATCAACGTGGCCCTTTGAACTAGCATGAACCCTAACAAACAGTACTTCTACCATCAGAAATCTGGGGTTCCTTGACATAGCCTCCTTTACCACTGTTCTCTTGTGGGGGCTGCTGAAGACAGTTGAGGGGAGCTCTGAATCCATCCCGAGGACCCAAGAACAAAGACGAAACTGGGGGGCTTACCTGCTGCGAAATAGCAAATCCGATGACCACTTCTTCTTCCAAGACGTCCCAGGTCACCACAGCTGAATTGGCCTTCAGGAGCTTCACGGTGACGTTGACGGGGGCGGAGGGGCTGTCTGCAAGGATGCAGGGTGAGGCTTACTCATTACTCATTAGAGACATCATGGAACGTGATCAGAAACGTCCAAATGCCATCTTATTTGGTCTTGAAGACACCAACGAATCAGACGACATCACCAAAGTTCACAATATCATAAGCAACTCAAATACAACAAACATCTCTCCTGAAGATATCATTGAAATAACCAGAGATGGCCCTGAGTTCAAATACAATGATGGCTCAGTGGCCCCAAAATTTTGTAGAGTTGTATGCAAAAATGAGTCCAGCAAACGCATATTCATTCATACAATAAATGCCATTGCAAACACCAATCCCAACCACAAAAAACTTCTCTCAAGACCAGACTTATCCATACTGCTCCTGTGAACTCCACAATGAACTCAAAAGATGTCTAGACAATGGAGAGAAGGACCTGTACATTGACTACCGCGCTGATTATATCAAAAGTAAGTCACATAGCCCACAACTCCACATCCAACCCTACCTCATCCAACCCACCATCACTCAAAACTAGGCACGCACGTCCCTAACTACCTCAATTCCAACTACAACTGGCCTTAAATGTAAACTACTCAATGCAAGAAGCCTTGTGAATAAAATACCTGAATTTCTCCTATTACTAAATATGGCTAAATTCGACATCATATTTGTCTGTGAAACATGGCTCAACGCATCTCTCCATGACTCTATTACCACAGTAAGAGACTATAATGTTTACCAATCAGATCGTGAAATCTGTAGAGGAGGTGGTGTTGCTATCTTCTATAAAAAGTCCTTACATCTAAAAAACATCCAAGTTACCCAGGAGCTTGCTCTTCCTGAGACCATCCTCTGTGAACTGTCCTTAAATATCACATTTCGATTCTTACTATGTTACAGAGCCCCTGATTATGACATGTAAGCAAGCTAAATTCACTACTAACATGGGCAACATCCTGCCCAAACACTTTTATCTTTCTTGGTGACTTCAATGTACCTCACATTAACTGGAATGTAAAACTGAGCCCATACATGCAGCCTTCTACAATGCTGTAACAAATCTGGGACTGGAACAACTAGTAACCAACAATACTAGACTCAACAACTGCCTCGATCTCATCTTCTGCAATAGTTTGAATTCAATTTACGGAATACAAATTAAAGAACTTTTTCCAACAGTGATCACAGCATGATTGACTTTTGTCTCAACATACGTCCACACAAAAATCAACACAATAATGTGATCCCCAATTATAATTTCAAAAAAAGGCAACTATGATCTTATAGACAATGATCTCTCATCCCTTGATTGGCAATTTCTATTCACTGGATTCAATACCGTTGAAGACCATTACAGCATATTTTTACTCGAAGTCAAAAGAGTAATCAAACTATATGTACCAATAACAACTCTCAAAACCAGGTAAAACAGATTACCCATAACAATAAGGAAACTTCAATCCAAAAAGAGATCACTTTGGTGGAAAAACAAATCTGGTCATGTTGCCAACTTCAAAAGCTGATACAAAAATTTATGCCACCAGATAAAGACTGAATGCACCAATTATCACATTAAACAAGAGGAAAACCTTCTACGCACCAATTCCACCTGTGCTTTCTACAATTTTGTAATCAACAAACTAAAAGACTCAAGGTCCATCCCACCCCTGAAAGGACCTAATGGTAAAGACTGCAATGACGACACCATTAAAGCCAACCTCTTTAACACATTCTTTGGCTCAGTATTTGTAAACAGCAATGGATCATGCCCAGTATTTCCTAGTCGAACCACAGGCAACTACAATGATCTAATACATATTGATTTTACAGAAGACAATGTTGAAAAAGCACTACATAATCTAAAACCATCTCTATCTATTGGACCGGACAGAATATGTGCCTACTTCTTAAAAAAAGCTATCCACTGCCATAGCCGAACCTCTTTCAGGACCAGCTCCTTGCCAAAACTATGGTCACAAGCCACAGTCATCCCCATCTTCAAAAAGGGAGACCCCAGCTTAGGAAAATTACAGACCAATCTCTTTATGCTGTGACACCTGTAAAGTCATGGAATCAATTATTAACCAATCCATTATCCTCCACTTAGAGACAAACAACCTACTCTCTGATAAACAATTTGGTTTCAGAAAAAAAACTATCCTGTAATCTACAACTCTTACACTGCAAAAACATATGGACTACACAACTCAGTCAGGGCAAAGCAATAGACGCAATCTACATAGACTTCTGTAAAGCCTTTGATTCAGTGGTACACGGCAAACTACTCCTAAAACTAAAATCTTATGGTATCTCTGGACACCTGCATAACTGGATAGAAGCATTCCTGTCAAACAGACAACAAATAGTCAAAATTGGGAGGGTCCTATCAAATTCTGTACCTCTCAACAGTGGTGTCCCCCAAGGCAGTGTTCTAGGACCAACTCTCTTCATACTTTACATAAATGACCTCTGTGATCATATTAAGAGCAACTGTGTTCTCTTCGCTGATGATGTAAAGCTATTCAACACCACAGACAGTCCTACCCTTCAAAAAGACCTTGACTATGTATCAGAATGGTCAAACAAATGGCAACTTCAAATCTCAACAAATAAATGCTCTGTCTTACATATTGGCAAAAAAAATCAGAAAATAAAATACAGGCTAAATAGTCAAGACCTTGTTCATGATCCCAACTCTGTCAAGGACCTTGGAGTACTCATCTCTAATGATCTAAGTGCTAGAGCCCACTGTAACTACATAGCCAAAAAGGCATTAAGAGTTGTTAACCTAATCCTACGTAGCTTTTTCTCTGGTAATATTACACTACTAACTAGAGCATACAAAACATTTGCTAGACCAATTCTCAAATACAGCTCATCAGTCTGGAACCCACATTACGTATATTAACACAGTTGAGAAAGTCCAGAAATATTTCACAAGAAGAGTTCTACACTCCTCTACTCGTTGCAGAATACCTTATGCCACCAGACTTGAAATTCTAGATGTAGAAAATCTAGAACTATGCTACCTTTGGTCTGATCTAAGTATAGTATATAAAATCATGCATTGCAATGTCCTACCTGTCAATGAATACTTCAGTGTCAACCATAACAATACAAATAGATACAAACTCAGGGTTAACCACACCAAACTTTATTGCAGGAAATGCAACTTCAGCAACAGAGTGGTCAATGTCTGGAATACTCTACCTGACTCTGTGGTTTCTTCCCCAAACCCCCAAAACTTTAACTTTAGACTGTCTACCTCACCCCTTTCCTAAGAGGTCTGTAGGGGGTATGCATAAGCGCACCAACGTGCCTACCGTCCCTGTCCTATTGATTCTTTTTATTTTTATTTTTCTTATATGTATCCATTCCATGTATTCATAACTATGTTTATACTTATGCCTATTATCTTGTAAATGATTGACAAATCAAATAAATAAATAAAAATAAATAGGCTACAGGTAGTCCTCCAATTTATGTCCATTCTTTTAGCAACTATTTCTAGTTACAGCCACACAGAAAACGTTACTAGGGTTGTTGCTCCTTCCACTTGCAACCTTTGCAGCTTCCCCACAGCCACGTGAGCAAGACTGGGCACTGGGCATCCGACATGAATGTATGGCAGCTGCAAAGTCCCCAGGGTTACGTGTGGTCACCATTTGCAACCTCCCCAGCAGGCTTCTGACAAGCAAGTTAATGGGGGAAGCCAGATCTGCTTAGTGACCATGGGATTCCCTTAAAAACTGCAGTGATGTGCTTAACAACCATGGCAAAATAGGTTTGCAACTATTTGTGTTGCAAAAAGTTATATTGTTGCAACTCACGTTGTTTAGCAACAGAAATGCTAGTCTACATGTGGTTGTAAGCTGAGGATCACCTGGTCACTGGAGAAGCAATTCACCATGGCGATGTTCACCCATTGATGCTTTTTTTTTCAGCTGCTGCTGTGTAGGAAGCCAGGATGATCGCTCACTAAGATGGCTTAAAGAAAAGCCACTTGCGATTTGGAAGCTAATATCTTCCCTGGTATTTAGAGTAATCCAGGGCATCCCTGGCTCCAGCTAATCCATGGCTTCCACCACCTTGCCCCTCACCTTCGCCAACCAAAAGCTCTTCCTGGTGGCTGAATCCCTATTCCGTCAGCAAGTATGTTCCCCAGGATCCTCTCCACTTCCTCAGGAATGTTATCACTGTGTTTTTATAAAGCTACATTCTGAGAGCCCTTGGTGCATGTCAGGAAGAGCCCACCCTCTGCGGAGTCTCTACTCAAGGCAAAACAAGGGGAGGAGGGAGCCTTAGTAAACCACATTGCCTTCAGGGCAGCTTCCTCCTAAAGGGCATCATCAGTCCCCATTCTCATTTGTGTCAACATTCGTAATTGAGCTCAGTCAGAAAACCAGCTGTGAATCTAAATTTGATTTTTGTCCCTGGCTTGTTCTCTATTGTCTCTGAGAGCCAGATCTAGCCTAATAGATTTAAGTAACAGGAAGAAAGTCAGATTCATAAACAATTTAGATGAGGGAATAAAAGATGAACTCATCAAATGTGCAGATGACACCAAGCTGTCAGGAGTAGCCAACATTCCAGAAGATCGGTTCAAGATACAGAAGGATCTTGACTAAGAAGAGCAACAAAAATGGTTAAGGACTGGAGGCTAAAACATACGAAGATGGTTGCAGGAATCGGCTATGTCTAAGTCTAGTGAAAAAAAGAAGGATTGGGGTGAAATGATAGCAGTCTTCCAATATTTGAGAGGTTACCATGAAGAACAGGGGTCAACCTATTCACCAACCTATTTCTGAATTTTCCAGAACACAAAGCAATGCCTGGAAACTAGTCAAGGAGTGGAGCAACCTAGAACTAAGGAGAAAATTTCCTGACAGGGAAAACAATCAACCACTGGAACAGCTTGCCACCAGAAGTTGTGGGTCCTCCATCACAGGAGATTTTTAAGAACAGCCTGGACACCACTTGTCTGGAATGGTATGGGGTCTCCAGCTTGTGCAGGGGGTGGACTAGAAGACCTCCAAGGTCCCTTCCAACTCTGTTATTCTGTTCTACACAGGAAAAATATCATAAGGATGGATATTCATTGGAGGGAGCAGAGGGGAGAAATTCTGAAAAGTAGTAAAGCAGGGGACTTTTCTCACAACTTGCTAGCTGTGCGTTAGGAAACCCTCCTTAGGTGGGAGAACAGCTGGACAGGGGAGCCAACTCCCAAGAGAAATGGTGGGCATTCAAACGGAGGATGGGCAGCCCTTTCTCGGCCTGGAGAGCCTTCCCAGGGATGCTGGCCCTGAGTGGGGATCAGCGCTGGGGCTCCACTCCAAGTACAATTTTCTAAATTTTGCTTCAGAACTAAAAGGATTTAAAGCACCTTCTCCTGAATGTCTGGGTAGGTGATCTGAGGTGATAACCATTTGACGTGGGATTGTAGGCTTCAGACAGGGACAAACTTTCTGACTGTGATGGTTACACCTTGGATCACAATTCTGGTCCTGAGCTTCGTGAATCAGCCTTTGAGGCAGAGTCGGGAGGGGGGAGGGGAGTTGCTCTCCGCTACTTTCTTTGCGCTCCCTCACGTTTAAAATTCCTGGCTTAAAGAGCGAGAGAGCCTCTCTGCCTGTGTTTTTGGTGCCTCTGTGTGTGTGTGTGAGAGAGAGAGAGAGAGAGAGAGAAGGAGGAAGGGAGGGAAGGAAGGAGGGGGAAATTTGTTAGGTCTGTTTTTCCTTATGCTTTACATCGCTCTTCATTTTCTTAGGATCCAAAGGGGGAGGGGGAGGGGACTCAACCCTCCTCACAGCTTGGGCTTGCTGGGTTCAAGGCCAGAGGATTGCACACCCCTGCACCCCTGCTCAACATCCTTTTTGTACCAAGGTGACCAGAATTGGATACCGTATTCCAAGTGTGGGCTTGCCAGCATGCTGTAAAGTGGTACTATCACTTCTCCTTGCCTTGATGCAGCCTAAGACTACACTGGCTTTTTTGGTAGCTGCAGAACATCGCTGGCTCATATTTAACTGGTTGACTCCTTGATCCCTCTCACAGGGATCTGCTGCTCACTGCTGCTGAGTCCAGGTATCCTCTATTCTGGTGGATTTAGTTTTCCTTGCCTAAGTGTAAATACCAATAGCACTTAGACTTATATACTGCTTCACAATGCTTTACAGCCCTCTCTAAGCAGTTGACAGAGAGCATCTTGCCCTCCCAACAATCTGGCTCCTCATTCTACCGACCTCAGAAGGATGGAAGGCTGAGTCAACCTTGAGCCAGTCAGGATCGAACTGCTGGCAGTCAGCAGAGTCAGTCTGCAATGCTGCATCCTAACCACTGTGCCACCATGGCTCCCCCAAAATCCTTCTCTTCTTGCCACTGAGTTGCATCTGGTTGGATAGAGGCCGGTGTTCCAAACTGTCAAGACCCTTCTGCATCTTAGGTCTATCTTCTGGGGTGTTAATTATTCCCCACCCCCACCCCAGCTTTGTATCATCTGCAAATGTGACGAGTTCCCTTTCTATCCAAATATTCAATAACAGTTTAATAGTGTTGGGATTATTTTATTTTTGCAAACAGTCTAATAATTTAGGAGCAACTTTCTGCTGTTTCCCCTTTCTTGGTCAAGCCCTTCACTACAGCCCTTGACTGGCCCTTTCGTGGCTCAGCTATGAGAGTCAACAAGCCAAGAATTCAGGTCTCTCTCATAAGCTCCAACTTCAGTAAAGACTCCAGCTGTCCAGATAGAGAAGGCTCCTCTTCTGAGCCTCTTTACAAATGTGGCAAGTCTTTGGCCACAATTCCAGCTGAACATTGAGCGAAATGCCCCTGCAGTGGAATTAAAGCACAGGGGAAGGGACCTGAGGTTTTGAAAGTCCTCGTCCTACACCCCAGAGTCCCATTTGAGTCACGCCATTCCAGAGCATTTTGGTGCACTTTTAAAAAATAACCCACACAATTCACTCTCCCCTTTTATTAACCTTTGAGTAATGCACTCCATTCCCCCAGAGCTCTATAGTGGCTCAGGGAACAAGGCCAGGACTGGTCATCGAAGCCTTGGCGGCTGCTATTGTTGCCCAACTAAATTGTATTTCCAAGCTCTAAAAATGTCTAAAAGATGATGTGGGCAATTGCCTCAAGCAGGCGGCAATAGAAATTAGAGGCGGTGGGTGGTGGAGAGAGTTGCTAATGGAGCCCCTGCCAGTGCAGTGATTGCCCACCCCCCATTGATTGCCTGCGGAGCAACTGCCCAATTAACCCCCCTCCCACTTCCTGCTTCCTTCTTCTCTCTACCAAAAGGAGATTCTTTCTCCTTTACTTTCGTTTTCCAAACAGGCAAATAAAGTGACCTAATTAGCTGACTGCCTCTTGCCAAATGTCCTCATTGTTGAAACCATCAAAGAAGGAAAGTGTATCCTTGTGCCACAGGCCAGCTTCTGCAACCTGGTGTATACAAATGTGTTGCCCTGCAGTTCCATAAGTTTTGGTTCAATTTAAAGAGAGCTGAAGTCCATCAGACAGGGAGAACACTAAGTTGAGGGAGGGAGGGAGGGAGGGAGGGAAAAAATCAGAAAATAAAATACAAACTGAATAGTCAAGACCTTGTTGATGATCCAAACTCTGTCAAGGACCTTGGAGTACTCATCTCTAATGATCTAAGTGCTAGAGCCCACTGTAACTACATAGCCAAAAAGGCATTAAGAATTGTTAACCTAATCCTATGTAGCTTTTTCTCTGGTAATATCACACTACTAACTAGGGCATACAAAACATCTGCTAGACCTATACTTGAATACAGCTCACCAGTCTGGAACCCACATTATGTATCTGATATTAACACAGTTCAGAAAGTCCAGAAATATTTCACAAGAAGAGTTCTCGGCTCCTCTACTCATTGCAGAATGCCTTATGGCACCAGACTTGAAACTCTAGACCTAGAAAACCTAGAACTATGCCGCCTTCGGTCCGATCTAAGTATAGTATATAAAATCATACATTGCAATGTCCTACCTGTCAATGAATACTTCAGCTTCAACCATAACAATACAGCACACAATAGATACAAACTCATGGTTAACCACACCAAACTTGATTGCAGGAAATATGGCTTCAGCAACAGAGTGGTCAATGTCTGGAATACTCTACCTGACTCTGTGGTTTCTTCCCAAACCCCAAAACTTTAACCTTAGACTGTCTACTATTGACCTCACCCCTTTCCTAAGAGGTCTGTAGGGGGCGTGCATAAGCGCATCAACGTGCCTACCGTCCCTGTCCTATAGTTTCTTTTATTGTTTCTTTTATTTTTCTTATATGTATTCATTTCATGTATTCACAACTATGTTTATCCTTGTAAGCGATTGACAAAATAAATAAAAGAAATGAAGGAAGAAAGGAAGGAAGGTTGCTTAAAGTCATTAGCAGGAACTCTACCAGCTCCAGACACTGCTATACTGCAGGCCCAAAGTGAATAGTATATCCCAGAAGAGAGTATAAGAACTACTCTACCCTAAACCAGCTTTCTCTACAGATTGGTATCTGGAGCCAAGAAAGGTGTCAAGATTCCATCAATTCCAAAAACAAATCCTTTCCCTTGTTCAGCAGGTGAGAGACGTAGTCTGTATAAGCTTTTTATTACTTATTATTGTTATCAGGAGCAGCAGCTGCGTTGGTAACTTGACCACTGGCTTCTGGCTCCCTTTCTGCCTTGGTTGGTCCCAGGAGGTCCAGGGAGATGCACAGACAGAGATGTAGCCAGGAGGGGGAGGAAGAATATTAAGAGTTCAGACTGTTGCACATTTGGCTGGGGAGCCCAGGAGACAAAAGTCCCTTTGAGATTTCTGCAAGATGGTTCCAAGTGGATTTATACTCAGGACGTGGCAGCTAAAATTTGTGGGACTGAATGTGAGATGGAAAGCCTCCAAAGTGCTTTTGCTTAGGAGGAGAGTGGGGGCTATGTGGGCTGCTCTCCAGCTGAGGAAGTGTGAGGGCCTGAATGCTGAGTTGTAGGGACGAAGTGGGCAGTCTGTTTGTGTATTTCACAACCTGCTGTCTGGTGGAGTGGCTGCCTGACTTCAGGACGGATCTTGAGTCCCCTTTCTTTGGGGTGCTGTTGGGAAACTGCCAGGCAGGCTAGAAGGAGGGATCAGGAGGGGGCCTAGCTTAGAGTCCTTGCACAGTTGCAAGAGGCACAAGCTTGACCTTTCCTTCTGGCCTAGCTGGCAGTTTTCCAACTGAGTGACTTCAGTTCCCATGCCCTGCTTGTCATGTGTGGGACAGCTGCAAACGAATGGTCTCTGCTGACAACATATGAGTGCTTGCAGGTTAGAGCTCACCTATACTTCAGAGCAGTGGTGTGGTGATCTGGGTATGGGAGGCACCTCTTGTAGCCCTTTTCCATTGCTAGCACATTTTCTAGTCCAGATGAGATGAAGAGCCACCCAGGATCTCTACAGGATGTCTACAAATGGCCCAACCAGGACGTATGGATTCACTGGACCTCAGGGGGGCATTGAGTTCTAGTGATTGCCTGCTTAATCCTGGCAACAGGAGATCATCTTGGTTTTGGGGTGCTTCTTCCTGTGTAGTGCCTCTCTCTTCACCAATCCAAGGCAACTCCTTGAGACCCAGAAGCAACATCTGGCATGGAAGATGAAAGGTGACCTCGACCCAAACTCTGAGACAGGAGTGGCAGCAAGAGAGGCCAAGCACTCCGAGTTCACCTCTCTTCCTGCATCGTCTGGCAGCTTTGTTTAGAGTAGCCAAACTCCCTTGCAGGGGGAGGGGGGAATGAGCAAAAAGGTCTTTCACTGTCAGGCTTCACCCCATTGAGTGGCAGTGGAATCACTGAAGATGAGCTCATCGGAAAACTCAAGAGCTTGGAATATTTATGAGGAAGTTGAGCAAGCCGTAGCCAAAAGCGCGTTTTCACAACTGCAGCAATTCAAGAAGTAGCCCAATTTAGAGAAACAATACCAAAGCCTCTTGCATTTCCTTTTCCTTCTCACACCAAAGAATGGGCCACATGGCCCCTCTTCCATTGCATTTCATTGTTTGCAATTATCAGATTAAATCTTGGTTTCTTTGACTGGTGGTGTGAGAATGGTCTCACCATTGCCTGGCTGCTGTGAACATTTGGCATAGAATCTTGCCAACAGATTCGTCAGAGACTTGATTCCTTACAGGCAGGTCTAACATGGTTATGGGAGTTCTATCTTGCTGCAGTAGCTGGGACTCGTTTTGCTCTGTAGACACTGATCAAGTTGCCGAGCATTCTTCAGCAGAGTCAGCCTTCTGGGAAGTAGATCTGTGCTCCACCTGCTCTCTGTGTGGGGCAGGGATTGGCTGGGTCCGGAAGGGGTTCAGTGCCTTGTTCCAGGAGGCAACCGTGCCTCCCTTCCTTAAGAGGCCTTATCCAGCCTCCCCTCTTCACGAAGGAAGGGAGGTAATTATAGCTTGCCCTAAAGAAGGACCTTATCTGGACCTATCTGAGCTTATCTCAGTTCAGGCCTGGAGAAGGAAGGCTGTTGGTCAGGCAAACACGTGGTGGCCTTTCTTGGGACATTTTACCACTTCTTTGGAAAGCTGAGGGTGCAGTTGAGGCTTCCAGGGGGAGCAGCAAAAAAGGAAAAATGGCAGCCATCACCATGTGATGGAGGCCCCATCATTTTTGTGCCTGTAAGTACAAACTAAGGGGAAATTTCTTGAACAGTTAGAGCAATTAATCAGTGGAACAGCGTGTCTCCTAATGTTGTGGGTGCTCCATCACTGGAGGTTTTCAAGAAGAGATTGGACAGCCATTTGTCTAAAATGGTCTTGGTTCTCCTGCTTCAGTAGGGGGTTGGACTAGAAGACCTCCAAGGTCCCTTCCAGGTCTTTTATTCTAGGAGAACAGGGCAGGTAGGTTGGCAAACAGCACCTCAAATTCCTTGTCTCAGCCCATTGGTTTAGTTGCCGCACTGCGGGAGGTGACACTACCCTGTTTTTGCCTTCTCTTCCCTACAGAACAGGGTGGGAATGCCTTAGAGAGGAAGGAAGGCTGTCCTTCCGCCTTCCTGCTTTCATTCCTGACAGGTGAGCCCCCTGCAGCCTTTTCCAAGTGGAAGCTATTTTCTTTTGCTTCCCAAGAGCATTTTGAAACAGCCTTATCAAGCCGTGAAGGAAGGCAGGACCTGGGCCATGGCTAAGGGCGGCACTCAGAAGAGTCTGTGCAGGCAAGTTTCTGAAGGCTTCCCAGGGAGGATGCCTGCCGGGCATTGTGCTTCGGCTGCTGAACTCCCTTGAATGGCATGAATCCACAAGGCTCATTATCTTCCCTCAAGAGAATGCCCCCAGGTGGCTGGACTTCTCTCCCATCTCTCCCATCTAGATGGCTAAGGGGAGAGGGGGAAGGCTGACCATGGGGGAACAGGGCCAGGAATGTGAGGGGAAAAGCCAGGGCAAAGCAGAGACCCTTCCTTCCTTCCTTCCTTCCTTCCTTCTTTCCTTCCTTCCTTCCTTCCTTCCTTCCTTCCACATCCAGGGTGAACTGAGGATAACCGGGTGGGGGGGGAGAGAAGGAGCAGGAAAGGAAGCAGGCAGGTGATTTGAAACGCCTTTGGTGTGTGAGCTGAGCATGCACCATGTCTTTCCTCTACCCCCCTTACCCTGGCATGTACAACCATATTAAAGGCACCTTCATAAATCTTCCACACTGTCTCCTAGAGGCTGCCACTTCCGGAGTCCCACATTGTTTCACCTCAAGGACGGTTGTGTGACATGCAAGGGCATCTTTAATTTTGGTGGTGGTGCTGTGTGTGTGTGTGTGTGTTGACTCCTAATTCAAACAGGAAGAAACGGAGCAGATGTCTGGCCCAGGGAGAGAAATGTGCTGTGGCTGGAGAGGCAAAACACCTCATTAAACTGGGGCCCCACAATCAGCAGGGAAAGAGGTGGCCATGGGTTACTTTTAGGTTGGGGGTGGGTGGAGAGTGGGGGGATGTCTGCAATTTCTTAAAACACATTGCCTCTGTTAGCAATAAAGCATTTACATGTTTCTTTGTAGCAATGTGATGGCCCAAGACCTCTGGATTGCAAATTCTGTAAGCTAATCAGCAGGAGGAGCACCTGCCAGTTATAATAATGAGGGTTATTTCATTTTCACAAGGACCATGTGAAGGACTGATGGCAAAGTCCAAGATCACTTCAGCTTGATTGCCTCACCCAGGCCCTAGAAACGGAGCAAGACCTTTCCCATGGAAAGGGCAGCTTCACACACCTGCAGCCCCAGGGCCTACTGGCCCATCTACCGTTGTGTGAATCAAGTACGATGGCCCCGCTGCTCTTTCCCCTTTCCCAATTCCCTTTCCCTGGGAACATAAACTATCAAAGTCAAAGAAACATTGAAGACACAAGTATGTTGCCTGGGATATCAAGACACAAGAACAGCTGAGGAGGACAAGTTGCCAGGAGAGGAGAAGACCTACTGGAGTAGGGGTGTCTAACTCACATTGTGGACATATCAGGAGTCCCCCTCCCTTCGCTAAACCAGGGGTGGGCAGGACAAGCATGTGACGCATCATCGCACAGGCCACAAGTTTGACTCCCTGTAGTAGAGGAAGGAGCACATCCAAGAGCACAGTCTTTGCCCAGTGTAGGGGACCATGGTCTTTCAAGTCCCAACCTCCTTGACTCACTATCCTGATTTCATTGGATTGCAGGAAGGCCAATCCCATATGCTGCTGTATTCAATATGTTCCAATCTGCATAACTATATATAGGGAGCTTGTATGCCTGGCTCCTTTTTGGATTCTTGATCTCTGTCTCTGATGTGTTTGATCTCCATTACTAGAGAACTCTTTGGAGATACTTCTCTTATAAAAATATAATTAAAAAAACCCAGCAACTATACAATTTAAACTCTCTTTGTGACCATTCCCACTTATGCTGAAGAAACCAAAATCCCATTATTTTTTGGAAACCTCTGGGACATGTTTGGAAAAACAAATAGTTGAAAATGCATAAATCAACCTGAAGTTTAATATAGAAATAGTACAATGATGTCGTTTAACCAAAATACTTAATTATAAAGCATAGCCCAATCCAGATATTTTCAGTGTGACTATGAAGACTAGAAACGTTTAAAAATATGAATGAATGAAATCTGCAGGTAGCAAAACTCATCAGTCATGTTTCCTTTTAGCAGAATTTAATCCAATTCTAATTTTAAAACAAACAAACTCTTTTGAAATAGGGGTCAGTCACCAGCTGCTTAAACAGCCTTTGGGGGAGGAAGTGTTTTGCTGAAGAGCCTTTTTGGAATGCTGTTTCTGGGGCTGAAATCACAGCAGCAACCAAAGCCAGGGTTCGGTGTGAACGCTATTTCCCCAATTTGCAAGGAACCCCATTGGCTCAGAGTCCAGGAACCTCTGAGAGAATTTTGCAACTGAACTGCTGGAGAGGAGCGAATTGCAGAGCAAATGGAGCAAAAGTTCAATAAGCAGCCAGGACAGCTTATGGCCCTACTCTAAAGGGAACCCACAGGTCTCCTGGGGGGAAACTTCCATGAGTGGACAGGCTCGGGTTAACGGCCACCACGTACGTCCAGGTGATTCCAAGGCCCCTGCAGGGTCACACTAGGAAGGTCTGTAAGGCAGCTGAGTTGGAAGGGATTTGCATTTTTTGTTCCAACTGCAAGAAGAGGGAAGGCAGAGCCAGGCTTCTCAGAGTTGGAAAAGAGGCAACAGATCCACTCGGGCTTTTTTGAGAACCGGGCAGGCTCATCTCTCTCCTGCATCCTCGCAAAGCTGGTCCTACAAATCCATTACTTGCCTTGGAATCCCAGTTCCAGCCAGTGCCACAGCAAGTCATATTTTGGACTCTTTGGCCAGGTTTGGAGGCTCTCTGGGTGCCTCTCTAGGGTCAGTTGTTTGCCTCTGGCCCTGAGCCCTGGCACGGTTGCATGTTATTGCCACACATAGGCATGCTTGAATCTACTGAAAGGCAGGCCCTAACCTCCTCCAACCTGAGGCTCTCCACTTGGGCTAGCCTTTAGATCCTAGCATGGTCACAAGAGGCTCTCTTATAGAACAGATGGATTAGCATGTTACGTGCAATCGAAATGACAGCTGCAGCTTCAGCTTGAAGACAATCAATCTTGCCTGGCTTTAAGCAAAGCAACATCTAAGGGAAAGAGAGAAGTCATGGGGTTCACTTGATAGGGCCACCAGGATCCAGCACATATCTTTCCAGAGTTGAATGTGGCTAGTGGGGAATCATTGAGCAAGCAGATTAAGGAAGTAAGATGTTTCCCAGCATTTTCTTCATTTCAATGCAACAAATGACTCCTCTGAAACCACATTGACTTTGTTATTTCTAGGCTTCATGCAAGATTCTAAATTGTTGGAATTTCTTGGCTTGAAATCAGTTGACCTCAGGGATGAACTTCTCCCCCCCTGCCCTGCACAGCCAGCCTGGCTCCAAACACTTTGCATCTTCCCGCCTAGTCGAAAATGAGGTTTCAATAGATCAAACCACAACCTACTTTCCATTGTGGAAGCTAACATTACATTAGCTTATTGTATGAAGCAAGTCAACTCACTGAGACCTCATACAGTTTATTTGGAGGATATATGGAGAAAAGAATTGGGCTTTCCAGGTTTAGGACTGGGGGTGTCGTGTCAATGCATTGGATCTGGACTTAGTCATCGGTTTTTAAAAGTCCAACAAAATTGGTTCATTGTAGCTACAACCCGTTAATTTCATAGCTTTGTTTTTTAATGTAGATTAAAGATGGTATTTTTTCAATAACTGTCAAAAGATCTTTATAATCAGTAGTTAACTAAGTTCAACAGTTAATGAATTTCCATCTATGACTCCAGAATCTGCTGCCTGAGCCGAGTGCTTTGCTGTGTCTCAGATGAAAACCTCTTCCTGGCTGTGCTGATAAGTCAGACCTCCTTGGATTTTCCCCTTGTTTTCCCCCCCTCATATCTCCTCCCCAACTTTTAATTACTCTTTCTGGGACGTTCACAGCCTGTTAAACTTTATTTCTAGTCAACCTGCTTTTAAAGTGAGGACTAATTTACTGGCTGATTTCCGAGGTCCTGATCATTTGTGACCCTGGGTGCATGGTTTTTTAAAGGCTGTTTTTTTTTGAGAGACTTCTTTTAAAAGAAAAAACCCCAAGAGTCAACATAGCCCAGATTGTAAAAACAGCCAGGTTTTTAACTCGTGGCGGAAGGTGCGGAGATCGAGCCAACTGGAGCTCCAGCGAAGAAGATTCCATAGAGCGGGGGCCGCCACAGTATAGGCCCTCCCCCGGGTTCCCGCCAAGCGACATTGAGTCGCAGACAGCACCCTGAGGAGACCCTGTCTGTGCGCCCGTACAGGGCAGTTGGTACTTGATGCTGGGAGGAGTCGTTCTCGTAAATATCCTGGACCCATGCCATGCAGGACTAAACTAAACCATTTTACATATCTTCACTGACTCCGTGGCCAATGTGACCTTGTGAAGCAGCCCTTGCAATGTGTGCCCAGTCATAGGAGTCCAAACTCCACTCCACTCCTTCCTTCCTTCCTTCCTTCCTTCCTTCCTTCCTTCCTTCCTTCCTTCCTTCCTTCCTTCCTTCCTTTGACTTCATCTCTGATCACTTAGTGCTGGGTGCCCCCCACCAATCTTCCCAGGACTTCCTTAAACAATTGGAGCTCCTCCTGTTTTATGAAGACCTACAGGTTTGTATTGGTTTCATAACCCCTCTCCATAGAGAACAGCTACATTGTTGAACAAGAGGAGGGACACAGAGGGGTTTCCCCAGCTCTCCATCTACAGACCTGTGTTGCTAATAATCTGGAAAAGCATTGAATGTGATCGGGGACTGATCTGACTCCAGCTGCTGATGCTGCCTACTTCACTAGCTCTGGTTTGACCCCCCTGCTGTCTAAAGTTATTTGGTTCTGAGGAAATCATGTTAGCAGTTATATCTGCCGTGTCTCTCCCCATATCTTAGGAATCCTGTTCAGACCTGGGGGGGAGGGTTCCTGACAACTTGAGAAGAACCAGCCTGGGCCAAGGGAAGGTCCAGTGAGTGGCAATTCCTTCCTGAGAGAGGCGAGAGAGTTGATTGTCTTCACATATGGTGGCATCATATGATCTCTCCATGAATCACTCGGCTGACTGGAAGGACAGTCACCCGGGGCCACTGATTGGCTCCTTTCTCTCAAGCCCAGTCGAATAAACAGAATCCAGTACAGAGGCCAAATCTCACAGCCATCAGCAGCCAGTGAGGTCTCCGTGGGCTCTGTGCACTCTTGGGAGGTCTTCTAAAAGTATATTACACACCTTGCTTCTTCTTCTTCTTCCCACCCCCCAAAAATATCTTTAAATAGTACCCTCCCAATAGAGTAGCACTCATTGTTCCAGAAACATGCAGCAGTGAGTGCCACAAGTGAAACGTGCTGTCCTGTCCCGCTACCGGAACTGTTTCCGCACAAATACTTCTTCGTTGCGCCTCCTTCACTCAGCTTATCCGATGGACGGTGCCCCGGTGAGTGAAGCCATTGGCTGAGAGAGGTTCAAGCGCTGAGCAGCACCAGGACAATTAAGCCCCCAAGGACAGAACCTGCCGTCCGCTGCCAACCCCCCTCCCTGTCATGGTCCCAGGGACCCGCTGCCCCTCCCGCGCCCTCTTACCTGCATCTGCCCAGGACAGGCTGGCACAGCTGAAATAAGCCAGGAGGGCTGCGTTGATGTAGAGGAGCAGATCCGCCATCCTCCTCCCGCGCGAGTCCATGGTGCAGCCACATGGAAAGGAGGGCCCTTCAGCCCCGGAGGTCCAGACCCTGCGTGGGGTGGGAGAAGCCGAGGGAGCCCTGCTGGGCCCCGGGGGCGCCGCCGATCAGAACGACGCCAGCCGGCCCCGCGCCCCGGCCGCCCGGCCGCCGAGAAGCCGCGCGGACATTCCAGCACCACGGAGAGCCGCCTCCACCGCCGCCGCCGCCGCCGCCGCCGCCGCGCTTCCCCAGCTCCTCCCGGCGAGGAAGGGTGGCAGCTAGGAGGGGCCCGGTGGGTGGGGGTGGGGGCTTCTCCCTGGGCCCGGGGAAAGTTTCTCGGAAGCGGCGGGAGGCGGCTGGGCTCCGGCAGGGCAAAGCTAGAGAGAGGCGGCCGAGCGGCGGCGGCGGCGGCGGCGGCGGCGCTGGGTCTGTGCAAGCTGCAAACGTGCCTCCTGCTCCCCCATCAGTCAGGCGGTTCCATTCATGGGAGCGAGGGGCGGGAGGGGGAGCCCCGAAGTCTGCCCACAACGCGGCGCCCCCCACCCTCCCCGCCAAGCCGAGCCCGACTTCCTCCCACCATCCCCGGCCGAGTCACACCGCCCTCGCCTGGCGTGGAGATGTGCGCGCCGAACGCGCGGAGGGGGAGTTCTCAGTTGGCCCCTCCCTCGCTCCCTCCCTCGCTAAGCTGAGCCGGAGAGCGGCAGGCTTTGAAGGGGGCGAGCAGGGAGCCTTTCGGGCTGGCCCCGGCTGCCCAGTCCCGTTTGGCGGCGACGGCCCCTTGCGCGCCAAGGAAGGCAGCGCCCGGAGCCCCTCGGCAGACGCTCCCCTGGGGCTTGGCTGCCCGGAGGCGGAAGGAGAGCGAGGCGGGCAAGGAGGGAGCCCGGCTGGGCAGGGGAACTCTGCCCCCGCCCTCCCTGCTGAAGAGCGCCCTCCTGGACCCCGCTCTGGGAGACCGTGCCGGCACCAAGGGCAGCAGCGCACATGGGTGGCCCGGGCATTGGAGGACCAATCCACCCAAAGGCGCTATGATAGACACCAGCCTCGCAAGAGAAAGAGCCGCTCCACTGGGCAGCACAGCCCCTTGCAAGGTTTCTCCCAAGTTCCACCGGGAGAGGTAGGGTGGGGGCAATGGCTGACATTGGGAGGGATCTGTACAGACGTTAAAGGGTGGCCTCATCGACCAGCCTGAGAAGAAGATGTGAAGGGCATTGCAGGGAAGAAGACGGGCTCAAGTGGCCACATGTTGAGGGCTTGATGAATTCAATCTTGCCATGCTGAACTGTCAATTCCCTCCCCCCCCACAGATCCACGGGATGTGTGTGTGTGTGTGTGTGTGTGTGTGTGATTCCACTGTCTTGGTGGCCACCTCTGTATGAAGCTAGCCTGGCTATGGAGCTTCTGACGATAGGGGAGATGCCAGGGCCTTGAAAAGTACAGCAAAGCTGTAATAAAATAGCACATCCTCTTGTAAGGAGCTTCTTTCTCAAATGTGCCAAGTGGCTGGGCACATGCCACAGAGAGAAGCAGATGGCATCCACAAAGGAGTCTGGGATGGGCAAGGACCCACTGGAGGATTTGTCAGGCCTAGGCCTGAGTATTCTACATAACAAAGGCCTCCACCCATCTCACCACCTGGCCTGGGAAGATTGCATCAGCCAGCACTCAGGTGAAGCCATGTGGTCCAGACAAAGCCTACAAAGTTAGCTAAGACCCCACCCCCCCACCCCTGGGAAATCTGACAGCCAATGGGATACATTTCTTGCACAGGAACAGGAAACACTCAGGTGGGGCCCAGCAGAGGGTATATAAGGGACTCTCAGCATCTCAGTCCTCCCTTCTTTTCCTTCATGCAACTTCTTGAAGTATGTGACCTTCCTTCTTTGGAGCTCCAAGCCATGTGATCCTGTCCACCATTAAACCATCTTTCCAAACAGCCTCCATGTTTCCAGTGTCTTTTTCCCCACTTGGAACTGAACCCAGATGGATAATTCTTCCAACGCTCTCAATTCAAGAAACAGCTCCCTCTGGATAGGAAAATCCAAAATCCAAAGTTTTATCTAGTTTGATGCACCCAGATCACCTTTAAATACCATCTCTGACCAGCACAGAAAAAACCGATAGAGCTCACTTTCTCTTAAGCATGTATATGGCTGGTGTTACTGACCGTCTGCCTGGAGGACCAGGAAAATATGGGGTGAGCCCTGCTGGATCCCACCAAGGCCCAGCCTCCTGAGAGGCAACCAGCTGTCAATCTGGGACAGAAGTTGCAAGGGTCCCTTCTGTGCTCCCCAGCCAGTGTTCTCTGAGAGATGGGAGGCTGCCCTCTCTTGCCATCGTGACTCATGGCATCACAAAGAAAGTTTGGCTAATGTCCTCTTCAGGCTACCGGATGACAGTGAACTGCATAAAATTTAGCTAGATGCCATGTGAAAATGCTGCCTCTTTTCTTTTTCTCTTTTCTCTTAAAATATTTATTTTTTGCCTATTCCCCCAAGAATAAATGTCTGTTAAAATTGCCCTAACATGCACCACAAAAGCACAGAAAAGCAATTTAACAGCATTTTGAAAGCAGCTAATTAAAACAATCTGTCATGAATCTCCCATCATTCAGCTTCTCTCAACTATGAAAGAAGAAAAAGTTTTTCTCCACTTTCTATCATGTATTATTTACATTTCCATTATATTTCTTCCTATCACATACACTTTCTCACCTTTTTGGAAAGGAAATTTTTTCAAATTTTCTCACCTGATGAGAATTCCAGCCCCTTGAAAATTTGTTGTTGTTGTTTTGGTAATTTGTTGGTGATCTCTTTGTCTGTTTGTTTGTTTTTATCTTACCTTATTATTTCTATAAGTAACTCAAGGCAGTGAACTTACCTGATGCTCCTTTGCCCCACAACAGCCCAGAGAAGGACTGGCTCAAAGCCATCTAGCTGGCTTTCGTGCCTAAGGCCAGACTAGAACTGACTCTCTCTGCATCTCCAGCCTTCACACTAGATTAGACAATTGTCTGTTGAAGCAACTACAGCATGGAACAGCATAGGAGTGCTGGGATGGTGACTTTTATTTTCAATTTCTCCTTTAGCGTCTCCAAGTTGGGATCATTTTGCACATCTCTTGCACATCAGCTGCAACTGGGCCATTGAACTGATTGGTCTCTTGGCTCCACATGAAGGACAGAGCTCTGTCCCTGGGTATGGGGAGACAACCCCCCACACACACACACACACGAGATTCCCCCACAGTTCCCCTTCCTTCCTTTTGTAAATCCAGGGCTGGGATATCCCTTCCAGCCCGCTTGCTGTGACTCAAATGCAGCAAAGCCCACTCTCCCAATCTCCACCCACCCACCCCCAATCCCCAGAGGGAGAACAAAGGTTTCCAGAAGCTGCTACAGTGGACAGAGAGGACCGAGTGAGGTGCAGCTCTCTCATTAGCCACACACTGCTCAGCCCTCTGTGGCCAAAAGGATCCAATTCTTCTTTCCATTTCTTGTTGGAACCATGTAGTTCAGTTGCTATGACTCCCTTCCTGAAAATTTCATTTCATCCATGGGGGTCTATTTTTCTGTTTACACACACACACACACACACACACACACACACACACAGGACTTCCTTCTTTCTTAGCTTCTGGATGCAATCCTTTTGGCAGGTTTCTGCTCATGAAGGTAATTTTCCCAAAGAAGCTTCCTTAGTTTCTTCTGCTGCTTAGCCACATCACTCCATTCCCCCCAGGGCTGATTTCTCTTCTGACCTGATGTTCTTGACATCGCTGGAAAGAATGGGCTGTTTTTGCATTTCCCTTCTGGCAAAATTCCACCCAGGAGGCCATCCCTCTTTCCAAGGGGCATTGAGCAAGGGAATGGGAATGAACCTAGGTAAATGTTGAAGGTTGTGATGCCAGGGAAACACATTGGGGTCTCTGTAGGTAAATGGTTAGATGATTTACATTTTGACTCTTTGAGTGGGTTGCTCCAAAATTATTCCTTCTCTCAAATTCAGCACTCTCAAAGGAGTTAGAATGGATCTGAGGAAGAAAGACACTTCACTGCAGACCCAAAGAATCCTAAGACAACCAGCTTCTAGGTACAGCATAGATTTAGAATTTGGTACTATATGTGCATAAACCTCAAAGTTAGTGTCCTTCTCTTGCCCAAAAAAAAAAGAGGTGGATCCTCTAGATGGAATAGAATAAAATATAATTTTTTTTATTGGGCAAGTGCGATTGGACACACAAGGAATTTGTCTCTGGCGCAGAAGCTCTCAATGTACATGTAAACAACAAAGTGATAGGTGTGTAAATCATAGTTACAATCATTAATAGATAGAATAGAATAGAATTCTTTATTGGCCAAGTGTGGTTGGACACACAAGGAATTTGTCTTGGTGTAAATACTCTCAGTATACATAAAAGTATACATAAAACAATAAACAACCTAAACAAAAACTATCCTTTATTTCTGATCAAGAGGCATTTTTTTCATATTTGTTTCCTCCCCTATAAAGCTAAACACAAGACAAGTCTTAAAGCTAAGACCTGAGCTTGACTCAGAAGATATAATCAGATAGCCTGCTAAAACAGTCCTAGCCCTCCTTGATTAAAGATGGCCTCTGCTGATTAATCAACTAAAGTCATTGGTTGATTAATCTGCTATTAAAGCAATTAAAGCTTGCAACCCTAATGACCAAGTGGGAAAATGCGCTCTTTAAGGGAGCCTAATCTTGATTGCACAACATTTGGTTAGAAAACCAAAAACAGCACGAAGTTAATTGTGAGCAAATCCCAAATTGCCAGCATATAGAGCTGCAGATTAAGCTTTAAAGCCAATTTGGGTTGCTGAACAAAACACTTTTCCTGATACCCTTAATGGAAACATTCCTGTCTGTTGCCTCCCTTTGCAGTGAAGTATGAATCCAATATTAATAGCAAGATGTGTCATTACAAGTTTAACCATTTGGAATTGTTGAACTTCTGCATTGTTCAGCAGCTGCAAAAGGTGAAGCTCAGAATTTAGCAAGAATACTTTCACGTGCTCAGTTATGAAATGATAGCTTCAGGCTTCAAGCCAGGCTTATTAAAGGAACACGAAGACAAGTAAAATCAGGTTGGAGAAATCCCCTGCCAGACTTTGAAAGGCTAATCTGAAAAAGCTTGGAGACTCTGGATCACTGCAAACATTCACAGGGAAGCTACTGAAAACACATCTTTAGTTCCATGAAAATCTCCCGTACCAAGATGCTGAGCGGGGCTAACTGTTTCCCAGAAGAGCAGAGGGGATGGGGGTTCCTTCACCAAACAGGTTCACCAGAATAACAGAGGCCAGGTAGCCATCCATTGCATTGCTTTAATTTAGATTCCTCCCTGAGACTAGGTGGCCTAAATATCCCTTCTTTTATTTGTTTATCAGAATATAAAATACAAAGGAAAATAAAAATAATGGGAACTAGGGAAGGGAAAAAGGGAAAAAGAAAATAAGGTATTGACTCCTAATTCTCTTTAGCACTGTAGAAGATCCTAATGTTGCAACCTCAACTTTTACTTTTCTACAATAATATATGCTAGTCGTTTCTATAATGACAAACCTAATGAGGAACCAGATTGTTGGGGGAAATATGCTATGTTCATGATGATAACTATGATGATAATTGTAGTGATGATTGTAGTGACTGCATGGTACAAGATTCAGACTAGAGTGAGGGAGCCTCCCCCAACGCAACAAGGGTCAATTTAGTGACCAATCAGGATTACAGATGTGACCACATGACATGGACTACATTTCCCAGGATACCTTAACTACATTTACCATGATGCATTCCCTTAAGGGGACAGCTCTCAGTTCCCAACTACCTACCATGTTTCCCCAAAAATAAGACCTACCCTGAAAATAAGACCTACCCCAAAAATAAGACCTACCCCGAAAATAAGACCTACCCCAAAAATAAGACCTAGTGTGTTTTTGGGAGCCAAAAAAATATAAGACAGTGTCTTATGTTAGGGGAAACACGGTATGCGATTTGTTCGTGGTTTTGTACATGAATAAATGCACATTGTTCTACATGAATATGGTAAGACACTGGAAACGTGGTGACTGCTTGGAAAAATGGTTTAATGGTGGACAGGATCACATACCTTGGAGCTCCTGGGTGCAAAAGGGCAGAGATGCTGAGAGTCCCTGGGTTTTATGCCCTCTGTTGCGATTTGAATCTGAGCTCGTACTCTGATTGGTTGTCAGACTCCCATGGGGCCATGCAGGGGCAACTCTGTAGGCTGCCCTGAGTCCCAGGCTTGGTTGAGCCTTGCTGGGTGATGATGTAATGAAAGGGCATTGGGCAATTCCTATTATAGCTCTACCTGTAGTAGATCTTTGTAATGTAAAATAGACTGGCCTAGGCCGGAGTAATGGCCCATTAGCAAAGGTTTCTGCTTCTGAGTTTCTACTTTTCTTTTTAGGGGAAATATTCTGCCTTTTTAGTATATCCTAAAATATTTAATTTTCCTAGCAGGGGGTGGGTTTTAACTTCCAACACTGTATTTCAAGTCATTGTTCTGAGTCCTGCAAACCTTGGAGTCCCCTTCTGATAAATCAAGGGTCACTTTAGAGACTGGATTGGTATAAACATATTTGGGCTGTAATTGAAGAGTTCTTCAGAATGACTCACTCTGAATAATTTACTTAATAGGCAGGTCTAATTATTCATTTTCTTTCTTTCTTTCTTTCTTTCTTTCTTTCTTTCTTTCTTTCTTTCTTTCTTTCTTTCTTTCTTTCACATGAACAAAAAATCTGTCCTAACTTTCTTTTAGGAAAAATGCAAAGCAGCTGATCATGAAAGATAATTCTGGGGTGGGAAAATTGGCTGCTGAGCCTTGGTAGCAATACAGGCACGAACAAGATAGCAATCTAAATATCAACCTATGGAAGTTCTGGCTAGAAGATCTACTGCTACGGCTGCAGCCAGGAGTCCAGGGAAGCGGGACCCATGTGGCTTTGCTACCACTTAGTGGCTTGCTATGCAACTGCAGCACTCTGGAAAAGGAGCTGCACAATCTGCATGATTCATTGCGCCTTGATGATGCAAACCTGAGATCTCACCTTGTTCAGCATCCTACAGACATGTTCGTAGGGCCTGGTCAAAATGAAGGCCTGTTTTTATGTACACTGCACATGTGACACTCAGAGAAGGTGGAGCATCAATTGCACTGTTGTGGGCACTATCTTGACCTTTTTCACCGTAGCCTGCAGACATCTCGGGCATCTTGTTTCCTACCAGATGCCTCAATGGGAAATTGAGGAATACAAAATAACAGAGTTGGAAGGGATCTTGGAAGACTTGTACTCTAGTCCTGCTCCAGCAGGACACCCTAGAGTCTAGACCATGAGTTTCTAACCTTGGCCTCTTAAAGTCTTGTGGACGGCAACTCCCAGAATTCCTCAGCCACCTTTGCTCTAACTCCTCCAGCTTTGCTGGCTGAGGAATTCTGGGAGTTGAAGTCCACAAGTCTTAAAGTTGCCTAGGTTGGAAATCCCTGGCCTAGACCATTCCAGGCTGTCCCATCTCTTCTTGAAAACCTCCAGTGATGGAGCACCCACAACTTCTGAAGGCAAGGCATTCCACCGATTGATTGTTCTCACCGTCGGGAAATTTCTCCTCAGTTCTATGGTTGGTTCTCTCCTTGATTAGTTTCCATCTGTTATGGCTTGTTCTGCCCTCAGGTGCTTTGGAAAATAGGTTCATTCCCTCTTCTTTGTGGCAGCCCCTCAAATATTGGGAGACTGCTATTGTGTCAGCAGGAGGAGGAGGAAGGGAAGGCAGACTGGGATCACTGGTTTCCAGGAAGTACCAAGAATTTATAAATGATCTAGGGCTGCCCACCCTAGACATTTTAGAACGCAAACACAGCCTCTGGAGCGCAGTCTGGCAAAATTTTTATTTATTTTTTATTAAGCCAACAATCCGCCCCCAATTTTTGCAATAAATCTCTTTGGAACTTGGTGCACTCGAGGCCAGGAGTTCTAGGATTCAGCCTGAATGAAGATGAAGCAACAAGCTAAAGAGTCCAACTGTACGCAGAAATCCAAAGTATGGTTAATTTTTCTGCCTTACACTGTACATTTTTTTCCCCTCAGGCTTAAATGCCCTGGCTACTCCAGGCTCTCTATTCTCAATTTTCTCTCTCCCTGTTATTAACTGTAACCTGAAAGCTGCTTCCAAAGCAAGTAACTAGAGAGATTGGGCCATGGAAAGTGGAAAGCATCCAGCATCTAAGGTTTCAGCCTGGTGGACTCAAATTCCCAGCCAGCAAAGCTGGCTGGGGAATTCTGGGAATTGAAGTCCACCAGGCTGAAAGTTGCCAAGGTTGGAGACCCCTGCTTTAGGGCATGGAAGGGATGCCATCAGTTGTCCCTACTTAAGCCACACTTATCATATAGGAAAGCTGATCCTTTCAGTGACGAAGATAAAAGCTTCATTTCAAAAACCAATTTCATCATCATTTCCCGCAATCATTTGTGGGAAGGAAAACAATGGGGAACCACTTCTGTCTTCTACCAAGGAAACCACATGGATAGACAATATAAAGTGATGGGTGGTGATGTAGGAGGGGGTCGCTCGTGCTATACTGAGGAACAGTGGAGGGTCTTTTGAAGTTCCTAATGGTGTTTATGATGCGGCAAATTAAAGCCTTTATTACCTCTAGTTCCTGCTTGGCGTTGTTACACAGAAAAAGACAAGCGAAGCTGTGAAGACAGAAGCAAGACACAATGTGGAATAGAAGAAGCATGGATGTGGGAAAGCTCAGCACAATTAAAATTAAGTCTATTTACTTCATTCTGACATCTCGGACAATCAGCAAATCAAAATGGACTGGAATTGAAAACTCTCCTTATGAAGACTCTGCTGTATATTATTCAGGAGACAAAATGCATACGGAACAGGGTTGCTTTCATAATAAAAGTCAATGACTACTTGAATGACTACTTCAGTCAATGACTACTTCAGCTTCAACCACAACAATACAAAAGCACATAACAGATACAAACTCAGTGTAAACTGCTTCAAACTTGATTTCAGAAAGTACTTCAGCAACAGAATGGTCAATGCCTGGAATGCACTACCTGACTCTGTTGCTACATCCTCTAAGCCCCCACTCCTTTAACCTCAAACTAACCACTATTGACCTCACCCCATTCCTAAGAGGTCTGTAAGGGGCGTGCATAAGTGCACCATCGTGCCTCCCACCCCTGTCCTATTGTCCCCATTTATTTGTACCTATTTCCTGTATTTTTACTCACCTTTATACTTGTACCTATTATCTTGTAAGCGATTGACAAATCAAATAAATAAAATAATAATCAAAAGGAGTATAACACAAACAATGCTTGGGCACATTGTAGTCAAAAACTGCTAAACATCACGTTGATTTTCTGGACAACCCTTTGGTGGTTATTCAAATTGATGTCCCAGCCACTGATGTAGAAGAAGAGGAATCTGAGAGTCCAATCTGACATGAACAGAATATGCAAGCAAGACGTGCTCTTGCTTGGAGACTGGAACACTCAAGTTGAAAACAGTAAACATGGTTGGACAATGAAATGAAATTCAGGGGTGAGAAAAGCAAGGTTAGGCAAGGAAAAACAAATGCAAGGTACAGAATTGGGAGAACCTGGGTCAATAGCAGCAAACTATGAGAGAGATCTAGAACTGTTAGTGAACAAGCCCTTAAATATGAGCCAGCAATACGAGGCAGCCATCAAAAAAGCCAGAGTAATCCTAGGCTGCATCAATAGATGGAACAACAGAAGGATGGAATCGAGATCAGGTTATGTGTGTGAGTGCTATTTTATAAGGCCTTGGAAAGGCCACACTTGGAATGCTCCACCCAGTTTTGGTCGCCACAGTATAAGGAAGATGTGGAGAATCTGGAAAGAGTGCAGAGAAGAGCAACGAAGAGGATTAGGGGGCTGGAGGCTAAAACTTATGGAGCATGGTTGCACGAATTGGGTATGGTTCTACAGCTCCCACCTCCCGCCCCAGAACTTGAAAGCCAACGCTAGGGCAGGAGTCTCCAACCTGGGCCACTTTAAGCCTGGAGGACTTCAACTCCCAGAATTCCCCAGCCTGCTGGCTGGGGAATTCTGGGAGTTGAAGTCCACAAGTCTTAAAGTTGCCTAGGTTGGAGACCCCTGCGCGGCTAGAGTGTCGGGCTGTTCTTCCGGAGGCCGCAAGAGGGCGCCGCACGCTCTCCGCAAAGAGGGGCGAGGCCGCTGAGGAGCTGCGCTTTTTTTACTGCCGTTGAACGCGGGCGCCGCGTTGCAGTTGCAAAGGGCCGCGAGGGAGAGGGGAGGCTTTTGCGGCCCGAGAAGAGCCCCCGTTTTCCTGCTGCGCCTGGAGGAGGGGTCCAAAGAAGAGCCGGTCCGGCGCAGCCCCCGCCGCCCCCGCCCCGAGAAGAGCAGGCGCATCCCTCGAAGCGAAGGCAGTTGCCATGGAGACCGTACTTTCCCGAACAAACCCCCTTCCCATGGGGTGGAGGGAGCCTTACCCGGTGCCCCAAATTCCCCGGGAGACAAGACGTTAAAAAGTACAAATAAAAGACAATTAATAAACCGGATTCCAATGGCAAAAGCAGTGGTGGAATGCTGGGTCCTTTGGAGCAGGGCTCGCCACACTGGGCCACTTTAAGCCTGAGGACTTCAACGCCCAGAATTCCCCCAGGCTTAAAGTGGCCCAGTTTGGAGACCCCTGCTTTGGAGAAGAAGCCCCACCCCCACCCCATGGAGTGGTCTTTCCTATGCAGGCCCTCCCCTTGTTTCACCTGTGCACCTGTAGGGCTGCCTGCCTGCCAGGAGCTCATCCTCCACTACCGGAAGATGGGTGGACTTCAATGCCCAGGGCTGGCTGGGGAACTCTGGCATGTAAGTCCGTGCATCTTTGAAAAATCTTTCAGGACCAGCTCCTTGCCAAACCTATGATCACTAGCCACAGTCATCCCCATTTTTAAAAAGGGAGACCCCAGCTTAGTTGAAAATTACAGACCAATCTCCTTACGCTGCATCACCTGTAAAGTCATGGAATCAATTATTAACCAATCCATTATCCTCCACTTAGAGACAAACAACCTACTCTCTAATAAACAATTTGGTTTCAGAAAAAAACTATCCTGTAATCTGCAACCCTTACACAGCAAAAACATATGGACTACACAACTCCATCAGGGCAAAACAATAGACACAATCTACATAGACTTCTGTAAAGCCTTTGATTCAGTGGTACACGACAAACTACTATTAAAACTAAAATCTTATGGTATCTCTGGACACCTGCATAATTGGATAGAAGCATTCCTGTCAAACAGACAACAAATGGTCAAAATTGGAAACGTCCTAACAAATTCTGTACCTGTCAACAGTGGTGTCCCTCAAGGCAGTCTAGTGTTCTAGGACCAACTCTCTTTGTACTCTACATAAATGACCACTGTGATCATATTAAGAGCAACTGCGTTCTCTTCGCTGATGATGTAAAGCTATTCAACACCACAGGTAATTCTGCTACCCTTCAAAAAGACCTCAACTATATATCAGAATGATCAAACAAATGGCAACTTCAAATCTCAACAAATAAATGCTCTGTCTTACAGATTGGCAACAAAAATCAGAAAATAAAATACAAGCTGAATAGTCAAGACCTTGTTGATGATCCAAAGTCCGTCAAGGACCTTGGAGTACTCATCTCTAATGATCTAAGTGCTAGAGCCCACTGTAACTACATAGCCAAAAAGACATTAAGAGTTGTTAACCTAATCCTTGGCCCTTCCATCTCATGGGGCAGCTTCCCCTAAGATACAGAGACCAATCCTGCTGGTTTTTGGAAGGGCTGTGCATCAGGCCAGGAACTGGTGGAGCTCTGGCTTGGCCGTCGTTTGATATGTTGATAATGTGATTTTTAGTGGCCCCCATTCTTCAGAACTTGATTTTGGTCACATTTTATTTCTGTTTAGTGCCAAGGGTTCCTTGAGGAGATGGGTGGCTATAATCACTTGTTTACAAAATAAATATGTTAATTAAAAGTAACAATTCAAAAAACATATCCAAAAGGTGGATATATTATAGGTAGTCTTTGCTTTAGAACTCGTTGCTTAGCAACCATTTGAAGTTACGACGGATCGCCCCAGGGCTACTTCCAGGTGCAAACTTCCAACAGCTGGTCCCCCCCAACCCATGATCACGTGATCACATTTTATGAGGGTTATTGCTGGAAAACCATTTACTGCTTTCCGGCAAGGAGCTTTAATGGGCAATGGATTCCATTAACCATCCTCTTCTTTTGTTTTCCTGTTTGATGCTTACCTGGGTGTCAAACTTACATCAGTCATCATGTTATCATGTGACGTATCGTGACTTTCCCCCCCTTTACTAAACCAGGGGTGGGCGTAGCCAGTGTGTGATGCATCCGGCCTGCGGGCCGTGAGATTGACAGCCTTGCCTCAACATATTAACAGAGTTGAAAGGGACCTTGTAGGCCATCTAGTCCAACCCCCCCGCCCACACAGGAGACCCCACACCATTTCTGGCAAATGGCAGTCCAATCTCTTCTTGACCTGCCCCAAAGCTCTTCCTGGCAGATAAGAAAGCTTATCTGTGGGGGGGGGGGGCGGAAAGCATCGATTGCCAAGATCACGGGGTGTGGGGGAGTGGAGTCATATCTGCAACATGGCAGAAGCCACTAAGGGGGGATATTAGAAGTGCTGAGATGCCCATAATGGTGGACCGCCTCCCTAGGAGCCCAGGGGTTGTGCTGCTTGGCAATGGCTCTGGCCATCGTCTGGGAGGGCACCAAACTCCAAAGGTTTGAAGGCTGTTAGGAAAAAGAAGTGGAACGAGGGGCGATCCGCCTTCCTCAAGGCCCTGGGAGCGATGGGGGTATCCGTGCCCATTTGAACTCTTCCTTATTCCGTGCCATTTCTGGATTGGCACCAAACACTGAGCACTCAAGGGGACCCACAGAGGTTGTTGCAGCTAGTTAGACTGCAAACAAACATTGGTTAGTCTGTTGCTCAGGTCACCCAGGGGCATTGCTTGCAAGGCATAGGCATAATGGTGTTCAGAGGTTGGGGTGTCATCCTGCACTGATGCAATTTGCAATTTGCACCAGGACGTCATCATATGCACGGCCTCACATACCCCTTGCAGAGGCCCATAATTCATCTGGCGTGTGTCACCAGATCAGTTGAGGAACTAGTCATGGTTATAGTCATATGGTTAGTTGGTCTGGTTAGCCATGATTAGTTTTTCAAGTCTTAGTATGATCTGCAAATCCAGCCTGGTCAGTTAATTTATAGAATAGCATAGAATGATCTGGAAGGGACCTCAGAGGTGTTCTAGTCTCAAGCAGGAGATTCTATACCATTTCAGACCAGTGACTGTCCAGTCTCTTCTTAAAATCCTCCAGTGATGAAGCACCTACAACTCCTACAGGCAACTTCTGTTCCACTGGTTGATTGTCCTCACGGTCAGGAAGTTTCTCCTTAATTCTAGGTTGATTCTCTCCTGGATGAGTTTCCGTCCATTGCTTCTTGTCCTGCCTTCTGGTGCTTTGGAACATAAGTTGAGCCCTTCTTCGTTGTGGCGGCTTCTCAAATATTGGAATACTGCTATCATATCTTTACATGTCTTTACTATTCTTTACTGTTTTGTGCAAATGGGTTCAATGAGTTGTGTGAATAAAAGGCATAGAGCAGCCATAAAGTTAGAACTGTGGAAATTAAACTGATAAAGTTAAAAAGAAGATCTTCCCCTGAATTGCAGCCATGGAAGAACCAAGTCCAAAGCATTGCTCACGCCTTTGTCCTATTTATATCCCACCTTCTGTACTGGAGCCAAGGGAGCAATATGCTCTCTCCTACCTCTCTCCCCAACAACCTTGTGATGTGGGTTGACTGAGAGGAAGTTGCTGGGCCAGAAGCCTGTAGAGCAGGGGTGCCAAACTCAAGGCCCAGGGGTTGGATCCGGTCCATGGGGTGCTTAAATCTGGCCCGTAGGGCTGCCCTGGAAACAGCGAAGGCCTGGACCGCAGTGCCTCTGCCAGTGAAAACAGAGCTTGGGAGGGCTGTGGGTGGTTTTTGCTGGCAGAGAGTTGCAGGAGGCCGTCACAGCTGAAAATGGGGCTCAGGAGCCCGTTTTCACTGGCAGACTGCTCGGGCCACCACAGATGACCCCAACATGAGTGATGTCAAGCTGGCCATGCCCACCTTGGCCACACCCACTCCCCTCCTGATGTGGCCCTCAATGAAATGGAGTTTGACACCCTTGCCGTAGAGAAATTCTGGGCCCGGGGAGGACGCGAACTGGGTTTCTGTGCTGCCAATTTGGCACCTTAACACACAGACACTCCCTCCAGGCCTTATGCCAATTCTTGGCCCAGCGGTTGGTGCAGGCAGCAGGTGTTGACTTGTGACCGCAACTGAGCCCACAATTGCAGTTGTAAGTCATGAGGCTCATTAAGCAGGCCATCATGTCACTTTCGCAGCAGTCACTAAGTGAACGCTGTGGTCATGAAGAAAACCCATTGTTTGCTGTGGAGCGCTTAATCAGAAGTGGGGGGGGGAATTGCAGCCATGTGTGAATTTGGGGTGCTGCAACCAGGGCAGCTGCAGAGGGTTCGAAGGGCAGTCACAGGGCTGGGCGGGAGAAAGAACCAGCTGTTGTAACTTAGAATCCAGGTGGTGCTTGGGGGGTGGGGTGTCTGTCATAACTTTGAATGGTTGTTAAGCATCTGGTTGTAAGCTGAGGGAATTGAGCAGTTAAATCGTTTTGGGCATTAGGCAACTTCGCTCTGCCAACCTGCCAAGCTCCCCCAAACCAACCAGCCAATCAGGACCTCAGGATCCCTGACCTGGTTGCCCTCACCCGCCACACTATATAAACCTTTGCTTTCCCATTATTTGAGGTGCCTCTCTCTGCAAAAAGAGCGCCGCCCCTTTCCCCTTGTCACAAAAGGAGGCTCTTCCCCTCAATGTTGCACTCTGTATTTTAGCAAAATTCCAGGAGAGAGAAAGCCACGGGGTCGAAGCCTTCCCTGCGTGGCATCTGTGCACTACAGGTGAAAACCTGGCTGGGGCTGATTGCTGGTCATCCACAAGCCTTTCCCGCCAGCCAGAGAGGCCTGTTTGGGTACTTTTAGGGAAAGCAGCATCAAGGTTTAAATTTGGGAGGGGTTCTGAGCTCCCCCTTCTCCCTGCCCCAACACGCCCCCTCCCCCAAAGTGTCTGCTTCCTATCTGACATCACAAAGGGGTTTGTCTTCCAGGAAACCTTGTTAGGGGTTTAACGGGGCTTTTGAGCGCAGATCTGCTTTATCGGAGCGTTTGCAATTAATCCCTCCGTTTTCAAATCCCCCAGTTCCTCCCCACCCTCCTGCCCTGCCTGGATCAGCCTGCCACAGCCTGCCCTTCCAGCTGCTCCCAGATTCAATTTCCCCTCGTTCCCCCATTTCCCCCCCCAGCCATGGTGTCATAAAACCCCTTTGCCTTCCTGACTGCTGGAATGAGGTGCAGCACATCTAATGGAACCCGGGAGGAGCGGGGGTTGGTATGCCACAGGAGGAGCCTGCAGATGAAGGAGGTCTTTGGGTGTGTGTGCGTGTGTGTGTGTGTGATGGGAGGGAGGGAGGGAGAGAGAGAGAGAGAGCACTAAGTAGCAGAGAGAGAAATAAAGCAGACATTTCCACCACCACTCTCCATCCCTTGCCTGAATTTTCCTTTTCTTTTGCCCCCGCCTCCCCATCCCCGGGTCAGGGCTCAAGGGAAGCCATGGTCCTGTGGTTTTATAGCAAACCCTTCCCCTCCCACTACAGGTTCACCTCTTTGGGCTGAAACGAACACCCTAGGGCTGCTTGTGGGCTCACTGAGCTGAGATCAAACAACACCTTAAGCCAAACACAGATTTCTCTTTGGGGGCTTCATGTGTTGTTCTTGTAAAATGTTTTGTATTTTCCCGAAGATAAAATGCAAAATACAGAATAAAAACAACATCAAAACAAGAATTACAAACCAGGCATGCACAAAAAAAGAAAAGGAAAAAAGTGTATATTTATTGATTTGATTTGATTTGTCAATCGCTTACAAGATAACAGGTATAAGTATAAACATAGTTATGAGTACATGAAATGGATACGTATAAGAAAAATAAAAAGAATCAATAGGACAGGGACTGTAGGCAAGGAGTGAGGTAAATAATAGACAGTCTAAGGTTAAAGTTTTTGGGGTTTGGGGAAGAAACCACAGAGTCAGGTAGAGTATACCAGACATTGACCACTCTGTTGCTGAAGTCGTATTTCCTGCAATCAAGTTTGGTGTGGTTAACCATGAGTTTGTATCTATTGTGTGCTGTATTGTTATGGTTGAAGCTGAAGTATTCATTGACAGGTAGGACATTGCAATGTATGATTTTATATACTATATTTAGATCGGACCGAAGGCGGCGTAGTTCTAGGTTTTCTAGGTCTAGAGTTTCAAGTCTGGTGCCATAAGGTATTCTGCAATGAGTATAGGAGCCGAGAACTCTTCTTGTGAAATATTTCTGGACTTTCTGAACTGTGTTAATATCAGATACATAATGTGGGTTCCAGACTGGTGAGCTGTATTCAAGTATAGGTCTAGCAGATGTTTTGTATGCCCTAGTTAGTAGTGTGATATTACCAGAGAAAAAGCTACATAGGATTAGGTTAACAACTCTTAATGCCTTTTTGGCTATGTAGTTACAGTGGGCTCTAGCACTTAGATCATTAGAGATGAGTACTCCAAGGTCTTTGACAGAGTTTGGATCCTCAACAAGGTCTTGACTATTCAGCTAGTATTTTATTTTCTGATTTTTGTTGCCAATATGTAAGACAGAGCATTTATTTCTTGAGATTTGAAGTTGCCATTTGATTGACCATTCTGATACATAGTTGAGGTCTTTTTGAAGGGTAGCAGTATTGTCTGTGGTGTTGAATAGCTTTATATCATCAGCGAAGAGAACACAGTTGCTCTTAATATGATTGCAGAGGTCATTTATGTAAAGTATGAAGAGAGTTGGTCCTAGAACACTGCCTTGGGGGACACCACTGTTGACGGTACAGAATTTGATAGGCCCCTCCCAATTTTGACCATTCGTTGTCTGTTTGACAGGAATGCTTCTATCCAGTTATGTAGGTGTCCAGAGATACCATAAGATTTTAGTTTTAGTAGTAGTTTGTTGTGTACCACTGAATCAATTGAATCAATTGTGTATCACTGAATCAATTGTGTTAACATTCAAAGTCCTACAAGGTATGGGTCCGGGGTATTTATGAGAACGACTCCTGCCAGCATCAAATACCAACCGCCCTGTGCGAGGGCACAGGCGGGGGCTCCTCGGGGTGCCATCTGCGACTCAATGTCATTTGGCAGTGACCCAGGGGAGGGCCTATTCTGTGGTGGCTCCCACTTTATGGAATCAGCTTCCACCGGAGCTCCAGTTGGCCCCCGATCTCTGCACCTTCCACCACGATTTAAAGACCTGGTTATTTGTGCAGGTTGACAAGAAAACACCTAGGATTTGCATTTCCCCTTTATCCTATAGAACCAACCATGACCCCTACATGACCCCATAGGAATCCAGAAGGTATAAAACCCACCCAAAACCTGTTTATTGTAAGAAAGCTGTTAACTGGTAGTCTCCAAAATAGGAAACTTAAAATCCTCTATTAATAGTCTATTACTATATTTAACTCACAGAAACTCCACAAATAGCTTCCAATCTCTTATAAATTTCTCCAAACCATTGTTGCTAATCAATGCAGCTAATTTCGCCATCTCTGCCAACTCAGTCAATTTCAAAGTCCATTCAGAATTATTTTTTCTTTACAATATTTGGCATATATAATCCTTGCAGCTGTCACCATGTAGTCTGTATATTTGGAAATAAGGTTCCAAATAGTTTTTCTGTCGATTTATCCATAATATCTAGAAGAAAGACTTCAGGTTTCATTAAATAATTGTATTTAAGTATTTTCTGCATAACTATTATTATATTCATTCAGTATGATATAGCAATGTTTTCAAGACCATCATATGTAATACAATTTACCTGGAGTTTGATTACACTTCCAGCATTTATTAGAAGTTCCATTATACGTCCTTGCCAATCCATCCAGAGTCAAATACCATTGAAACATCATCTTATAAAAGTTTTCTTTCAAGCTGTAATTCAAACTTTAAACTGTTAGTCCACATATTCCTCCATTGGTCTAACTTTGTATTATAACTAAGCTTTTCACCCATTTTGCCATACAATCCTTAACATATTTATCTTGCAAGTGCATCCTAAGTACTATTTAATAAATTTTAGGAATTAAATTACCATCTCTAGAGCATAAATTCAATTCCAATATAGATGTGTTGGACTCTACTTTTATACTTCAACCATATACGCCTGATCAACTGCCTAATAAAGTGGTCCTTAACACCTGAGTTAATCTCTGCCTTGTCATACCATAAATGGGGGCCAAATCAAAGCCTTCAAGGTCTTCAAGGTCTAACAGTCTTTGCTTCTTCAGAGTTACCCAATCTTTCAACCATACCAAACAGGAGGCATCACAGTACAATCTAAGTCAGGCAAGCCGAGAAGTCTCCTTTCTTTTGGCATCTTGGAAAAGTTTATATTTAACTCTTGTTTTTTTGTTTTTGTTTTGCCAGATACATTTGGAAATATCCTTCTGCCATTGTTCAAAAGGGAAGTCTTTGATCTAAATCAGTATAGCCTGAAAGAGAAATAGCATTCTGAAACAACAGAAATTCTTTCCATAAGGGACAAATGTAGGTTTTCCCATCAGTGTAAATCAGATTTTATCTCACTCCACATTTTAAGACAGTTATTTTTATTCAACATAGAATTTTTATTGGAAAGAATCACACCCAAGGAGTGTGCAGTGCCAGAACGTCACTGGAGGGTGGCGATTTGCATACCTTTGCTGAGGTGGAAGGTAGGTACTTCTGTTTTTGTTACGGTTGGTTGGAGACACCATTTTTGGAAGTGGCCAGCCAGCTTCTGGAGGTCTTGAGAGAGGAAGGCCTCTGCATCACTGAAGTTGGTTCTTAAACCGTGAGATTGATATCATTGGGATAAATAAACTTCCGAGAAAATGGTTGTAGGTGAGGACGGGTTATGAGACTTTTTTCAGTGCTGTTGTAACAGTTGCTAAATGAATGGCTGTTGAATTAGATGGATTTCTACAAATGCACAGATCCATCTGTGACATCAGCTGCAACTGATTGATTACTCAATTAAAATTTGAGCTGGACTGGCTGTGGATGAAGGCAAAGAGGGTTTGCAGAGGTTTCCAGGGAGGCCTGGTCTTTTTTAGAATTGGCAATCCTGCCAGAGCCAGTTGATGTGGGTATGAGGAGGGGTGGAGACCCCTCCTCGTACCCCCCTTCAAGGTGGGTTGAATGCCATTCTTGTCAACCAGCAGGGCCCAGGGAGAAGGGAATAGGAGCCACAGCCTCAGACTGGCCGTTCCTGCTTTCCGGGAACTCTCTGGGAAGAGTCACTCATCTGTTGCTGCTTGATCTTGTGGTTCTCTGTTGGGGATTGTAGAAACTGTGGCCTTGCTCTGCCCTCCAGAGAGTAGGAAAGGGATCTCGGCTGCACCTGCCCTAATACCTGGCAAAAGGTGGTGCTTGAGCCCCGTTGCCGCTGTTGGGAGGCAGCTTCTCCAGCATGAGTGCTACCTGAAAGCAGCACATGTGGAAAACCTGTGCGTGCCCTGCAAAATCCAGGAGGAGATCAGGACGCCGAGTTTGAGGAATTCTTCTGCAGCTGCCATGGCAACCTCAGGGCATACCTGCAGATTTTGGGGGAGGGAGGGAGGGAGGGAGGGAGGGAGAGATGCTGCAGCATCTGCCAGTGGGGTCCCATGTGGACCTTTATCCTCCTCTGACAGTCCTTGAGCACAAGAAATCCAAAGGAAGTTACTCCCTCCAGAGTTGGAGAAAAAGGGTTGCCAGAATGACAGAAGCCTGAGAGGCTGCGGAGGGGAGGCTTTGTGGGGGGGAGGCAATTATTGCTATGTCTTCTCCCATCCTTTGCCTTGACAGAAGGTTGCTGAATTGACATCCATCTTCATTTCCAACAATTAGATCTCGCTTGGGCCAAAATCACACGTGCTCTCCCAAATGCCATCTGAGCCAGGAGGTTGGTGACTGTCCTCAACTTGCAGCTACAGAGGTGAGTTGAGAAGCTGGAAATTTGCAGGAAACCTTGGCTAGCCTCCAGCCAGGGAGAGGTAGGAGAAGGCTGCCTTTTAAGGGGCTGATAGATGTCACTCTTTTTGAGATTTACCCCAGCTCAGTTGATTGGATGACCCCATGTTGGAGAAGAATGAATAATTCCTGCTGCTTTTAATGGACCAAACTAGATACAGTATCATGTAGACCCGTGTTTCGCAACCTCTACAACTTTAAGATGTGTGGATTTCTACTCCCAGAATTCCCCAGTCCCCATCCAATGACTGGCTTATGGCAGGAGAAGGAAAGGAAGCTGAGAGAGGACACGAAGTCAGCAGCATTGCCCACCATATAGCAGTCAGATTCTATATCTAGAACAGAGGTCTCCAAACTTGGCCACTTTAAGACTTGTGGACTTCAACTCCCAGAATTCTCAAGCCTTCTGCAATTTCCTCTCTTGCCCCTCCCTGGCACAGTGGGCTCTCTTGCTTATCTGGCTTTGTCAAGGGACTGGAGGCCCTTTCTCACTCTGAAATCTAGAAGGATCAAATCTTCTCCCTTGGTCTCCTCCCATACTACCCCCTCTAGGTAGTATTTCTAGGTTCTATCATATCTCAAGACTTAAAATGGACACCTAACATCAAAAACGTCATCAAAAAAGCACAACAAAGAATGTTCTTTCTGCGCCAACTCAGGAAGCTCAAACTGCCCAAGGAGCTGCTGGTCCAGTTCTACAGAGGAATGATGGAGTCTGTCATCTGCAGCTCCATAACTGTCTGGTTTGGCTCTGCAACCCAACAAGACAGACACAGACTTCAGAGGGTAATTAGGACTGCAGAAAAAACTATTACTACCAACCTGACTTCAATCGAGGTTCTGTATCCTGCACGAGTCAAAAAGAGGGCTGTGAAAATACCTACAGACCCCTCACATCCCGGACATAAACTGTTTCACCTCCTTCCCTCAAAACGACCCTATAGAGCACTGCACACCAGAACAACTAGACACAAGGACAGTTTCCCCAACACCATCCTCTGCTAAACAAATAATTCCCTCAACACTGTTCAACTATTTACAAAGTCTGCAGTACTATTACTATTAATCTTCTCATCACTCCTTATCACCCATCTCCTCCCACTTGTGACTGTATGACTGTAACTTTGTGGCTTGTATCCTTACGATTTATATGGACTGTTTCCTAGTATGATTTGATGGCTTCTTGTACCCTATGACTATCATTAGGTGTTGTACCTGATGATTCTTGACTCTTAATGAATGTATCTTCTCTTTTATGTACACTGAGAGCATCTGCACCAAGACAAATTCCTTGTGTGTCCAATCACACTTGGCCAATAAAGAATTCTATTTTATTCTATTCTGTAGGGCAGTAGCCTCCCCAGAATTCCCGGAATTGTGGGAGTTGAAGTCCACACATCTTAACGTTGCCAAGACTGAAAAAGATTACTGTGGGGCTGAACATTTTGCCTCTTTCTTATCCTGCTGGCTGTTCATCCCCACACACATCACCTCTGAAACTCCAACAGTTCTGAAAGAATAGCTGGCTTTTATAGAAGACTTGAAACTGAAAGGGGAAGCTTTCAGATTGCTCTGTGCCAAGCCCGGAGCTGTCAATCAAGTAGCAAAGGATTAAAATAGCTCTGAAAATGGGAGAGGAGTCACCTGGGGAGCCCACTCTTCCTTCTTGCCTCACAAGAACCAAATGAGGGGCTGCAGGTACGGGGGAGACCCCCCACCGCTGAGTCCAAAGAGCATCAACCGGATCCTGTTTTCATGCATCCAAGGAGGAGCTGTGATGTCATGGGCAGGTGATATCACCTGATTTATATAATCTACCTCATTCACCATTCAGGGGTTGAATGACAAGCACTGGCGTTCCATTCATTCCAGAAGGCCGCATGTCAGAGTGGCCACAGCTAGTTCCCTAGGAAAGAACGACTCCATATGTGTTAGAGAAAAGGTCCTTTGGCTGGAGATGCTGAGCGCAGTGTGAGTGAGGCAAGCTCTGAAGGAAAACCACAGATGGAAATCATATATTGAAAGCAATGCCCAACACCGCCCCCGTGAGAGTAGTCCAACCAGGCGCCACTGTAAATTTCTTGCCCAGGGCCGGCATCCTTGAAGGCAGGAAGATGGCTCGGTTTGGCACCCCTGGTTCCTGTTAGTGTCCAAACGCCCCAATTTCTCACAGCACTCTTCCCCTCCCAAATGCCCCCCCGTTATGGCAGGTGCTAGCGAGCTTCCAAGAAAGTGAAGATAGGCAGCTGACTCTGCTTGCACCTGATTTTAATGCCAGTTTTTATGTTATTAGAAAATACTTGGTGTGCAATGCTCTATAGCATCATCTTGAGGGAAGAAGTTGAAAAAGTTTATGTCCAGGATGTGAGGGATCTGTAGATATTTTCACAGCGCTCTTTCTGGCTCTTGCAGCATTCCGGTCCTTGATTGAAGGCAGGTTGGTAGTAATTGTTTTTTCTGCAGTCCTAACTATCCATTGAAGTCTGTGTCTGTCTTGCTGGGTTGCAGAACCAAACCAGATACATGACAGTAAATGACAGACTCAATGATCTTTTTTTATTACATTTATATGCTGCCCTTCTCCAAAGACTCAGGGTGGCTTACAATTTTTGGGATACAACCCAATGCGCTCAGCAATAGCCTTCATTCCATTGTATATGCCTGCTTATTACTAAGCAGCATTTTTTACAAAGTCAGCTAATTGCCCCCAACAATCTTGGGTCCTCAATTTACCTACCCCGAAAGGATGGAAGGCTGAGTCAACCTTGAGCCTGGTGGGATTCGAGCCTACAGTAATTGTAGGCAGCTGAAATTTAAATGCAGGCATTTAACAGCCTGAGCCACCTTTGTAGAACTGTACCATCTACTCCTTGGGCAGTCTGAGCTTTTGGAGTTGGCACAAGAATATTCTTAGTTGTGCTTTTTTAATGACATTTTTGATGTTAGGTGTCCATTTTAAGTCCTGATATATTATAGAACCTAGGTCTTTACTGTTGATACTGTGTTGTCCGGTATTGTAAGGGATAATAGAATAGCAGGGCTTCTCCTAAAATCTCCTATCATCTCTACAGTTTTGAAGGCTGAAGACTACAAAATGGGCCCTTGCATAGATCCTTGGAGATTCAAGATGTTGTAAGGCGTAGTGCAGAGCCATATTAACAGCAGCATCTGCCTAACTATTTGTCGGTAGGCAAATTGCAAGGGGTTAGGGTTAGGCTGAGGTGATTGTTCTCCCTTTCAGCTTATTTTTAGTGGCGCGTTTGCCTGTTTCCAGCGTTTTCATGGGCAGCCGCCCTCTCTGCAGCGCCCCCGGCCCTTCCCGGCAAGCCATCCTCGCTTCCTTCGCGGGGGGAGGGAGACGTCGGGCGATCGGAAAGCAGCTATCCCGGGCGGACGAAGCGGCTCGCGGGAGCGCGGGAGGCGGGCCGGGCCACCGGGAGCACCTCAACGCATCCTCAGCGGACTCGCGCCGGAGCCGCCCGGAGAGCCCTCCGAAGCGACGTGGGGGCGGGCGAGCGGGGCCCGGCGCGCCTCCTGGCCGACCTCTCCGTCCCCGCCGGACTGTACCACCCCGCAGGGAGGAGGGCGCTCGGGGCGGGGGTGGCTCTGCTGCGCCCAGCAGCGCCTTCCCTGGGCTGGGCAGGAGGGCGCAGGCCAGGCGGGCTCGGGACTCCCACGGCGGAAGGGGAGATTCCGGGCAGCCCCGCCGGGGGGAGCTGCAGGGACCTCCTCCCCGCCTTTGCCGGAGCCCCTCCTTCTCGCCCGGGCGGGCAGCGCGTGCCGCTCCGGCTCCAGCGGTTGTAAGGAGGCGGCGGCGGAAGATGCGGCAGGAAGAGTCGCTGTCGCTCGCTTAGCAGCCCTCGCGATCGTCGGGATCCCCCAGCCGTCGGCCAGGTAGCTCGCGCGGGGAGGCGGCGCGCTCCGCTCTCGGCACAGCGGAGGAGGCGGTGCAGCTGGCGGGTGGGCGCCCTTGCACGGGGACAGCACCGTCGGAGCGCGCCAAAGAGGCCGCGTGCAACAGAATCCAGCCCCCCCCTCCCGCGATAGCGACCCCCACCCGGCCTCGGTTGGGGGAAGGCGACGTTCCAGGATCGCTGCAGGAATCAGCGCAGAGAACCGGGGCCGCCCTTTGCGGAGGGACGGGAGACCCCGGACCCCCCCACACCTCCGCTGCCCCACCGGCCAAAGTGGCGGGGGCGGCGCCTCGTAAGATGCCCGGCTCGCCTTGGTCGCCGCTGCCCCTGCACGAGAGGAGCGGGGCGGCTCGCTGTCCCTCGGGGACCGCGCGGGAGGGGATGCCTCTGCAGAGATCCCTGGGGGAGAAGAAGGTGGCGGGTGGGGGAGATCTGCCGCCCTCCGCGGGGACTGGGCTGAGGCTGCCTGTCCTGGGGATGGGTGGAAAGTTGAACTGGGGGCCGGGAGGAGCAGCGCTTCTCGGCTGCACACAAAGAGATGCGTGCTAACACCCCCCCCCGCCACCAGTGGCGACTCCAGCTGGATTTGGGCTGTCCCTTGCCTGGCCCTGTGCAGAGATCCCCCCGGGGGAGCAGGTGAGGGGGAGCCCCGCCAGCGCTGCCTGCGGCTGTGGGCTGCCTGGTGGCAGATGGGGAGAACCCACTGGGGGGGGGGCATCCAACATCTTCTCCCTGCCCAAGGAAGGGGGAGCAAGATCCGCCTCCCCCATGCCTGCTGCGCTTGCCTGGCCAGGATCAGCAGCCACAGCTGGAGCTGGACAGAGATTCCCCACCCCACCCCAGCATAGATCAGAGATCATGGCAGGGAGAGCCAGGGGTGGTAACAGCTCCTGAACGCTCCTGAAGCCATTTCCTCTCCCCCCTCCCCAGCACTTCACCCCAGCCCCCTGGAGTCTCGACTGCTATTTTTTATGACCATTTGCTCTGCGATTTGTGCATGGGGCATTTTGCAGGGGGTGAAAAAGGTAACGCTCGGTCCTTTGCATTTCATGGACGGCTCAGGCAGTTTTCTGGGTAGCTTCAAGGAAACCCGCCTGCCTTTCCACATCCTTCTGGGATGCCCTTTCTGATTTCCTAGCCCCCCCCCCCAATTTCCTTCTGAGACCAGCCAGGTCTCGCCCTTGTCACGCTAAGCTTGCCAGCCCCAATTGATTAAAATGAGAGCAGCGTCCCACGCTACGAAGGGCTTGCAATCTCTCCGATTGGCTCCGTTAGTGCTGTACCTGATATTTATTTATCAGCTCGGCGTGTTCACTGTGCAAGAGGTGGGAAGGCTTCAGCTTGGATTAGGAATCTATACGCTGCAATTTCTTCTGTATTACACCTGTCTTGTTTTTGCCATGGGATTCCCAGTCAATTCTCCCCTGCAAACAGTCCCGGAGTGTAGGGATTGTCCAGGCAGTGACCATGCCCACTGCGATACAATGGCCAAGTCCCTCACCCTGAAGGACCCATGGCTGATGACCGCTGGCCCGGATCTCTTCAGAGGACCCAGCTGGGTTCTGCAGCTGCTGGGAATGCAGGCAGTCTCTGAGGCTCCTTCAAAAAAGGAGAGGAAGGAAATTGCCAGCGTGGTTGTATCTTGTGTACGTCTGTTGTGAGACCACACTTGGGTACGTGTTGTTCTTGCCTCACACTGGAAAAGGTGTGCAATAAAAAGCCCTCTGGAGCCATTTGCATCTGAGAGAAAAAATGGCCCATTTTGGACTTCGTGGCTTAGGAAAAAGGCAGTTTGGGATCAGGAGAGGGATTCTAAGAGCTTCATCATGAAAGTGACTGGCAGAGAAAATCCAGACGTGGCAAAGGAACTCCTTCACATCCTTGGTTTTATTCATGTGTTGCCTCATGGATGGGTCTTTTGTTGGATGGTTGCAAAATGGATGGCAACCGTTGGCCTCGTAGCTGCAGGTCTACCCACCCTCCCTCCATGATTATCATTGTCCTACATCAGATTCTGGGATCATACAATACTGAAAAAGTAGATGGCCGCTTCCTCCTTCTTTGGCTTTCAACCAAGTTGCAACATCTGCTGACTTTGGCTGGTCTTGAAGTAGATCCATGGGTGAGAAGGAGCCGGAGGCCTAGTGGATGATTTCATGCGTGATCTTTTCATGCAGATAAAACTTCTGGAATGGCATGACTGAATAATGTTCTTCTGATCTTCCTTCTGCTTTAGACTTCCTGAAAGTGGGGGGGACCTTTGGTTTGACATTAGGGAGCAGCAATTACTTGCATGTTTCATTTGGAGTGAATTCTGCCTGAAATCAACTTTCCATTGAATAGGAAGGGCTACATGTTGGTGGGTACAGATTATGGAGGGCAATTTCAGGTGAGCTTCAAGAAAGGACTAGTCTCTTGAAGCAACTGTTCTCTCAGGTCTTTTCTCCACTCCCAGAGGGACGGTGTTTCTGAAGGAGCAAAGGCTGCCTCCCATTTCCACCAGAAAGGAAAGAATTGCAGTCCAACTTTACTCTAACATATGCCTTTGCATTAAGTACCCTTACTCAGGTAAGAAAGTGAGACAATTAAAATTTCTTATTTGAAGGATAGTCTTCATCCACTTCTTTCTGGCTTTAGTTGGAGAGATGCAGAATTTTGGAAGAAAATAGTTACACACAGCTGGATCTTTAGGTCCTTCCGGCTCCATCCTTGTGCTGAAGAATGCTTTGGATGGCCAGAGTTCCTGTTAATCAAGGAACTGCTGCTGGTTTTCCATAAATTATTACTTTCCATGTCTTGGAAAGAGGAGAAACATTGCCAGGGATTCGAGGATCTTTGGCTTGTTTATGCTTTCAAGGGCCATAAATATCCATGCCCATTTTTTTAAATGAAGGAGAAATTAAGGCACCACCAATCGTTTAAAAGTCTCTCAATGTAGAATCTAGTTATTCTTTCCTCTAGAAATTAAAGCCAGCTTTTCAACCCAATCTAACCTCAGACAGTTGGAGCAAAGCAGAATACAAATCGTTATTGAAAAATTGAAAGAAAGAGCAGAAACAATTTTTCTTAGAAAAACCAAACAAGTTATGAAAGTATTCTGCAAATCTGAAGCACATATAAACTAACTTCTGTTTTCCCCTTGCAGTTAAGGAAAGGAGCTGTCTAGAATTTAATGGCTCCAGTTTTGTTGGACTACAACTCCAATCAGCCCCTGCCTGCTTGAAAAAAGTATTTATGTACACCAGGATGAGTTTCTGACTAGGCATTTCATAAATGTTTCAGACCCAGAAACACTTTTAATGGATTTATTTAAACTACATGAATAAAACATCAGAGATTTGTTTAAAAGAATACAAGAAAGAAAGCAAACAAAAACTAAACAGAAGCTAAAAGAAAATCACCAACACACAATAGTTTGGGAATAAATAAATTACACTTGTACTCCTAAGGCGAGATGACATTTTATGCATCCATGGTCGGTATTTGGTCCAGAGGAACTTTTGTAACGTGGAAATAATCTTTTAGAAATTACTTTGGTGATGTAACTAAGCAGCCAAGGAGACAAAATGAAGTAAGGAGAACATTTTACTGACATGTAAATTTCTGAGCGACTGCTATTTCCGACACCCTGGTAAAGAAAGATGCACTTTACTTGTCCTGCATTGTGCCAGTGGCTGGGGGGCCATTTTGGGTGGGTGGCATGCCATTGCTCATCCTGGGGAAGGAGGAGGCTGAGAGGATGGCCCAGGGCTGATCTAAGGATTTCCCATTTGTGGCTTCCATCAACAGCCTGCCTGCTCTCGCGGCATCTTCCCTCTTTCACCCTGGGAAAACTCTCGGCATCTGGTAGCACCTTTTTCATGGCCTGACTTTTGGCTTATTCCCATCCCAAGTGGAGGATGTGCACTTGATGAGGAGAGAAGATACGAGGGGAGCAGAGCTGGAATATTGCCGCAGTTTGCTGCCAGTTGGCATCAATTCTCACTTTTCAGTGCCCAGATTGCTTCCCTCTAGTTCCTCTTCTGTGGGCGAACGCTGGAAGAGAGCCAAGTAGGCTGCGTCCTAAGGAGGGAGTAACGTGTGTCTTGAATACCGAGGAGGATCTAGGTGTAGAATCAGCTGCACAGACCCCCTAGGATTAGAGAGGATGCCCTGCATCCTCTTTTGGAGCAACCACAGTTGAAAATGCAACCATGCAAAGGGCCAGAGATACACACCCTGAAGGAATCCTTGGTGGTGGTTCTGTGAAGACGTGGACCAGCAGGAGAAACATCCCTGGAATGTTGGATCTAACGGTGAAAGGGAAAGGCCTTTGCATCGGTCTGTTCTCCCTGGGCTACAAAGGAGATGTGGGCCTTTGACCAGAGCGGGTCAAAGTACCTGCATGCCTGAAGGGGACCAGTTTGGATGCGAGGGGCTGCTGAGGCAAGCAGGGAGGCGCCCCTCGGACATTCATGGCGTGGCTCTGGAACCGAACTCAGGCTATCTGCCAATCTTGGATGCTCGAGCCAAAAGAGCAAACTTTTTGCTGAAAGAGAGAGTCAGGAACCAGGCAGGGTGGATGGTTTGGGGAGAGCTGGGATGCCAGGGAATCTGGAACGCCAGGCTGCTCAGAATCACAGCATCCTTCATTGCTCTTTGGATTCACTCCTTGGTCATTTGGACTGCAATTACAGACAGGCTGTGGAAGGGGAGAGTGAAATATTAATGAAGCCGCAACACTTTCCCGCCCTCCCGCCCTCTCTCTCCAGTCTTGCCTTTCTTCCGCTGCAAAAATTCCGTTTCTCAAAAGGGAGATGATGACCCACTTAACACAAGAACTCCAAACACAAACTCATCCACCTCAGCTTTCTTCTAGGGTGGGGCCAACCTGGGCTTCCCCCAAGGACCACTCACCTGTCCTCATGATAGAACCCAAACTTCCCCCTCCAAAATGGGTTCAGAAAGCCCAGGATCTGGTCAGCACAGGCTTCTACAGGGTCAGTGGCTTTGGGGAGCCTTCTTTCTTCCAGGGCAACTTTTTGGGTGAATGAGGGCTGCTGACAGAGATTTTCAAAGAGAAGGACTTCCTTTATTTGCAGTTCAAAGGCTTCTGTTGTCAAACTCTGCCACTGAAGTACCAAGGGTGCTTTTTTCAAGAGGCCGCTGGACTTTCTGGTTTTTCTTTGAAGACATTTTGCTTCTTATCCAAGACGTTTCCTCAGTTCTCAGAAGCAAAATGTCTTCAGAGAAAAACCAGAAAGTCCAGTGGCCTCTTGAAAAAACACCTTTGGGACCACCATGACCTGGATGACTGAGACTCTCCATAGACACCTGTCATTGAAGGTTCGGTGTCCCATTCTTTTTTTCTCTGATGGTTGGGTCCCTTGCAGTTTCTGGACTCCAAGGCCAGAAGTCTGACTTTGAACACATCTCACGGTCTGTTGAACTCCAGCCTCACCTGTCTCAGCCTCCGGTCTCCAATGGTAGCCAGTCCTGGAGCTCCTTCAGGTTTGAGCTTTCAGAAAAAAGCCAGCTTGGAGAAGGGAAAGGCTCCTTTGCAACCAGCTGCTGTTCCCCCTCATTTTCCAGGAGAGAAAGGGATGCAGCTTTGGAGAAAGCGGTTCCTGCAGGACAAAGCAGACTCACAAATTCTGGACTGGACCTTCAGCAGCACCTCTGGCTGAAAAAGCAGGGAGCAGCTCAAAGGACCATGGCCTCTTGCCAAGGATGGGGGTCCAGCCCCTGGGCCTTCCCCTGGCTGGGCCGGGAAAGGGGCTTCCTCCTGCAACTCCCTCAGAGGCTGTCCAATTGAGGGCTTTGTGCTGGGTGGTTCCCCCTGTTGAGGGCAGGGAGTTTCTGTTCTGAGGATCTGTTGTGCCGCTTGTAAACGGCATAGTAGCTGCCATTGAAATGGGCTCCCAGGGATCGGGACAAACATTCTTGTGTTGACCACCCCTGAATCCTGCTGGTCCCATAGTCATCCCTTCCCTTTTGCAATTCCTATGCCCATAGTTCCTATGGAGGGATCTTGGGAAGGGTCGAAAATCCCGGTGGTGGTTACAACTTTGTTTTAACGTCCACCTACCCCATGTGCTTTCTGGCTGGAGCCCACTGCAAAGGCAGGTCAATCCAGGGCCCATTACGGGAGGGGGCTTTATAGGTGAAATGGATGAGTCCTGTGTAGCATTACTTTGCTCATCTTGCTGCTTCTTCACAGCTCCAAAATGCGCAGCCACCCACCCATTCCCGAGCGCCAAAGGGAGGGGAGGCACGCACTTTAGCCCCCTGCCTTCGGCTGACATTTCAGGCAAAAGTTCTGCCTGTCTTCTCCTCGCTGCTATTTTCAGTCCTTGGCCATCAGGGCGCCCATCTGCTGCCTGGGCAAGTGGGGAGCCCGGCTGCCACCCTTTCCTAGAGCACGATTTTGCAACTGGGGTCGGTCTGGAGGGAGATGCTGTGGGAGATTCTTCCTGAGGAACAGGCCAGGTGAGCCCATTTCCATTCTAAATAGATTGGCTTGAGCCATTTTTGCTTTGCCTCCAGTAAGAAACGTGGCCTGAGGTCCCAATCTCTGAACTTCAAAACAGCTTCCAGAAAGACCGGAAAGACTTTTGCCATCTCCACTGAATTGGCCGCGTTCCGCCGTTCCCCATTTTCATCCCGTCCTTGGCTTGCATCCAGGGTTGTCTGCAAGGTGTGGTTTTCAAAAAAGTAAGCGGCGGGTACAATACCCCAGTGCAAACTAAGCTATTTTTTTAAGGTGTGTTGCATATTTGTTTTGACCATACCTGTGGATATCCCTGCAGAAGTCCCTCCTCAGTCTCCCCCAGAGGGGCTCTTGCTGCAACAGAACCATAGGCAAAGTCCCAGGAAAAGGTCCTTTATGGGGGACATGCGTTATAGCTCTGTCACCAACGATCTGGGCTGGGAGAAGAGCAGCACTCTCTGTTGTTGCATTGGAGGGGAACACCAATTGTTTGGGGTGATAAGAGCAACAAGAAAAACAGCACCAAGTGTGGTAACTGTTATAAAGCAGGTCAAATCACTGACCTGATCTTATGTCCGTTTTTGCAGTGAATGCCATCACTGTAACGCCACAGTCATTAAACAAACCAATGCGTCACTGTGGGCATGGCTTCTTCTTGGAAGCCAGAAGTAAGTGCTGCTCTTCAGCAACACTTACAAAATGTGGTCACGAGACTGTGGGACACTGCAAATGGCCCTAAAGGCAGCTGTGTTGCTAAGTGCTCAAAGCCAGACGTGTGAGGGTAGAGAGGGCCTCCCATTGGATCTTTGAGTCTGAGTCCTAAATGCCCTTTTCAGGTGAGTCATAACTTCAGTTGCTAAGCAGCTGGTCATAAGTTGGAGATTACCTGTAAACTAGACCAATAGTTGACCAACTATCAGATGCAGATGATTGTGAGGAAGGGTCAGACAAAAGAAAATGCTGGAGGCTGTGTCATTTGTTTTTCAAAACTGATAATTGGACGCGGTGCTCCTCCACAGGGTGTGGTCAGAAACATCCAGGTGGTCACTCCCAAGAAAGAGGGAGAGCATTGCCTGCACATCATGGCCACCCTCTCGGCTTTGTTGTGGACCCGCCAGCAGAAGAGGGGCCTCGGGGAGCCCAGGAGAATTACGCAGGTTGAAAAGTCACATTAGTCAGCATGGAACATAAAACCTGGAACCATCCAGTTAGAAGGGACCTTGGAAATCTTCTAGTCCAGTGGTTGCCAACCAGTGGGCCAGGGACTATGGGTGGTCCGTGAGAAAATGTTGGTGGTCTGCAGAGAAATGTCACCCCAAAGCAATTAATCCAGGCTGCGTGGGAACACAAGGTTTGCATCGCTTGCGTTGCGAATAACCCGAGGTAGTGAGGGGAGGGGGGAACTTGCACCCCACGTGGGCCGCCTGGCCACTGGGCTGCTTCTTTCCGCTTCTTTCTTCTTCTGCTTTTGGCTGCATGCAAGGAAAGCAGCTTAGGATTTCACATAAATTTCCAGTATTCTCTCAGCAACTTTGTTTCCAGACTTATTTCCCTTTGTTCTTCCCTTCTGGTTTAAAGGTAATAAAGCTACACGTGGAGGGCATATCGGTTCAGAGGACAGCAGCTGAGTTGGTAGATTTCCTGGCACTGGGCTTGGAGTGGAGGCTGTGGGCTCTTGAGGAAGAGCCAGCTTGGTCTCTAGCAGTTAATATTTGTTTGTTTATTCATGTCAGAAGCATCACAGTTAAAATAAGGAATGCCATGCGACATAAGAATTTAAAATATAAAACACAAGATTAAAATGTGTACAAATCAAACAGATCTTGCCCTGATTAGTTCAGTGGTTAAAGTGATGGCCTAGAAACCAGGAGACAGTGAGTTCCAGTCCTGCCTTAGGCATGAGAGTCAGTCTCTCTCTCTCAACCCAACCCACCTCACGGGGTTGTTGTGAGGAGAATAGAAGGAAGGAGGATTAGGTAACTGCCTTGAATTAGTTATAAAGGAATAAAGCTGGAGTCAAAATCTAATAAATAAATAACCAGGAATAAATGTAAATAATGTTAGGCATTTTGCTGCCTCGAATTATCTATAGAAATAATAAAAACGGGATATAAATAAATAAATAATCTAGTACACGTCTAACATTAATGGTAGATCGGAATCATGTTTCTAAGTGCTTTGCACTCTGTGGTCAGAAAGCCAGGAACCGGCAGAGGAGCCAAGTGGCACAAAATGTCCTCTGTCTTCTTATCTCCACGGATAGGAGGCTAATTTCTGAAATACCACAAATCCAGAGCAGATTTCCAATCAGTCCGTGACCTCCTTTCGGAAAGCTGAGCCTCCGGCAGCAAAATATTCTCTCCAGTCAGTTCTGCTTTGAGCCTCACTGGAGGCAAACAGGAGCTGAGCACTGTGGACACCCTGCGCACCTATTCCCCAGAATCCCCCACTCTAGCGAGTGCTCTAAAGCAGGGCTCTCCAACCTTGGCCACTTTAAGCCTGGAGGACTTTCAGCCTCCCAGAGTTGAAGCCTTGCAGGCTTAAAGTGGCCAAAGTTGGAGAGCCCTGCTCTAAAGGGAAGTTGTGGCACATGGAAGTGGGCCCTGGGCAGTTGTCTGGGATTGGCACTGCGGCCCATTTCCCATTTCTGTTCTGGGTGGGTAGCACTCCCACTCCCCATACGCAAACCCCTTGGCATCATCAAAGGCAAATGGTGCTTTTAAAGAGCCATTTTGTGGAGATCAACATTTGGAGACCGGCATGTGGAGCTGGTCCTGCCGGGCTTACACAGCTGAGCGCTTATGAAATACAGTGCAACAGCTGCTGAGAGGAATTGATGGAGAGGAAGTGAATGTGCTGGGAAAGGCCGCTTTTTCTTCCTTCCCAAAAGGCAGCTTCAAATCAGAAGTCTAGTCAGCACAGGAGAAGCAAAGCTTTCCTTCTTTCTCCCCCACCCCCCATCCTTGGTCTTACGCAACGGTTTTGCTAATGACTCCAAATGAGACAACAACCTGCAAGGACACAAGATGGCTGCTTCTCCATTCAGGAATGTGGTGAGGATTAGCGCAACGAAGGAGCCATGGCTAACGGGGGGGAGGGGGAGTGACCAGCAGCTTTTTAGGTGTTGCACCTTCTCCCCCAAATCTCTGCAAAGAGGTAGTATGGGAGGCTCCTGCAGGGACATCCCTCCAGGGCTGGCAACCAAATCTGCCAACTCTTGGCCCTTATCACCGGAAGGGCAAAATCAGAGAATAGGATCTTGTGTAATCAAGAAAGTCTATAGCTTAAAAACTGAGTGTAGCTACTGTAGGTGTAGGAAAGGCATCATAGTTACTTTTGTACTGTGGGGAGGTAGAAACATTTTTTCCTTTATTCTTTTTACAGTACACATCATCTTTCTGGTTAATTTCACTGGTAATTTATTTCACATATTTATTTGTTTATAAAAAATTACAGCCCACTCATTTTACCTCAGGATAACTTTATGGTTGTTTGCTAGTTTGTTATTCGTTGATTGTATGTAATGTTTGTTCAAGGGATATTCACAAGTTTTATACTTTTTCTTTACAGTACCTATATAAAAAATAATATTTTTTTCTTCAAAACAAATGTTTTGCTGGTCTTTTTGCAATCCAGCTCTCAATAAGGTGGAAGAGCAACAAAGATGATTAGGAGCATGGACACTAAAACATATGAAGAATGGCTGCAGGAACTGGGTATGTCTAGTTTAAGGAAAAGAAGGACTACTGGTGACAGACAGACAGATAGACTAGACTAGAATAGAATAGAATTGAATTGAATTGAATTCTTTATTGGCCACGTGTGATTGGGCACACAATGAATTTGTCTTGGTGCAAATGCTCTCAGTGTGCATAAAAGAAAAGATACATTCATCAAGAGTCAAGAATCATAAGGTACATCGCTTAATAATAGTCAATAGGGGTCAAGAATAGAATAGAACAGAACAGAACAGAACAGAATAGAATAGAATAGAATAGAATAGAATAGAATATTGGAATGAAGAATAGAGTAGAGTAGAGTAGAGTAGAATAGAATATTGGAATGAAGAATAGAATAGAATGGAATGGAATGGGACGGGACAGAACAAAACAACAGAACAGAACAGAACAGAATAGAATAGAATTCTTTATTGGCCAAGTGTGATTGGACACATAAGGAATTTGTCTTGGTGCAAATGCTCTCAGTGTACATAAAAGAAAAGATACATTCATCAAGTCATCAGGTACAACACTTAATGATAGTCATTGGGTTCAGTAGGCAATCAAATCATACTAGGAAACAGTCAATACAGGATAGCAGTATTCCAATATTTGGGTGGCTGCCACAAAGAAGATTGGGGGTGGGGTGTCAACCTATTCTCCAAAGCACCTGAAAGGACAAGAAGCAACAGGTGGAAACTAATCAAGGAGAGAAGCAAGCTAGAACTAAGGAGAAACTTCCTAACAGTGAGAACAATTAACCAGTGGAAGAGATTGCCTTCAGAAGTGGTGGGTGCTCCATCATTGGAGGCTTTCCAGAAAACACTGGACAGCCATTCGTTTGGAATGGTATATATAGGGTCTCCTGCTTGAGATGGGGTTTGCACTAGACTAGATGATCTCCTAGGTCCCAACCGATTCTATGTCCATTCTACCAAACCTTTTAATTTGCTATTGCCAATGGAGCAGTCTCTGGTATAAATCGGTCCCTTTCCTTGGGAGGGAAGAGCTCCTGCCGCTGGAGGAGAGAAAGCTACAGATTCCAGCTTCACTCCATCAGAACTCTGCCTGCCTGGCTTAGGGGGAAGAAATTAGGGCATCCCCTGCAGGGCCCAAAAAGTCAAGATGGCAATCAGGAGTACCCAGTAATCCCCACTTTTAATATGTGCTGCCTAGAAAAAGGGGGAAAAAAGTAATGTAAGCAGACCACATAGAATTTAAGTAAGTACCAGTAGTTGCTCTGAGAGCATTTGCACCAAGACAGATCCCTTGTGTGTCCAATCACACTTGGCCAGTAAAGAATTCTGTTCTCTCCTGTTCTGTTCTGTTCTAGTAGTGAGATGAGTGGCATATACATTAAATGCACATAGTCCTTCAGCTATGACCCAATTGAGCCCAACATTTCTGTTGCTAAGCAAGACATTTGTTAACCAGTTATGTTCTATTTTAGGACTTTTTGCCACAGTTGTTTTAATGGATCACTACAATTCTAAATCTGGCTCCCCCCCGCAGTTCCCTGGCTGGGAAGGTTACAAGGGGATCGCGTGACCTCAGGACAGGGCAACCTGCACATAAATAGACGCTGGTTGCCAGGAGTCTGGCTTTTGATCCCATGATCATGGAGATGCTGCAGGGGTTGTAAGTGTGAAAAGCAACTGGAAGTCACTTTTTTCAATGCCATTGTAACTTTGCTAATTAAATGAATGTGTCATGGCTTCCATTCTTCAAAGCTCTGCCTCTGGCTGACAGCCTGGCAGTATAAGGGGACGGAGGGAGGCAACAGTAGTGGCAGGATCAGAGGTGGGATTCAGCAGGCTCGGACCAGCTCTGGAGAACCAGTAGTGGAAATGTTGAGTAGTTCGGAGAACCAGCCAATCCTACCTCTGACTGGCCCCGCCAACCCCATCTATTCTCCGCCTCCCATTGAGTCCCAGTTGATTGGCTGGCTCTCCTTTGGTTGCCCTGCACAGGAGAACAGAGCTGGAAAGCAGGTTAGTGGGGTGGGGAGGGAAGGGGGATTTTGCAGTAGCCTTCCCGTGCCACGCCCACCAAGCCAAGCCTGCCAAGCCACGCCCACAGAACTGGTGGTAAAAAAAAATTGAATCCCACTGGTGAGGATGCAGGGAGAAAGGAGGAAGCTGTGCCGTCCCATGAGAAGCACCAGCATTTCATGGTCACACCAAAAGAAAGCCCAAAAAGTCAGGGACTGTTACCCAAACAATTTGTTAACGCTTAACTGGATAGTCAGTGATAACTCTGTGTGTGTGTGTGTGTGTGTGTGTGTGTGTGTGTGTTGGCCGGGAACAAGGGAAAGTAACTATGTGCGAAAAACTCAGATCCATCTTTGCTCCTTCTGAAACAACTTTGGCTTTAGTAACATATACTTTTGGTTAATCATGGACAGAATGGTTTTAAGTCAGGGGTTACCTGTAAATAAATAATATAATGAGCAGTATGGAGAAGTTAAAAGAAATGAAACAATTCAGTGGTTCCAAAATAACAGGAAACCTGATTGTCTGTGGAGATTCTCAGTCATCCAAGTCATAGTTGTCCCAAAGGTGCTTTTTCAAGAGGCAACTGGACTTCCTTGTTTTTCTTTGAAGATCTGAAGAAGTTTCTTGGATGAGAAATGAAGCATCTTCAAAGAAAAAAAGCCCAGTTGCCTCTTGAAATAGAACCTTTAAGAAATCTGGTTCTTTTCCAAAACTGGGAATAATGCTACCTTTTCAGTTTCTTAAAGCAATCTGCTTAGCAGTAACCTCTGCCTGATACAGCTGTAATTCCATGCAGTCAAATTTCAAAGTTTGGGGATATAATTTAGCATGACATTTACATTTCTAATGTTCAGACCTTTATAATACAATTATAGACCAGTTTAAAGAAGGTGAGGTACAGTAAAAATGTAAATATAAAAAAACTGTACATGCTAGAAGATATAAAAGATACATGAATTAAAAACTGAAAGTATATAAAAAGTGAGAAGGGATTGGATGATCATGTAAAAAAGATAAAAGCTTCCCTCTTGTATCTTACACAAGGGTGTATGTATGTGTGCTTATATCCATTTCCTAGCCAAGGGAGCCAGCATTCTCTGAAGACATTTCTGTGGCCATGTGCGGAGGTGGGATTCAGCAGGTTCTGGCCAGTTCTAGAGAACCGGTAGTGGAAATTTTGAATAGTTCAGAGAACCAGCAAATACCACCTCTGACTGGAGATTTTACAGTATCCTTCCCATGCAATGCTCACCAAGCCAGGCCCACAGAACCGGTAGTAAAAAAATTGAATCCCACCATGGCTATATGCCAGAGGTGCACAGAATGCTATTACATTTCCATCAAAATGGTACCTATTTATTTACTCACACTTGCATGCTTTTGGACTACTAGGTTGGCAGGAGCTGTAGCAAGGAACAGGAGCTCATCCCATTGCATGGCGCTCAGGTCTCAAACCCAGGCTGCCAGCTTTTCAACTGGCAAGCTCACCTTCTTTAACCACTGAGCCATCACAGCCCCCTTGGATGTAGGGGAGTATAAAAGGCTGCTATGCGGAAGGCTATCAAGTTACAACGCATTCCAATGTGGTGAGCTAGGGGCCATTAAATCTGGTTTATTACACAGGTCACCACCCAGTGAATTTTGAGCACCGCTGCACAGAACCTGGCAAGGCCATAGGCTGTACAGCTGGTCAGGATAGTCATAAAGTGGGTCACCCAGATGACCAACCCAATTTTAATGGCCTTTTTTGCAGTCATTGTTCACTATGGAGCATTTTTATCGAGAGCCCAAAGTAAACATTAGTTTTTGTCAAAAATGACATAAATTGTGGTCATGCTGCAAGTGACCGTAAATGAGAGCCAGTTGTTGAGCTCCCAAAATACAGCCCCACAACAACCAATGAGGGGGGAGGAGGGATTGTTGGAACTAGGTGCTGAGTAGCCCTGCAGAAATCCCTCATAACTTTGAACAGTCGCTAACCAATTGCTCATAAGTGAAGGACCACCTATAACAGGGTTAATGACTGCAAAAAAATTAATGTTAAAATATTTGTCCATAAATGTACACATAATATTACTTCAAAAAAGTGTCAGACTCTCATAACACCAGATGAGTTGGTGAGTCCCCAAATGTTTTGCATCACCAACAAAAAAAAATCTGGCATTTGTCTGGTATAAATTTTAGGTTTTAAAAAGAATATAAAACCTCTGGAGAAAGAAAGAGAGAGAGAGAAAGAAAAGAAAGGAAGGGTAGAAAGGAAATGTTCAAAAAGAAGGAATCAAAAAGGAATAGAAGCGTCAGATTTCCTTTGCAGCAAATATACGTACAATAACTAAATTTTCTCTTATTCTATGATTACAAAAAAAGCTCACTTTTTTCCTATTATCCAGGGTTTTCTTTTAATCAAAACCACAAATCATTTATACATTTTTTTCTGTTTCATCAAAAAGACCATAAGGGGTTTCCAGTCAGCCATCCATGCAGATACTGGGTTTTCTCTGTGATCGAGGTCAATTTAACCATCTCTGCAAGTTCCTCCACTGTGGGTAGGATTGAACCTTTTCTTTCATAGTGCCACTGTAGTCATCCTACATCAAAACAATGTTCTGTGACTATTTTCTAGTTACTTATCCACTAGTCCAAAAAGTTTCTGGTTTCAGCTGAACTTTAAAATCTTCTGAATTAATTTATATATTTGTATACTTTTTGTTTTGGATATGATATCTTTCCTTCCACATAGGTATTTTGCAACCTCAGCAATTTTAAGATGTGTGGATTCTGGGAGTTGAAGTTGACATATCTTAAAACTGCTGTGGCTAAGAAACATGGTTGTAGAGGAATTATTTCGATCATCCAGCAAACTTGAAATCAATGAATCCATTTTAGTCATCAAGACTAAATTCTATACAGGATGGATACACATAGGGGCCCAGGCCCCCCACCCCAAAAACCTGTGGTTGGGTCCCCAGGAACCAACAACTTCAGAGGGTTTGGGGCTGGTTCAGAGTCTGGTGCTTCTGGTCTGTTGCCTCTTGGGACAGGAGGTGGCCAGGATTATCAGTTTTGTGGGAGCCCAGCAATCCTGGCTGCTGCCAAATATGAATGGGTTCTCTGAGGCATGAAGCCAAGACAGCTTTATTTTTGCAAGCCTAAGATGTGCCTTGCATAAAATGTTTCTACTAATTTTGCTGCTTCTGCTTCTGATGCCAGGGTGAGAGCTTGCTTCTGGCCATTTCTATTGGACTGCCATTTTATTAATCCACACTGAGTCCTTTTGCATTCCCAAGTCACGAAGTGCCTTGAACACAACTGTGAAAATTCTGAGTAAAACAAGCACAATTCGGCTGGAGGAAGATGCTGTGTGTTTTTCTTCCAAAGGACCAAAATCGACTGAAGAGACATAGCGGTTTTAGCCTTTTAAAGAGTTGTGATGTCCTTCCTGCTTTCTTTAAACCACAGAAACATTTGATAATGTAGCAGAAACAGGAACGCCCCTATTTTCTGGCCTGTCTGTGTTCTGTGTCCTATGACTCCATAGAGCACAGAGCTTTTAACAATTTTAAAACCCAGAAGTAGGTTTCTAGCACTCAGTGTTGCATGCAGAAGTCTGTATAAACAAGCACGCAACCTCCGTGAGGTTCCTCTGGGGAGGCAGCCAGAGAAATGGCCAGGTTTGTGGGCCGAGTCGATGCCAAGGTTCTCTTTGCGCCTTGTGTTTCAGCTCGCAATTTGCTTCAGTCATGGGAAAGCAGAACAGCAAGCTGCGTCCAGAAATGCTCCAAGACCTGCGGGAGAACACAGAATTCTCTGACCTGGAGCTCCAGGAGTGGTACAAGGGCTTCCTGAAAGACTGCCCCAGGCATCCTCAATGTGGAGGAATTCAAGAAAATCTACGCCAACTTCTTCCCTTATGGGGATGCCTCCAAGTTTGCTGAGCACGTCTTCCGCACTTTTGACACCAATGGCGACGGCACCATCGACTTCGAGTTCATCATCGCGCTGAGTGTCACCTCCCGGGGGAAACTGGAGCAGAAGCTGATGTGGGCTTTCAGCATGTACGACCTGGATGGCAACGGCTACATCAGCAGGGAAGAGATGCTGGAGATTGTCCAGGTGAGTGCACCCCCTTCCCCCCCAGCAAACTCCTGACACCTCCCAAGAGAAACCTTTGCTGATCTCTCTTGGCAATCCACAGTAGCGGAGTCTTCATGGGTTGCTAGAGCTGAACTCAGAGGCCTGGATCCGTAATCCAACCAGGGAGGCGCCTTTCGACAGCTTACCAGCTTTAGCGCAAGGGTCACGGCAAGATGCAAACATCCATTGCACGCCAGAGCCCCCTCCCCAGAGGATTGCAAGCCTGAAATTCAGGGGTGGGGGTTTTTTTGCTAGTTTTTAAAAGAGGCTTACTAAAATTTAACATTTTTGGTGAACTCAACACAGGGCATGAAGGTTCTGCAAACTGGCAGTCATGAAATCATAAATTACATTGTAGTACTCACCCATTCCCTTCCTTCCTTCCTCCCTTCCCCCAAGCTCTGGGCAGCTGCCCCAACAATAGGCTCTTCTGCGGGTCAGAAGAAACGGGAGAGGATGAATGGTGGGAAGAACTGAGGAATTCACAGTCCTTTTTGGCCTAATTTCTGGGTCTTGTCCTTTTCAAATGGTATCTTCCTGACTTCTGTGGACCCCAATATTCTAAATATCTAAATGTCCTTAATTCAACTAAGAAGTCAAAGCAGCTAAAACAGACATCATAAGTGAATGGGCCCTGAAGTTGGCTCTCCTGGCTCTTAAAATCGTCCCCCCCAAAAGATCTTCTCCTCCACAATTAATCAACTAAAGCCATGGGTTAATATGCTGAGTGAAGTGATTAAAGCAGGGGACCCTAATTACTGAGTGGGAAAATCCAGTCTACAAAGGGTAACTAATCTTAAGTGTGCTGTTAATCTAGCAATTAAACTGATTAAAGCTTTGAGCTTTCAGACTGAGCCAGAGCCGGTCAGCACAGGGCTTGGAGCTGCAGAGTTTTCCACCAATTTTCCTCCCGTTTTGTTATCTTTGTCAGCTGTTTCGCATCTGGCTGCTTTCACTGCAGAGATCCCAGCACTATCGGCTGAGGGGGAGGCGGCTCTCCTGCCTTTCCTTCCTTCATGACTTCTGGGGAATGAAAGGAAAGCAGAAGCTGCGTGGGAGAACAGGATGCGCTGCTCAGTGTAGGAGGCAGCAGAGCCATCTAGAAATTCCCTGGAAAAAAAAAAATGTCTTTGGATACCCCTGAGACTGTCTTCATTGGCTCAGAACGAAAGTCCCACCTCCTTTGCCTCTGGTGCCTCTGGAAATGCAGGCTGCGTTGGGTGGGGCGGGTGGAGGCAGAACTGTGTGCAGAGGGGAGCAGATTAGAATAAGGAAATTAGGGGAGAGCAGTTACTTGTGTTCTCAGTCTCCTACAGTTCTCTTCTGCTCCCTCCAAATGTGTTTTTGCAGACATCAGAGATTCATTTTATGCACATGCAGAATGGATCAGACTTGCAAAGGGCCCAAGGTTATATTTCTGGGTATTGGCAGCTTCCAGAACTGATTCCCAGGTAGGAACAGGGATGACAAACATCGCGGTAAGCCATCACTTGTTTAGGTCTGCTTTATTGACTAAAGCACCATTAGGATTACAGTGTACATTTTTATTTTTATTTATTTTTAATTACATTTATATGCCACCCTTCTCCGAAGACTCAGGGCGGCTTACAGTTTTTGGGACAACCCAGTGTGCTCAGCAATAGCCTTCATTCCATTGTATATGCCTGCTTATTACTAAGTGGCATTTTTACAAGGTCAGCTAATTGCCCCCAACAATCTTGGGTCCTCAATTTACCTACCCCGAGAGGATGGAAGGCTGAGTCTACATGGTGTCACAAATGCAGCTTAATGTGTTCTGTGAACAATGTTGAATCAATGGACCTTCACTGGTGATATTTTCCAGAAGAAAAATACGTTTTGTTGTATTCTAAAAACAGTATCTTCTTCTGTGAATATTCCCCCACCTGCCCAGAAGGTGAACCAGAATGCTTTAAAAGTCAAATTCAATTTGTGGATTCCTTTTTGTTCCACACTGAGATACAATTTGTTGATTTTGATCACATCTAAGCTATGGCAGCTACTGGGAGGTTTCTGGGGAATGCCAAAATGAATTCGGATCACTACAAGATGGCTGTGAACCTTTTGGATTGTGGGCTGTAACTGAATTTTAATAGTGATAAGGTCTCTGGGGAAGAAAAGAAAGAACATGGCTGAGAAGGTCCCTTCTTAGTGCAGATAGATGGCAACCTTCGCTATCAGATTCTGGTTTTAGAGGTCTAAAGCATTGGAATTGGCACTGCAAAACATGCCAAGATGAGGTGCGGAGATCTCTGGGTCCTCCAGAAACCAGAGACTGGCACCTCTTTACATCCATGTGAAGTTGAAAAGGGGGAGTTTTTTTGTGGGGGGAGGTTTACAGCATTGGTGTGGGAACCTTGCAAACCTGTAGTTGGGAGGTGGCCTGTCCTTCCCATAATGGCTTCCCTGTTTGCGAAGCATGGTTTTGATAGGTCTCCCCTCTTGCCCTTCCTGATTGGCACCATCCTTGCTTTGCCCTTTATCTGGGCACATGGGCACAGTTCCAGAGGAAACTAAAGGCATCCTTTCAATTTTCTAAGAAAGCTCATGAGTCTCAGTGGGGCATTCCTGGACAGGGAGGCCTCCTGGAAAAGACCGGGCACGCATTGTTTGGCAGATGGATTTCCAATTCAGACAAGTCCCAAGTTTGGATTATAATTTGGGGCCAGCCAAGGAAGGACACTGGATGACCAAGAGAATCTTTCAGTGGCTTCATTAATCTGGGAGTTGAATTAATTGGCCTGAGTTTCCATAATCCATCAAACAATAAGCAAATCAAACATGCTGGATTCATACCACACTGAAAGTATCTCTAGCATGCTGTGTGGACGCATCTGCTGGATCGCTGCCTGGCTAAATACATTTGTGAGTGTCATTAATAAATTTGCCCAGTTCACAATTGGGGCATTGGATTTATTGCCACAGGGTAACCCAGATGCCCCTGGCCATTAAAAAGCAGCTGGCAGACAAACGTGCTGCTCTCCGTTCAGCATCCAGCATGGAGTTTCTAGAAGACTAGCCAGAAGGGATGGGCAGGTGTCATCTTACCTTCTTACTCCTGCCCGTGTCTGTAGTGCCCTCTGCTGGTCGCTAATCAACATTGCAATGCAGGCTGTCCTCACAGTTTTGGTTCTCACCAGGGATGATTGCAGGATACTGTCCAAAAAGTGCATTGCACATAAAATACATTGCATATAAAAATAGGTGCAGCTGACATCACAGTCACCATCTTAATTTGGCCATTACCCTCTGGAAACTTGTGTCTCTGAAGTGTTCCATTTGGGTTCATTTGAACAAAAGGTTTATTTTTTGCTGCCCAGTTTTGTCCTCAGGCTAGTCTCTGGACCGGTGCTTTTCCTGAAGGACCAGCCTGCTTGAGCTGTCTGCTGCCATTCTAGTTGACTCCCCTTCTATTGTTAAAAACCCAGCTATCAAGCTGTGCATGCGAATTGCCAACATACTCAGTCACGGTCTGCTGGGAAATAACAGGCTGAAAATGCTTTTGCTCCACCATACCTGTCCTGGACTGCCTGGGGACCCAGAGGCCCAAACTGGCCTGTGGCAAAGGCATCTTTCTCAGCCCCTGGAGCAGAAAAGGAGAGGAAGAAGCCGTCTCGGGGCACGGATAGAGACGAGAGCCAACAGGCTGAGAGCACATTCACACTGAACGTTTTATTTTCCAAATTGCACATAGACAATTTAACAGCAACAACTGCAAGAAAAATGTATTTCTAATACAGGTAGTCTTCAACTTATCACTTAGTGACTCAAAGTTACAATGGCACTGAGAAAAGTGACCTATGACTGTTTTTCACATGACTGTTGCAGCATCTCCACATGATTTGCATTCGGATGCTTGACCACAGTCTCCCATTTATGACTGCTTTAGGGTCCAGGCGTGACGTGATCCCCTTCTGGAAACCTTCTGACGAGCGAAGTCCCTGGGGAAGCCAAATTCGCTCAACAACTGTGCTATTCACTTAATAACTGGAGTTATTCACTTAAGAAAGAAAGGTTGTAAAATGGGGCAAAACTCAACTGCCTCACTTAGTAACATAAATTTTGGGCTCAATTATGGTCATAAGTCGAGAACTACCTGCAATACTGAAGGACATTGAATGTTGCTCTGGTTTTCAGTTTCCACCCTGGGATAAGCGGTGGCCGTTGCAAACCACTTAGTTGGCAAGGAGAAGCATATTGGGTTGGGTTGGTGGGTTAGAGGGGTCTGGCTTGCCCATGTCAAGACTAGAGGCAGATGTTGTAGATGCAAAGTGGGGCTGCCAACTGCCAAGCAGATCACCCCAATCGGCCAGGCTTACCTGTGAGGATGCAGCAGGGGTGCCCCCCAGCCCACCTGTGTCAGGTCTGATTCAGGGCAAGCCCCGTTTCCCATCCTAAGAGTTTTGGGGGGTCCTTGGCAGAACCCAGAGCCTCTACAGCGTTTGATCCTGCTCCTCTTCCGTTTCTCCAGGCTATCTACAAAATGGTCTCATCAGTGATGAAGATGCCAGATGATGAATCCACCCCTGAGAAACGGACAGAAAAAATCTTCCGACAGATGGATACCAATAATGATGGTAAATGAGGAGACAGAGAGATTAAGACACAAGCTCATCAGTCAATCCAGAGCTTTTAAGCAAGAAGGCAGGAAAGCTGATTAAATACAGTGACAGGGGGCTGGGGGGGAGCAGGGAGGTTGCCCCTCAGCTCTGCCAGGCTGGATAAGAGGGAGGCTCTGCTGGGTAGCAATTTCTAGCATTCTGCCTTAATATAACCTTCCTTACTTCCCTCCCTCCTTCCTTTCTTCCCACAAGCATATTACATTTGATGAAGAATAACAAAAATGAGGTGGTCAGATGCTACCCTTAAAAAATCTTGCAGGTCATCTTTGCATCACTGCATAGCATATGTTGGGTTTCTTCCAGGAAAACGCAGGTGTGTTCAGAGCCATGAACTGCTCTGCCCATCAGAGGAAGTTGCAGGGAGATCAGGCTCTGGGCTGCTAAGTGGGCATTCAAAGTGTAAATTTCCCCTCTCTGCAAAAACAGAAGCAGGGAAGGCTAGCAGAGGGTGGCTTTGTGCTCCAGGGCCTCTTTCTCCATCCCATCTTCCAAGCCCAGGGATGGCTGTCCCTTCTGGTTGTGGGCTCTGCCATCAGGCCTAAGAGTCAACATGTCTGCATCTAGGACAGGTAATCCTCAACTTACATCCATTCATATAGTGACAATTCAAAGTTACAACGGTGGAGAAAAAAGTGACATATAAATTGATCCTTACACAACTGTCACAGGGTCTCCACGGCCACATGTTCACAATTCAGATGCCTGGCAACCCGCATGTGTTTATGGCTGCTGCAGCAACCTGGGCTTGTGTTGTTGCCATTTGCAAACTTCCCACAAACTGGATGGGAAAGCTACAGGGAAGGTTGCAAGTTGCAGTCACACAATGCTTCGCTTGAAAATCCCTGCAAAAAAGGCACAAAATAAGGTCCGGCAGTGTGATGCCTCGCTTAACAACTGCACTGCGTAATGAGGGACTATATGTTCTTTGTTGTGGTTGCAAGTCAAGGATACCTGCGTAAGAGTTTGGTTGGCCTCACTCTCTCATGCTGTGTAGAGATCAAAAGGCAGCCCTGGGCCCAACCAGTTGTGCCCGCTTAAAAGCCGCCCTGGCATTCCAGCATTAGGAACTCGCCACCCATTCCAGCCAGGGGGCTTCTCCACCAGGGGCTGCAGTCATCCTGTGCACCCACCTCCTTGGGAGCTGTGGGACAAAGCGGCACGGAATTGGCTGGCCTGAAAGGTTTTCCTGTCCGATGTCCCCGTTTTGGAAGAGGCCGAGGACGGCAGCTGGGCTCTTAAGGTGGCCCTGACCAGGCACTCATTCTGCCTGGGAGGCAGCAGAACTGCAGGCATGGAGTCACAAAAGCCAGCACGGGGGCGTGCAAACCGTGGGATCCAGGAGGGTGAAAACAGTGGAGGTTGGGTCTTTTAAGAAGGTCCAAAGGCACTTCGGGGCAGAGGTCCCGAATCTCCAGGCCGCGGCCCATTACTAGCTGCAGGAGAGATGGGCAAGCATGTGTGCGAAGCTCTGCTTGTGCGAGTGGAGGGCATTCGTGTGAGCGGAGGACTCTTGCCCTTGTGCACGCCCCATTTGTGCAAGTGGAGGGTGCGCGTGCCTGCCACTCTCACAAATGGAGCTGTGTGCACACCGTTGTCGAGCTTGAGAAAGGCTGCGCTACTTGTTCCATTGACAAGTGAGCCCACTTCCTCCTTGCTAAGAAATGCGGACGTGGGCTTTCTCCACCTGTTTGTCAGCCTACAAGTGGGGCAGGGGGAGGTTCTTCCCCAGATACAAAGCCGGCCCACCCCTCCTGAATGCCCCCCCCCAACCCTGCAAGGAAGTCCTTGAGGGAGAAGGATCAAAAAGCTCAGGTTGCTCCCACCAAGGGGACCAGGGCTACAATGGCTGCCCACCTGGACTTTTTTGACACACACCCCTCCCCCATGGTGGACGGCCTTCGGTGGCCTCCAGGTCCCCATTTTGCCCCTACAGCTGCTCGAGAAACATTGCAGACATTTCAGCCAGTGGAGCCTCTTTTGTGGGGAGAGGACTACCCCCCCTCGCTCCCACCCATTAAAGAGAGACCTAAATGGTGGGCCTGATGCACACACCGAAAGCAGCCCCCCCTCGCCCCTTCCACGTGCCCAAAGAGCAGCTTCGAAGCAGGAACAGGCCTGAAGGAACTGACGGAGAGGAGGAAGCCTTGGGTGCAACGGATAATCCTCACCTCACAGCCATTCGTTCAGCGGCTGTTCAGAGTTACAGTGGCATCAGAGGACAGTGACTGAGAAGGGGTCCTGCCCTGATGACCCTCAGCATCCCCATGGCGCCAGGATTCAAACTCTGACCAGGGGCAGCTGCAGGGTCCTTCTCAGCTGGTTTCCACAGGCAAGGTCAGCAGGAGAAGCCAGCTCCACTTAATGACCACATGGTTCACTTAACAGTGGCAGTGGTTTGTTTATCAACCGTACCAGGAAAGGTAAAAGCTGGCACAACCCACTTCTTGCTTAGCAGTGGCACTTCCGGTCCCCATTGGGATCGTAAGGTGGGGACTTCCAGGACTCTTTCTCAACCTCGGCAGTTTGGAGTGGGGGCTCCAACCCCCAGAACTCCCCAGTCAGGGAAGGCTGTTCTCCAGTGACACAAAATCCCTGGACTTGACTCATGGCTGCTAAATATGTTGGAGCAGCTTGGCAGCCCAGCCTGGCATAGGATGTGTGAGTAGCAGGCGTACTGGCACACACAGCTCCCTTTCTTTGAACAGTGGGCACGCACAGCCCCCACTTGTGCAAATGGAGTTTTGTGCACGCGTGGAGGGTGCTTGTGTTCACACGCAGAGCCCCAGTCACACGAGCAGCAGGGGCCTGCACTCGTGTGCAAAGCTCAACTCGTGTGAGCAGAGGGTGCAAAGCTCGGCATGAGGGAAGCTGCGCCCATGAGCACAAGCACCTGCCACTCGTGTGTGAGTGGAGCTTCACACACACGCACCCTTACCCGTCTCTCCCACAGCCCAGTTTCAAACAGGCCATGGGCCGGTAGTGGGCTGCAGCCCAGGGATTGGGACCCCCCTGTTGGAGTCATTCCCACCAAACAACCCCATTGGTTGAAATGAAGGGACAATTTTTCTGGGGTGCAAATCGGCTCCACTCTCAGCCACCAAAGTTGGTGCAACTTGATTAGCACTTTTCACCTTTTGGATACATATTCAAAGCTTTGACCCTCCTTCAGAGGGACTGATCTTCACTTCTGGCCTTGGCTAATAGCAGGTTTCATCCCATGAAACTCACAGAGAGGCCACCCCAGGTGAAATGTTGGCAGGCTCCCAGGGCCGGACCAGCTGCCCCTGCCCAGGATGCCATCCCACCCTTGGCCCCCTCACTTCAGAAAGCCAGGCAGTTGGGGGCCACCGGTGGGGCAAAGGAGTCACAGTGGCGGAATTGTGGAACTGAATCATCGAAGTCCCTCGTGTTCCAGTTGCCACGGTTGAGGAACACTGGTACAGCAGGTAGTCCTTGACTAACAGCTGGTTGCTTAGCAACCATTCAAAGTTGCAACAGACCGTCCACTCCCCAACGGTACTTCTGACCTGGTTCCAAAGTTCTGGCAGCCAGGCCTCTTCCCGCGGTCGTGTGGCCACCTGCCGGGGGCTTGGCAGCCGGAATCTGCAGCTGCAGCCCTGTCTTGACTTCCCCTTGAACAACCTTCCCTGCATCTGGAGAGCTACCTAAGCGCCCACCTTCCCCAGAGGCTGAGGGTGGGATCTCTCCCACACACAAAATCTTAGTTTGTGACGGGAAGAGCCAAGGCCAGTCTTAGAGGGCAAGATGGGTAACTGTGGAAAACGAGACATTGATCTATTTCATTCGACATGAAAATCTCACTTGACACATGTGAAGGCAGGAAAAGAAACCTTCTGGGGCCCATGTTAGATCTGCTGGTGTTTTTCTATATAGGTAGATAGAAAAGGTATATAGAAAAGGTATATGTCATGTTCCAGTGGCAACTGGAACATGACATATACCTTCGCTTTATCCAAAAACAAGGTGGGGCACAGGTAGATGAACTTGGCACAAGGATGCCTGGGAGCTTCGGATGTGGACGGAGGTCCTACAGGCCCACAAGCTGCCAGGACAGGGTGTTGGGCAGTACAAAACTCTCAGGGAAGAGGCAAGCAACCAGGGTGTCAGGGCTCCAGTAGTTACCCCATTTAAATCATGAGTCTCTAGCCAGATTTTCAAAGCTCAAAGACGATTTATTAGGAGTAGACATGCCGGTGCTGTCTGGGTGTAGCCGACTCTGAGGCACATCATTTCATTGTCACCCTTGACCCTGATTTCCCCCACCCCACCCCCTGAGTATATCCTAATTCATATTCTCCAATGGGACACCTCCATAGCCAAGAGTCATCAATCATGCTCTCCAGTTAGAATTTTGGCGTCAGAAACTTCAGTCAGCTAGAAACTAAATTTGAAAACATTTATGGATGCACTTTTGGTTTTGCAAGCTGCTGCACTGCTCCCCCCGTTGGCAACTCTAAAAAGACCATAGAGATATTTTATGAGTTGACCCAGGGCTTCTCAGGGGGCCCTTCTGGGGATTCTGCCACTCTGCCCCACCTGGGGCTGGGCATCCCAACTTCTTCTGCTGTGCCTGACCCTCCCACCCTTCTCCTTTCCAGGCAAACTGTCCCTGGAGGAGTTCATCAAAGGCGCCAAGAGCGACCCCTCCATCGTGAGGCTTCTGCAGTGTGATCCCAGCAGTGCCTCTCAGTTCTGAGCACCTCCCCACTGCCCAGGAGGCTCTGGACGAGTCCACCACCTCCCCAAACAGCACCCAACTTCACCGGGCGTCTCTGAGGAAGACACCAGCCTCCTCCCGTTCCTGCTTGGACATCGAAGCAAGGAGCACCTGCCAGTCTACCAAATTTTCTTCTGACTCACAGATATTTTGCCTTTCCCCCCTCCCCGAACACTGTAGCTTGGTGTGAATGTGACACAACGTGGGGTGCAGCTGAGGGTGGGGGTGGCAAAGCCGGAGTCTGAGGACCAGCCAGTCCTCTGCCAGCACTCTGGGTTGGGGCGGCTGAAGGGGCCGCTCGCCCGCAGGCTGCCTCTTCCGCCGCGCCTGCTGCTGGCTCGTGTTCCCACAGCAGGGCTCTGAGTACGAGAGCAGCTTTTGCTGGTGAAAGCGAGGCCTGTAGCTCCAAGGCTCAGGCTGCGGATGCCAGTGAAGCCAAAAGGCCCCCAAGAGAAACTCCCGAGAGGGACCCCTGGACAACTCCCACTTGGGCAGCATATAAATTTAATAGATTAGCTTAATAAATTATTAAAGAGACACTAGGCCACCCGCAGAGGCTGGCAGATCAGTTATATCAATGAAGTACACGCCTGCTTGCGTTGTGTAGGGTGTCCTCAGTGGAGCAGCCCTGGCATTTCCCACCAGGGGGAAATGGTTAATGCTGAGGATCTGCACCCTCAGGGCTGTGCACCTGTCAAAAGCGCTTTGGGAGCCTTGCTTCTTCTGCACCTCCTGGCTCTCCATTAAAGCAGCCTCCTGCCTTCCCTTCCTTCCTTCCGAGTAGCAGAGAAGCACCAGAGGTCCAAAGCACTTCCTTCTTGCCCAGCTTTGATCTACACTCAGCGCCACTGGATGCAAACTATCTTAGCTCAGATGCCGCAGCCCAAAGCAGACCCCCCCCCTTCAAAAGGAGCCTGGCCACACCCACCCACCTTCTGCCCCGCCCTCATCACACCCCATGCCAGCCCTTTTGATTCTGGTTTGCAGCACAAGGAGAGGAGGGGGTCGTTCCTCATCCTGGGAGGGGCATTTGATAGCCCAGCCCCTCCCCCTCCAGGCGACACAGCACCCCAGAAAGCAGCTGCCAGCAGCTTTGGGAGCAGAGGGCTGTGCCTGAGCACAGAGGAGAGAGAGACCAGCATGCAGGAGCTGCTTGGGGGGAGCTGCCAACCAGAGAGCTTGGTGTGAAAAACGTGTGTGTAGAATTATTTGTCGATTGTCTTACCTGCTTTTCATTATAAAACGATCCCAACACAGCCGCGAAAGAATCACCGCCTGCAGGTTTCTTTTCTGCTCCGTGCCCACGGAAAAGCCACTCTCTGACAAGGGCTCCCAGTTCCCAAGTGGCAGAGCCATGGGCTGAGACTTGAATCAAGGCTGGGGGGTAACGGCTCCCGAGGGTACATCCAGACAGCAGGACTAGGGGAGCAGTGGGTCCCCATTCACACCCCAGCCTTCCTGCGGAGGCTGTCCAGGAGGCAGGGAGGTCAGAAAGTCAAGATGGTGGCCGCAGCCATCCAGTCAAAGCCTCACCTCTTTTTACATGCCCCGCCCAGGCTCAGGTACACGTCAGGATTCAGCCAGTTCGGACCAGTTCTGGAGAACCACCGGAGCGGAAATTTTGAGTAGTTCGGAGAACCGGCCAATCCCACCTCTGACTGGCCCTGCCAACCCCTCTATTCCCTGCCTCCCATTGAGTCCCAGCTGATCGGCTGGGTCTCCTTTGGTTGCCCTGCACAGGAGAACAGAGCTGGAAAGCAGGTCAGTGAGGTGGGGAGAGAAGGGGGATTTTGCAGTAACCTTCCCCTGCCACGCCCACCAAACCACGCCCACAGAACCGGCAGTAAAAATGTTTGAAGCCCATCACTGGTGTGATGGCTACCCAGGAAATCTTGCTGCTGATGAGAACAGGCCGCTGTCCTTTTGCAAGGTGGAATGTTCTGCCTTGGGGTGAGGGATGGAGTTGGGGCAGGGGGGACAGGGATGGTGCAGAGACGGCAGGCGTGCCAGTGGCCCTGCCCAGTTGCCCACCAGCAGCCGAGGCCCCTGCCCTCCTCCCCGTTTCCTGAAGACAAGGCAGGGGACCCAGGGCCAAAATCCAGGCCTCCCATCTGGCAGAAGGGAGTGGGAGGCCCTGCTCTCTGGATGCTGGCCAGCCTCTCTCGCTCAGCAGGGCCCTCCGCAGCCATGCCTTGGACTACCAGGGTCAGGCTATGGGCGAGATGACGGGATTTGTAACAGGGAGGGCCACAGTTTGGAGAGAAAAGGGTTACAGCATTTATGAACCCGTCCAGAAGTGATATTCTTCTGTGATAAAAGGTGGCCATTGATGACAAGAGGTGCCTCCAGGGGAGTAAAGCAGCTTCTCCAGGATGCTGGAATTCTAGGTGCTGCAGTCCCAGAGGCGGCTCCGCATTTGGGCTCCTGGCTCTTCAAGCAGCAACCTGTAAGGACAGTCTTGTTCCCTCAAGAGGTTAAAATGAGGGAATGGCCTGCAAGCGGCAGGAAGTGGGCAGCTGAGAAGAACTCACAAGCCAGCAGGGAAGGAAGGGCCAGGATGCTTCTAATTAATTTGTTAAGATTTTTATTCCATCTTTGGTCCAGGAATTTAAGGCAGTTCTCCATCTTGCTGGCATTCCCCACAACCACAATGTGAGGTAGGTTGGCTAAGCGTTTGCAGCTGCACCAACGTTCCCTCCTCGCCCCGGGAGCCTCTGGGGCTGAAACTGGGCTGTCATCTCCCTTCACCCAAATGCCACACGAGGGCTCCCCAATCTGCGTCCTTTGCAGCTGATTGATTTGTTACACCCCCCCAATCCATTATTTCAGTAGATTTGCATATTTACAGATATAAGCAGAGTGAGGGTGGGTTTGCACTTTTGTCAACAAGCCAATCATCTAAAGGCCATTTTCCATAGTTTTCAGTCCCTGGTTAAGCTGTGATAATGTGTCAAGAGAAAACCCCCGGGGGGGCCTCGTGCTCCGCTCTCTCCTCTGAGGGGCCCCACCAGAGCCGCTTCCCTGGTCATCAGGCTCCCATCCCTCTGGGTGGCTTTGTGCCTGAGAATGACACAGAGCATCATTGGCCCTCCCTGAAGAGAGCGGCCAGGGCCCCGTCCAGATGTTCTGGTCAACGCTGCAACCTCCAGCCTGCCCATCCTAGGAGAATCTCAGGTGAGGGTAGGTGCATCTGTGTGTGTATCAGAAGGAAGAGCTCACGGCCTCTTGAGAAGTCAGAGCTGGAAACATCATCCAGGGGCTGAGTGGGAGAAATGCACAAGCACAAGGCTGTCCATTGCCTGGAAGCAGCAGCAGCAGCAGCAGCAGGCCTCGGCCATCTCTCCCGGCAGGCTCCAGGCCTCCCAGCGGTCAGGGAGGCCAGATGGGGACGCTGACCAGGGACAGTCGGGAAGAGTCCGTGAGGGTTTTGCCTGCCAGGCTCACCTGAGCGACACATCTGGCCTCTACAGCGTCACAGCCCCCAAGCGCTCCATCCGCAGCAGGTCCCGTCCCTCGCAGGCGTCTCTGCTCTCGGCGGTGATGAATGTCAGCGAGATCTTTAAGGCAAGGCAGCGGCATCAGCCCACAGGGAGGCCGAGCCCACCCCTCAGTCCCCCGATTGCAGGGCACAAGCCTCCAGGGTGGGCTCTGGGGCTGGGCTCCAGGCAAGGCTCCAGGGAGCACTGGGAGAGGAACTGCAGCTGTGCCTCTCCTGCCCCTTGAACCCTTTCGCAGCGCCCAGAACCCAAGCCTCCCAGACACAGGCCCCCTGACGCCCTGCACTGTGCTAACAGGAGGGCCCAGCCCCTCCCCCCTCACAGGTGTTGATCCACAAGCACTCCTCCATTTACAACCATCCGCTTGGCGACCAAGGCTACACCACAACCAGCCCTTCCACTCGCCTGGTCAGAATTCAGGTGCTTGGCAACCAGCCTGCATCTCTGATGGTGGAAGCTCCCAGGGGTCACATGAGGGCCATTGGCAGTTGGGGTCTAACAAGCAAGGCTCCCTCCCTGCCCCACTCCCATAGAGGCCAATGGTATCAAGGCAGCCCCGCTCCTCCCTCTGGGTGTCTCAGCTGACGCCCATTTTCAGAATCTTTTGCTCTCCCTCCTAACCCTTAAGGACCGCAGGAACCCCTCCCATCCTCTGCTGACCTGGCCTGACCTGGGCATTTCTGGAGCCAAGCGAGCAGCAGTGGAGCTGCCTGTTAGGCCACATTTAATGACATGCAAATGGAGTAAGTGGCAAACAACTAATTATTTAAATCTGGCCTGATTACTAAGGCATGATTCAAAAGCCTCAAAGGCTCACATCTCCACTAAAGGCCTGATGAAAGCATCATTGATCCTGCAGAGTCACCGTCCAGAAACGGCCGTTCAGCCTTCCTTTCTTCTGGGGAGCTGCTCTGGGTCACCATGTGGAGGAGCCCCGGGCTTTGGCCATCAGCAGAATGCGGCAGTTTGGAAGCAGAGCAACGGCCGCATGTTGCGAAGGGGAAGAAGGGCTGGAAGTGTGTAAGAGGTCTTTGCCCAAAGCACGGGGAAGGACTTGGGGCAGGCCTCTCTTCTGCCCCCACCCCCAACTGTCCTCCTCCAACTCTGCAGGGGGGGGGGCACAGAGGCGGAGGAAGGCTTACCTTTCTCTTGCGCTTCCTCCGGGGACAGAGCTTCAGGTTCAGGACCGTAAGAGTGATAAGGAAGCAGCGGATGCTGAAGAGGATCTCCACCAAGTCCAAGAGAAAGGAGAGCCCCCAGAGGACCAGGGCAGAACTCTGGGGAGAGGGAAGGTCAGAGGTAGAAACCACAGCTCCACTGATGGAGCCACCCACCCACAGCATGAGCCACCCTGTCCAGGGTGCTGAGCAACCCAATTGCAGGGCAAAAATGACACCCACAAAGTATTGCTCAGCCTTCTCTCCCCTCCCCCATCAGGATCCATTTCAGGAAAATGAAGCCCCAGGGTCTAGAGAAACCCCTCCCCCACCACAGCCCCCTTCGGGCAGCAGGAGCTCCGGGTCCTTTTGGGCAGACTTACATAGATCCGTGTGGGATCAAAGGGGCACTCGTGGGTGATCTGAATGACCTCCATGTCAGCAAAAGTGCACACGGACAGAAGGGCGTGGCCCCTGTTGGCAAAGGTCAAGCCGATGGCCAGTGCCAGCCCCACCAGGCAGAAGAGCGAGAGGAGGCTGCTGGTGATGCTGAGGGAGAAAACAGCCCATCCCTGCAAAGAGAGAGAACTGGGAAGCTCTGGTGCCAATCCTCATTTGGCTCGCAAGACCACACACTCACCATTACGTTTGTTTATTATTTATTTTATTATTTACATTGCTTTTACATGCTCCCCCGTCTCCCAGGTGTAACTCTGGGAAGTCATCATCACATTAAAACAATAGGAAAAATATATCAACAAATATATCAACATCAACGGTTGCTGAGGACAAATGCATAAACACTCCACAATAACAATCTCACATCTAATCTCCCAACCTTCATACTCTGGAGCACACCCAGAGTGTGGCACTGGGCAGGGGCAATCTGGAGGGGAGGGCATTCCAGAGGGCAGGGGCTGCCACAGAAGATATAGGGGGGAGGAGGGCTCAGAGAAGAGGATAAGCCACAGATCATAATTTACAAAGCACAATGTGCCAATTAGCTTAGCCACTTCACAAAATTAACACAACTTTCCAAATTCATACAACACACAACGTATTATGTTAAAATATGGCTTGTTATTTGGGGTTCAGTTTGTGAAGTGAACATAGAGTGATAGGTGAAACTGGCAAAATGGCTTTCTATAGCCAGAGGTCAAACTCAGAACAGTTCAGAAGTCACTTATTTATTTATTTATTTATTTATTTATTTATTTATTTATTTATTTATTTATTATTTGGACTTGTATGCCACCCCATCTCTGAAGACTCGGGGCGGCTCACAACTAAAACAAAGACAATAAATAATTAAAAAAATTAAACCATTCACAAGCCCCAAAAGTTACTTGACGTTTGGGGAACGGCGGTCAAGTCCATATCATGGGTGAATCGAGCTGACCTAGACTCAAACGACATTATATGAAGGCGCCTGAGAATTTCAAAAGACGCCACATGGGATACCACTCAAACGTCTTGGGTTTCGATTCCAACAGTCCTAGGATTGTAAACGCTAGGAACTGGAGTCCAACACAAATGGCGGGAAGGAGATCTGGGAACTAGGATCCAAACAATCTAAAGCAGGGGCGTCAAACTGAGCTTTGGTGGCTCAGGCTGTTAAATGCCTGCTCTTAAGATCCAGCTGTCTACAATTACTATAGGCTCGAATCCCACCAGGCTCAAGGTTGACTCAGCCTTCCATCCTCTCAGGGTAGGTAAATTGAAGACCCAAGATTGTTGGGGGCAATTAGCTGACCTTGTAAAAATGCCGCTTAGTAATAAGCTGGCATATACAATGGAATGAAGGCTATTGCTGAGCGCGTTGGGTTGTGTTCCCCCCCCCCCCAAAAAAATTGTAAGCCGCCCTGAGTCTTCGGAGAAGGGCGGCATATAAATGTAATTAAAAAAAAAAAAACTCACATCATCACATTGGTGTCACGTGACGTTTTTGGACTTTTTCCCCCTTTGCTAAACTGGGTGTGGGTGTGGCCAGCGCATGATGCATCCGGCCCGTGGGCCGGGAGTTTGACAGCCCTGGTCTAAAGCAAGGTTTTTTCTACCTTAGCAAAACTGAGATCCCACATGTTGGCTGAGAAACCCTGATCTAAAAGGCTTCATGTTCACAGAGTGGAGAAAGTCTTCCCCAGCAAGGTTTGGAGCAGGCAGTTACAATTAATCAATCAATCAATCATCCTGCCAGAAATGGCTCTTAGGTTCTTCCAGCGTGGAGAATGGCAAACTGAATGTTTCTTAAGGAAACTATCACAGAATGGAAGCCATTGAGGATGATTTTTATGCTTCCTCGATATTGATCTGCATTTTAGATAGTCTCTAATTAGTGCATTTTTATGTAAGTGACATGAATCTTCCACTACAGCAGACTTTAGAATTTGCACGTTAGGGAAATAATTTGCATTGAATCTCACCAGGCTCAAGGTTGACTCAACCTTCCCTCCTTCCGAGATTGGTAAAATGAGGACCCAAATTGTTGGGGGCAAGAGGCTGACTCTGTAAACCGCTTAGAGAGGGCTGTAAAAGCACTATAAAGCAGTATATAAGTCTAAGTGCTGGATGGATGTTAGATAATTGCACATCTTTCATATGAGTTCTCGATATTTTAGTTCATTATTTTTTCTTATTCTATTTGTAGAGGCATTTATATAAGCAGTTTTGTAGTCTGACTAAAACATTCCCCTTACTGAGAAATTCAAAATATAGTAAATAAGCCAAGCAGGGTTGCATGCAAAGGCCTATTATAATTCCCAGTAAAATTTTATAAGGGAAGTACAAAAATGCCCTCCGTAGCTGGGAAAGCTGTTTACTTCCAGCATCACTTTATGGTGTTATTGCCTGCTCTCAGGTGTTATCTTCCAGGTTGGGCAGGGAGTGAAGATCTTGATGGCGCTCAGGATAAGCAGGTTATGGGTGTGGTGAGGAGGAGAAATGAGGCTCAAGGTTAAGCCATTCTTTCCTAACGGAGTTAGCAAGAGTTTCTCCAAAGAGTTGGGGGTGTAGCCTATTCAGGAACTCTTATCTAGAAATCTAGCTCTTTTTCTGACTGGAGACATTTCTGCTCCAAACTGCCACAGGGACAAAATTGCTTACCAGAGACTTTTGGGATAGGTATCTAGAAAGCACAATGGCTGCTATTCCACAGGATATTGTCTGTAAAGAGAAAACCAGGAAATTACCCCATGCAAAGAGCAGATTACAGTACGGTGATGCAATTCCCCCCTCCAGATGTTGTCTTCAAGAGAAAAATTCAGCAAATCGAGAACAGCTGATGGCTTTGCAGGAATTAGATTTGAAGATTCCAAGATCTAAAGTGATTGTTCTATTATTCGAAGAAATTTGAAATCTCTGGCAAGGTAATAGCTTTAGAATTATGCTTGCCTTTTGCTACTGCAGAATCATTCCAACTCCAGTCACAATACATTAATACCACATTTGGCACAATTCTCAACTTTATCATTAAGAGAGAAAGAAGATCAGACAGAGGGCACTTATTTTGTGGGTGCCCATCAAAACCAGTAACTGATTTTTGCTGTTTCTGTCTCTGAAATAGTGTTGGCAGTTGAAGTGATAATTATTTGACTTTTTTGATTTGGGGCTAACTAATCAGGGGACCCCACACCATCTGGGAGGAAGAATGAGCTTGGCTTTGGTCTGCCTGCAAGGCAGTAGAGCAGGGAGATGGGACGGGTTGGTCCTTCCACCAATCCCTCCATATCACATAAACCAGGCTACCTACCAAGATGGCTGAGATAGCTGAAATGATGTTAGAAATGGCATACTGCAATGAGATGGTATCTTGAGGGTTGGCAATGTGGCGCAAGACCGTTCCATTGACCAGGGCTCCCGAAATGAAGTTCAGGTGACCAATGACAATCAGGATGAGTCCTGTTTTCATCAAGAGTTTCTGGGAGCTGCTGGTGTCAAGCATATCTAGGAAAGAAATACATTTGTTCCAGTGTACAGTTTTGCATCACAGGAAGGGAGGAGGCTGTTAGGAACAGAAGGCAGAAAGAACTAGACATGCTGCCCAATGTGAAGTCAAGTTCAAGAGGCATCTCTGATCCTAATGCGGGGGCCAACCTCATTCCTCCTGAACTCTTTTCTGAAACAACCTCAGTTACAAGGAGGATTTCACTTCCAGATAGTCCTTTAAGGGTTGGAAACATGGTGAACATATTTTGGAGGCAAGTCACATCTCACAGGCATTTTACAGATCTTGTAGAGCAAGGGGGGGGGAAGCTACCAACAGAGATCATCTGATGAACCTAGTTTACTTGGACTTTGGGACTTACTTGTCAACATCCCTCCCCAAAGGCTCCTGTATGGAATTAAGCCAGTCTGGGATAAGTGAGGGGGCTTCTGATAGGTCAATAAAGGGCAAAGAACAGTAATAACAAGGACTTCTTATAATGAGTCTGTCCAGATGGTTTTTTCCTAACGATTTATAGGACTGCTCTTCTGAGCTTATTTACAGCTGATTAGGTCAAATTTCAGGGAACATCAAATGTTTTAGACTGATTAAAGCAAAAATAAAAGGTCTGTAAATGCAATTTAGGGTAAGCTTTAAAAAGCATGCTATGGCAAACGCTCTGATGCAGCTAGATGTGCAGAGTAAAGGAGCTGTTCCCTGACAAAAATATGCAAGAAGCATTACCTAGGCACAAAGGAACAATAAAGAAAAAGTCCTGAGAAGCAAGATAATACAGTAGCCAAAAGGCAAATGCCTTTCCAATTTACTGGGTATAAGCAGGCGAAGCACAGTCAGACTTGCAAAACGCTGCTATTATGACTTATATTATCTTGATCTAGCTTTCCTATGGAAATGAGTCTCTGGGTCTGACTCTAGAAACTCCGACTTCCTCTAAGCTGCTTCAAGCATCCTGATGGAAAAACAGCTGCAAGCCCAACCAGGGCCAGCACCTCAAGAGGGTGGCGGAGAGCTTTTGGGCAGCTGTTGCTCAGGTAGGTGAAGTCTGACCCTGTAGAAGCAGCTGAACTGAAGTTCCCATCCCCCATCAGTTGGCCAACAGGCAGATGTGGAGGGAGATGAAATTTAGAATCCAAAGGCAACCAGTTCTCCACTCCTACACCAAAATCAACTCTTCTGTTGACTCCCTTCCCATGAACCTATCTAGGTCTTTATCTTGGATTACAATTTTTAATTAACTTTTGTGAGTTTTCACCTGGCTGTTCTTGTCTGGAGAAGGAAGAAGCATCATCTTCCTCCTTCTTTACATCGAACTTAGGGGAGGGGGGGATCTGTGGTGCTCTTCCATAGGCAGCCCTGGTTGTGCCTCTGGCATATTCAGCTACCATGCAGGGTCTCTTCCACAACAATACTGGGGAGGTGGTGCCATGGGCTCAGCAGGGATGGGCATTTGTTCCCCCAGCCAACTTATCTCCCAGAGGTTGAGCCAGGGGCCATAAGGAAGTTTGCAGTGCAGTCAGTGTTTCCTTTGGGAAAGAACTAGGGCCTTCCTTTAAAGATTAACCACTGCTTAAACAGAAGAGTGAATGAGGCCAGGACATCCCATAAATCTATACAAGGGGTGAAGGGGGGAGGGGTGGGGAGAGCAAGAGAAGCTGCTTGGTATGCAACTGGCCAGCCAGTCAGGCCCTCCTGGTTCATGGCAGGGTGACCCTGCTTCTCCAAAATCTAGTTGGGCAGCTGAATTCCCATCTCTTTTGTTCACCTGACTTTAAATTCCTCAGGGGCAAATAACTCTGTGTGTGTGTGTGTGAGAGAGAGAGAGAACCAATTCAGGACTTTTAGACCACCTAGACTATCTCCATGCAGCATTCAGTTTTAGTTTGTGCATGACAGGCATCTGGAAAGCCTCTTTAAGGCGTATTCTGTGCAACATTTCGTACAAGATTTGACATTTCATCAGCCTTTAAAATTTTCTAATTATGGAAAGTTTGTCTAGATCAATTTTAAATAATGCACATGACTTTTCCATATTTAGTTCAATTTATGTTCTTCCTATTTATTCAGAGATGGGTTTACATTAATGGTTTTGCAGTCTGGTCCCAGAACTCTCATTATTGGATTGAAAAGAATTATACTAAATAAATCAAGCATACAGCTGTCTGCAAATTCCTTTAAGGAAGAGGTTGTCTGTAGAATTGTCCCCAATAAGTGTAAGATAACTATAACAAAACTAACCATATTTGGAAAAGACTGTCTGCATTTTTCAGTGATAGCCAAAATAGTAAATAAAGATAATTTTGTTTTGAAAGAGCAAATATTTCCATTTAATGTTAGCTAATCACTTTCTCCCCACACTCTCCTGGGATTTAATGCATAAGGAAACTACTTTTCATATTAATTGCAATGCTTACATTTGTTTCCCCCTGCTCTGCATGGTCTCCCAATTAAAAATTTAAGACCCGTTCAATGTATCCTGGAAATACTCATTCAAACTCCTGACCTGCTAAAAGGCAGGTACCCCATGCACGTGTAGGGACCTTTATAAACCCAAACCTGGCTCCTAACTGCAGCACCCCGGACTTCCCACCGCCCTGGAGCGGAGCCCTGGAAGAAGCGCCTCGCCTTGGAGCGCGAGGGGCACCCGGAGGCCTGTGGCTCTGCCGCTGAGGGTGGGGAGGGGGCGAGGGGGAAAAGGGGCCCGTCCCGTTTTCAGCCCCGCCGCAATCCCGAGCGGCCCCTTTCCCCAGGAGCTCGGGGGCCGGCGGAGGACGTCTGGAAGGCCGATCGAGGCCCCCAAGGACGGGCGGGCACGCCCGCCTCCCCTCGGGCCGGGCGCCGCAGGGCCTCCACTCACCCAGGCGACACATGGGGCCCGTGCGGAACGCAGCCCCTCCCCGCTGGGCCGGCCGCCGACTCCACTCCCGCCCGGCCGCGCAGTTGCCGCTGCAGAAGCTCCGAGGAGCGGTGCGCCTTTCCCGGCCACTTGTCCGGGCTCCTCTGCGCTCCGGCGCCTGGTGGGCCCCGCGACTGCTCCGTCCCTCCGTCTCTGGGAGGCGGCCCCCAAACAAAAGGCCCGGCTCCACCTTCGGCCTCCGCCAGCGGGAGACGTGACTCACCTGCCGGCCCCACCCGGCCGAGCCGCTCCCTCCTTCCTGCAGCAACCGCTGCGCTCGGCGCGCCCCGGGCCAGGCGGGCAGGTGGCCGCGGGCAAGCAGAGGAGGCCGGCTCGGGTGGGAGCGGGGTTTGGGGGTCCAGGTGGGCGTCGGAGCCCGAGCAGCTGCGTCCCGAGCAGCCCCTTGTGTCAGCGTGGCTTCCCGAGTCAGCCCCCTGGCTGGCTGCGCTTTTCTTTTGGGCTCCATGGGCCGGTGGAACCCAGTCAGCCTAAGCCAGCATTTCTCAACCAGGGCAACTTTAAGCTCCCTTGCTGGCTGGGGAATTCTGGGATGAAAAAACAATGGCTCCCAACCTGCCTTCCATGGAGGACCTGCATCCTGCACCCTGAGTCAAAAAGAGGGCTGGGAAAATATCTACAGACCCCTCACATCCCGGACATAAACTGTGTCAACTCCTTCCCTCAAAACATCGCTGCAGAGCACTGCACATCAGAACAACTAGACACAAGGTGGGGTCCCCCGTCCCCGAAAGCCATCACTCTGCTAAACAACTAATTCCCTCAACACTGTCCAACTATTTACAAAGTCTGCACTACTATTACTATTAATCTTCTCATCACTCCTTATCACCCATCCCCTCCCACTTGTGACTGTATGACTGTAACTTTGTCGCTTGTATCCTTATGATTCATATTGACTGTTTCCTAGTATGATTTGATTGCTTATTGTACCCTATGACTATCATTTAAGTGTTGTACCAGATGATTCTTGACAAAGGTTTCTTTTATGTGCACGGAGAGCATTTGCACCAAAGACAAATTCCTTGTGTGTCCAATCACACTTGGCCAATATTCTGTTCTATGTGAAGGCCTCCCATCTGACAATGGCCAAGGCTGAGAAAGACTGGTGTAAGAAGAAGGTAGATAGGACGTGTGGAAAAGCCCCCTTTTTGCTGCGTTTCCACTGCAGCTTTTGGGCCTCCGGTGCCTCTTTCTAAAACAGAGGTCTCCAACCTTGGCAAGTTTTAAGACTTGTGGGCTTCAACTCCCAGAATTCCTCCTCCAGTCATGTTAGCTCAGGAATTCTGGGAGTTGAAGTTGGCCAAGTTTGAAGACCCTAGTTCTAGAATGTGGCTCCTGGTCCTGGGCTGACCTGGTGGTGCCCCATCCAAATTCTCTCAAGGCCTCACCACACACAGCTTTTAGAACTTAACCATGTTTGTTTGGTACCGTCTAGTCCAGCGGTCTCCAACCTTGGCCACTTTAAGACTTGTGGACTGCAATTCTTTGGAGTCCACAAGCTTTGCTGGCTGAGGAATTCTGGGAATTGGAGTCCACAAGTCTTAAAGTGGACAAGGTTGGAGACCCCTGATCTAGTCTAACAGAAGGAGCCAAAGGCTGGAGAAATCCAGGCAGAGATGTGGAAATGAGTCTTTGGCCTCAGCTGTTTGCCAGAAGTCCTTTTCCAGATGCCCTGGCAGCCCCGGTTGCTGCATCCAGTCTGTGGAGGGAGGCCCACTTTCGGCTCTAAACAGCCCATTAAGATTGTTTACAGAACACCTGTTCTTTTATACTGTCATTATTTCTACTTTATTGCTGTTCCTGATTTTTGTTTGCTATGGCATGGGGTAGGCCTTATATATATATATATATATATATATATATATATATATATATATATGCTGCTCAAAAACATAAAGGGAACACTTAAACAACACAATGTACAATAGTTGAATGTGCTGACAACAAAATCACACAAAACTTAACAATGGAAATCAAATTCATCAACCTATGGAGGTCTGGATTTGGAGGTACACTCAAAACTAAAGTGGAAGAAAACACTACAGGCTGATCCAACTGATGTAATGTCTTTAACACAAGTCAAAATGAGGCTCAGTAGTGTGTGTGGCCTCCATGTGCCTGTATGACCTCCCTACAATGCCTGGGCATGCTCCTGATGAGGTGGCGGATGGTCTCCTGAGGGATCTCCCACACCTGGACTAAAGCATCCCCCAACTCCTGGACAGCTTGTGGTGCAATGTGGCATTGGTGGATGGAGCGAGACATGATGTCCCAGATGTGCTCAATTGGATTCAGGTCTGGGGAACAGTCAGGCTACCTCTGGCGAGCACATGGAGGGCTGTGCGGCCCTCCAAAGAAATGCCACCCCACACCATTACTGACCCATCCTTTCCTTCTGAAAGGATGATCTGCAGCACTTGGTTCCCTTCAACATCTGCACTTGCCCTTCACAACATCCAAGATCTATCTTCTTGGTCTGAGAAGCCGTCCTCCGCATTTAATGAGAGATTTACATGAAGAAGTGTAGACATCCTGTTATTCCAGGACAAAGAAAAGGGAGATGAGGCCTCAAACAAAGCTTGCTAAAGTGTTGCACCATCTCTTCATTCTTTGCTCTTTCTAACAAAGGTTTATTTTATGCTATTTAACAGTACCCAGGGGTTAAAAAGCAAAGGACCTATTCCTTGGTTCCATATTCCTACCCTTTTTGGATGAAGCAAAAAGTATTTAAAAAGAAGTGGAAACTCAGACCACGCACTCGTTATATGACAGTTCCACAATATACTTCTTTTCCCTTCTTGCATTTCATGTAACGTTCCAAAATATTCTTCCTTTCTGCAGCTGAAAACCAGAAACACATTTATTTTAAATATTTGTGCTACCTATGGCTGAATTCATACAACGTATTAGACTAAGGTGAAAGGAGATTAAAACATTTGCTGTTTAGCTTACTGAAACGCAGCTTTTGTCTTAGAATGCTGTGTGCCTCCTTTGAAGGCCATCTAAGGCGTTATTGGTTTGGGCAAATACAGCAACTGTTCTTCTGGTTTCAGGGTTAACCTGTTAGGCAATTCCAGTCCCCAGATTTGAAAACGGGATCTCAGGCAACTAGAGTAGGCAATCTGATGCCCTCCGATTCCTCCAAACCCACTAGAGGCCCCAGGTCACCTGCTCCAACCCAGCCAGCCTCAGGATCCTGTTGGATCCCTGTCCAAATCCGACCACAGGGAGCAAAATCCTCTAGGGGGCAGCAAATAGGCATGTTTTGACTCCCAAGCCTCCCAAGCAGCAGTGCTGGCCAGAGGAACCTCCCCCCCCCCCGCCTGGGAGGGGAGGAGGTTTCAAGGAATGAGCTTCAGAAGCAGAGAAGGGCCTAAGGGAAAATCCAGAGAGATTCACTGGGCACACGGGATCCAATGAGAATGAAACAGGAATATTTATTAAAGGCATTCTTTAGGTGTGTGTTTGGCAAACATACGATATACACGCACACATTTATGTACACTCTTACAGAACTCACTGAGCATCACCAAGCGCTTAAATCAATAAATTAAAAAAAAAGAAAACTGAGGTTCTATCCTCATGTAAGAAGAGCCTCGTCCCCAGAGCCCGGATCAGGGCAGGCCCCCGGGGAACCAGGAGCAAAAGCCAAGGAGCGGGGCGGGAAGGGGGCTTCACCCTCGGGCCTCAAGGCACTCCAGCGTTCTCTCCTCTGGCCGGTGTCCGTCTGCTTGGGCACAGTGGCCAATGCGGGCACTTGGGCTCCCAGCCCCTCGGGCACTGGGCGGGTGGAGGCAGGCCGCAGTCTGGGGCAAGGGGGAGTCACATTCATCCAGGGTGATGTCGGGCACGTCGTCAGATTGGCTGTCCGAGCTCTCCAGGTCACTGCGGATGCTCTCGGGCTGCGCCAGAGTGATGTCCCAGGTCTTGCTGGCCACACAGTCCTTCTGCTCACAGCTTTGGTGGTTGCATGCTTGCTCCTCCTCCTCCTCCTCCTCCTCGTTTTCTGCCATTTGGGTGGGGACATGGAGGGAATCCTCGGTGCTGCTTCCACTAACAAGCTGGTAATGGCTGGGCTTGGTCTCTATGTCCACCTGGATTTCCATATTGTTGCACTCTCTGTGGGGAAAGGGCACCGTGTGAAGCTCCATGTTACCAACAAGGTTGATAAGTTGTAAGATTAACTTGTCTTATCCTGGGACACAGATGCTACTATGAGGAGAGGCAGGAGTGAGTGTAGCGGCCCCCCCCCCCAAATGTGTTATGGGAGCAGTGCAGAGTGGCCCCCTCCCTCTATCAAAGCCTCCCAGGGCATGGACAGCCAAGTGAGCAGGAACACCCATGGTGGATTCCCCTTCGCCCTGTCACTTTCCAACAGAGGGCAGCTCTTTCCATCCTCTGCTTGGGGAGCAAACATGTAATGACCAACCTGCAGTTTCTGTTTTTAAACTTCTAATTTATTTATTTTTTTAATTAAATATAAGTTTGCACATTTTTCAAGTAAAAGAATTAGAAATACACAGGGTCCTTAGTAATGCTGTGCCAGTAACTGCCAAAGCACCCTTTTATCTGCTATCCACAAGCACCAGCTGAGGCCTGAAACCAACCCCTCCCTTTCTGACCAGGCTGGACTTCTTGGCTGCTCTGCATGTTCTACACTTTCAGGCATGGCCACCACACGAAGGGGAGGGAGAACCACCCCATGCAGCGTTCACTTCCCCTCTATGCACAGCCCTTCCTACTACAGGAGGTCTTGCCGCTGAACAGCTCATTCAGATTAAGCTATTACTCATAAGATTTTGCTCAAAGGTCAGAATAATGAAATATACACCAGCATGTGAACCACCACATAGTTTAGGCAGCTTTCTCCTATTTTCGTTGACTTGCAGAATTTAATAGCCTTCAAAACACACACGTTAGAATCTGCAGGTGTTTTCTAGCCAAACATAGCAAAAATGAGAATGCCTTTTTGACAAAACCAAGCTGTACAAAAGATCTCTCTAAAAACGACAGATTCTTACCTCCCTGCACTACTAGCTGGATTGGCTCACCTGTCCTGGGGATTGTAAGAACTGATGATGGAGCCTGCCATGGCTCGTGTGCTCGCATTGTCACTGATGGCTCCAAGGCTGACCGAATCCTTCGGAAAGATCTCTTTCTGCACATCCGCCTGCACTTCAAGCCTGACCGAGAGAAAGGAAGAGGCCTAAGGATGTGTCCCAAACCCACCTAGGTAGAAGGTGGTTCTGATCACATGAGAACCATGAGTGGAGACAAGCACAAGACCTAAGTATCCCATGGCTCAGTTTTAAGGTTCTTTTGTTCACATTATCCATTGGGATGAACGTTGGCTTTACTTCTTTCATCCTAAGAAGCACCATCCTATCTGCGCCAGCCACCCCCATTTTCCCAGCATGCAGCAGCAGCACTCAACACCCCAAAGGCAATTTCTCCACTGCTCAGTTTTCAGGAGGAGAGTCCGCATTTCACTTGGGGAGCAGAGAAAAAATGGTCATAAACATTTGGCTCAAGACCAGCTCTCTTGCCCCTGGACCAATTCAATGGTAAGCTGCAAATGCCTCCAGTTCTCAGAAAAATAGCCAATTCATTGCTATTTATGGCCATTCTGTCATGGTCTAGTTAAGTTGGATGCCATACAACAACCAAAGTCATATTTTCACCTATATGTGGTCCCCGATTCCATGGTCCTGCACACATGTATACACACACACACACACACACACACACACACAGCAGCAGGAATGAATGTTTACCTGCTGTATTTTCCTTTTCCTCCTAAAAGGACTCCACCACTTAGGGAGCCTCCGGAGAGCGCCGCGAAGCTGGCTGTTTCACTGTAGTTGCCCTGCATGACGCTGAGCCCGTCGGTGGGGCTTCCACTGGTGCTCAAAACACTTGTCAGCCCTTCAATGCTGCTCTCGCCAATGCTGGGGTTCTTGAGTGCCCTCCAAGCATCTGCCACTAAGCAAGAAGAAGGGGGTGAAGCAGCACAAAACAGAAGGAGGTGAGGCAGAAGCCCCCTTCTCGTAAAAGAGGAACCTGCTGGAATTACGCTCCAAAAGTAAAATGCTGGCTTTGTGTTTGAGGCTGGGGCCCGGAAACGGTGGGGGGGGGGAGCCTAGAGCCTGTTTCCTGGCTCTGTGGTTGATGGATTAGATTGGCCCCAGCTGCTGTGTGTTTTTATTCTGGTGCTGTTTTCTTTGTTTATTGCAAAGCCTAGTGCCACATAAAAGTGAGATACATAAATCAAGTAAATAAGTAAGTACTGGAGAGCTGTAGCTGGGCAATTTAGAAAGATTTTTGTGAGGGAGCAGTAAACAAAGCTTGTGGAATATGCTTTACCTGCACAGTAGAAACTCTCCACTTGTCTTTACAAATGTATTGTGCAAGAACAACCTCACCCCTCCAAAACTGCCCATAGAGCCCTCCGGTTGCGCCCTCCTTGTTCCCAAGTGCCCTCCCCCCAAGATTATGACCAGAGTAGGCTACTTCCTTACCTGTAATTGGCCCATCATCTTCATCAAACTCAATTTTCACCCCTTTTCCATTGGCTGTGCTGACACCACAACCCCCTCCTCGGCACAAAGAAATGGGGACCACTCCATACACATAGGCCAGCATGATAGGGACACCAATACCTAGGAACAAAGGGGCATATCAATGAACAGCAGGAATCCTACAGGAAAGAGAAAGCTTTGCAATCCAAAGTAGTGCGTCTCAGCAATTGTTGCCAATTGTTCATAGAAGGTATTCAGGTAGACTGCCATCCAGTCTGTCATATTACAAATGCAGTGCAAATGCAGCGCAGTATACAGTATCTTGCCATCTTATATGGGAGAGAGGTTTTTTTCCCTGGTAAATGTGTGTCCGTCTCTGCTTTCCCACAGAGTATCGCCAGACTGTCCTAAAGGCCCCTCAGCTTTCTTATTTATTTTATTTATTTATTGGATTTCTAAGCCGCCCCATCTCCCCAAGGACTCGGGGTGGTGTACAGTAAAACAATATAAATATACAATCAAAAGAAGATCAAATCTCATAGAAACCCAAAATATAATTAAAACATTAAAACAGCCCATCCTCAGGTCAGTAAGTTGGAATAACCATGTTTTTAGGCCCAGCGGAAGGAGTGGAGATCAGGGGCCACCCGGAGCTCCAGGGGCAGTTGGTTCCACAGGGTGGGTGCTCCCACAGAGAAGGCCCTACCCCTGGGGTCACCAGCCGACATTGTCTGGCTGATGGGACCCCAAGGAGGCCCTGTCCGTGAGAGCGTACAGTGCGTTGGGAAATAGTCACTGGCAGCAGGGTCTCCCGTAAGTATCCTGGTCCTAAGCCATGAAGGGCTTTATAGGTCAAAACCAGCATTTAATTTATTCATTTAATTTAATTTATTTCTTGCCAGTAGAGATGTGACCATACTGGACTCTGGGATACCAATGGTGGGAAAGGGTGGGGTGGAATACTTGCACTAATGGCTACTTGAAAAACAGCAATAATGTGTCCATCCCCTGAGCCTTTCATTTGTTTCCTCCCTGTCTAAATATGGTATTCCAACTGGCAGATTAGTAGCGATATATACTTCAACACAAGGCTTCTTGCATCCCCAAAGCAACCTGTGGGCTGAGCCCTATTCTCAACCGGGCTGTGTGAGTGGCAGGCTGGCACAGGTGCACGTGCAGCCCCACTCATGCAAGTGGTGGGTGTGCGCGCCTCCTACCTACCGCACAAAACCATCCATCCCCTCTTCCCCACCCCCCAACCAGGCTGCCAGCCTGGAAAGATGAACATTCCTCACCATTTACATGTAAGAAACATGATAGATGTTACTATCCTTGGGGGGAAAAACCATTGGCTGTTTCCAGATAGAAAGTAAAGTCTCAATGTATAAAAAACTGAATTTCAGAAAAGAGAGTTATGTGATAATGACAGGAGAGTATTTAGAAGAACAACAACCCTGGTTAAGGAGAAGGCAGGAAACAACCTTAAAGTATAACCTTGTTTCTGAGAGGCTAGTCTTGAACAACAGCGACAAAAAAGTATGTTAAGTGGCATCACGGATCTTGGCTGTCCAAAGCACATGAAAAGAATGATTTGGATCAGATTTCAGAGCCTAAAGACCAAAGCTTCTTATGTCTAAGAACACCACGGCCTCAAAGCACTGCAGCCTCACTCACTAAGAAGTATGACTCCAATGAGAAAGAAAATGAGAAAAAGTCTACAAATAAATGCAGGACATACCATGTTTCAAGCACTGGATCAAAACTAGGTCCCTTTTGCAGCATAAGACCTTCATATTTTCTCTCTACTAAAAAAAAATAACCCCCCTATCACTTGTAACAGGTTTATTTATGGAACCTCCTGCATTTGGACAGCACTCAACCCACAAATGACAGCTATGTGCTAGGCATGTAGTCAGGACGGAGCCAATCGGCTCCACACCACCATTAGCTCAGTTACACAAGAATTGGTGCATTGGTCCCATCTGCCTCCCTTAATCCAGAGAGCTCATTTGATTGTTAAATAATTTTCCATTTTTCTATTTCTTGACATTTTTTCCGAATTAATAGATGTTATTTGTTTAATCATTAAAATCTCGGGATGATTCCAGTAACATTGAAACTTAAATCCAAGAATAATGGTCGAATAAAGGGGAAAATGTTGTGAGAATGAGAACAAAATATACATCAGATAACAGCCACTGCACAAACTGAGGATGAGAAAAAAATATTGAAAAAACAAGAACGAGTTCAAAAGGCAACATATGGTATATGGAAACCAGGAAATAAAGGCATAGCATATTTTGTTGGGGTAAATCAATGTTAAGAATTTCGGCTGGCTGGCGCAGTCTAGGTGAAGAGCCTTTTTTGCTGTGGCCCCAGCCCTCTGGAATTATCACTGGGGACGGGAGGCGAGGTCCACACACTCTGGCCTTCCACAAGAGTCTAAAACCTGGCCCTGCTATAGGGCCTGTTGCATTGCAGGTGGCTGATGGTTAGAGAAGATCCCCACCCACAGGCTGCCCCTTGGTTTTCAGCTTCTCTATTCAATTTTTCTAATTTTAAATTATTTTCCAGTACTTTTTACCTTTTACTATATTGTAAGCTGGCCAGAGCCACTCTATGTGAGATGGGCAGCATAGAAATCTAGTAAATAAACTATATTTCATTTTCTGTACTTATCTCACTTTCAATTTCTTTGGCTTACTCCTTTTTTGCATACTGCCAAAATGCTAACAGTGTAGTAATTTTTGTATGTTATACTTATTTAAACAGCTACATAAGTTAATACAGTCAATATAATCTCCCATGGAACAACAAGCAGCTAAAGAAAATCTGCAATGAGTTTTGAGGGGCAAAGGTTTGATTGAGGCAAAGGGTGAACATGGCAAAATTCCTCCTTGGCACCTTCATTGTCATATTTCTCAAGGTTGCTCTTCAGGTTTGTCTAGATAAGGAGTGGCCAGTCCCAGACCACAAAGCACATGCAGTCCCGGAACCTGCTTTTGTTGTTCGAGAAATTACACCGTCAGGAAAAACCACTGAGCAACAAACACACACTTGTCCATTTCTTGGCAGTTCTTTCACATAATCTAGGCCTCTTTTTAGGCTTACTATGCACCCCCCCCAGCCCTTAGTTTACAACACCAAGTTCTGCCCATTCAGAGAGGTCACTGGGGCTCTCAAACACTCCCCCTAATATGGCATCTCCCTGGCTGTGGAGACATTGCCTGCTCTGTTCTGGACACTGGACACGCTCAGGATCAGCACACCAGAGCAGTGACATGCGTCTGACACCTAACCCCAAAGGGCAGACAAAAAAGCAGCACTGGAAACAGGGCAAACTCTCAGCAGGCCTAAAGAAAGATATCAAGAAAGGGTGAAGCAGAAACAGGAGATGCTGCTGCTGTGGGAACAGGCCAAAAGGGTCCTGGTTGAGTTCCTACTGAAATCTTACCAAAGAGAAGCTGAGTGTTCTCCAAGGCAAGGTGCATGATTTACCAAAAGAAGTGACAATAGGAGGAACTCTAGAGCCCATATTGCTTCCTTTCCTCAAGCAAATACAGTAGCAATTGCACTCACCCTGTGCAAAATAATGGATGGAAACAAATGGCAGAGAGAAGCAACTTAGAGCTAAGGAGAAATTCCCTGACAGGGAGGACAATTAGCCAGTGGAACAGCTTCCCTCCAGAAATCGTGGGTGCTCCATCACTGGAGGTTTTAAGAAGAAACTGGACAGTCACTGGTCTGAAATGGTACAGGGTCTCCTGCTTGAGCAGGGGGCTGGTCTAGAAGACCTCCAAGTCCCTTTCAGCTCTATTGTACTCTATTCTAAAACTATTTTGTAGCACTTTAAACATATTCCCTACCAACCAGTGTAATCTCACTATAATTAAACTGAACAGAAGTGATCTGAATTATCAAAAAAATGGGGAAAGCTCAATAGGAAGGCTCCTCTGATTTGGCTAATGGAAGAGTCAGGCACCCTGACTAGGAACGTAGGCACAAACATGGTAATTCTTCCAAAAGAAAAACATGAAAAACCTCTTTAAGCTGCATGAAGTCCTGCAACTGCTCTGCAGAACTGTTTCTGAATTTTAAATAGGTTTGTCTGTAACTCAGACCCAGAACTTCTATGCTGGCTCAGGGATCCCAGCTCCTCTGAAAACAACTGCCAGAGCAAAGCCCAAGCAGCCCAGCACATACTGGAGAAGAGAAATCTATCTTACCAACACTGACCGCAGCAATGACAGGGGATGCAATCACAGACAAGGTTACTCCACCCGTGATAGCTAAATTCCTCTTGTGTTTGGAGGTCTTCTTTCCCTCGTATCTGCTGTGAATCTGGTGCATAAACAATTAAGAATAAATAAGAATTAAACCTGGAAAAGATTATCAGTACAGAGAAGCTGCTTATACACTCCTGAAGAACTGAAGACATGCGCATTATATCTCTAGGGAAAAAAAAGGTTGAAGTACCCAGAGAGATCAAAATGTCACTATATCGATAGCAGCTCAGTATGGCAAACAATAGTATCATAAAAACTTACAGCGATGTTCCTTTTTAATCATTAATTAAATGTATATGGAACTAACAAACAGCTCATTCCTGCCACAGACATTGAGTTTACTTATGGCACATTCTTCTGAACATCAAGCTTCTCTATACCTTTAAGGCAAAAGCTGACCGCAATGTTCCTTTTCATTAGATACCCTCTGCAGGGCTTATAAAATGCCCCTTGCCACTCTGATCATGCTTACCTTCCTCCCAACATAAACAGGGATGCCAATGACCATGGCTGGAATAGCAATGCCAGCTATCAGAGAGATCCCCACGGGGGCACCAATCAACGTTCCCAGTTGCCATAGAATCTTCTTCTTACGGCTCCATGGCTTTTTGCCCCAGAAGGTACAACCAGAAGGACTGCAAGAGATTTCACAGAGAATGCAGGTCTTCAGAATCACACACAGGCTACAAGTGTTCTATCAAGTCTATTTTCCCAAAGGGCTGGAAGAGTCTTCAGAGGAACCAAATAGCTCCTCAGTTGGAATTGCTCCCCATCCCACCATGTTGTCTCCCAAAGTTTTAATTTCTGGATGAAAGAATACAACCGTTGGGATCCCTTTGCTGTCAAATGCAATGGTGTGATTTCACAGCTGCAGGTTTTGGGAGACAAAAAGGCATAAGCAAATATCAGCTAGCGAAACAAAACAACATGGTCTCCAACCAAATTACCTGAGGTAATGCAAATCAGAAATTTCCTTCATACACAGCCAACAGAACTCGCAACCACATACAGCACAAGTCATGTGGTTACAGCTGCCATCGTTCATTTTGATAATGTAGGCACTGCAGCGGGGACATGGCTTGATGTCATCGGCTGAGAAAGCGAAAAGGAAACCAGTCAGCTTCTTAACTGTGCACATTAAGGAGATTCCAGTAAGGAACCAAAACTTCACCAGCTGTCTTGTTTTAAGAAAGAAGAAGATGACTCCTTGTACCTTTACTTTTTCTGGTCCACCCCTTTCTGAAGAGGGAAGTCCAGCTTACATCATCTGAAAGCCCAAAACCCTGAGCTTGACCGTACTGAGGATCAAGCCTTAGTCATTCAAAGACTTGTCCTGTGTCTAACACATTATTCCTCCAGGATGGTTCTGATATATTGGACAAGGCTGCAAAAGAGAATGGCTCAGCAGCAATTCACCTGTGCTCATTAAAGAAAGATCAGAGACGTCGGCCTCGGTGCAAACACTGCCCTAAAAGTGGCCACATGGAAAACACAGCATTTGGCTGCAGGGGTAAATTCAGCCTGCTGTAAAGTGGTTTCTGCATTTTATACACCACGAGGACACAAAGCTGTACTTGACATACATGTTCAATATGTTAAGTCTTACTGGAAACTCCCATCTTTTTAAAGATCCAGACCAAGAATACTTGGAAATACGGGTAATCCTCAACTTACAACAGTTCATTTAATGGCCGTTCAAAGTTACGTCACTAATGACTGTTTTTCACACACAGGTGTTGCAGCAGCATCCCCAAGGTCACATAATCAAAATCTGGACACTTGGCAACTGACTCAGGTTTATGACGGCTGCGGTGTCCCAGGGCCATGTGATTCCCTTTTGCAACCTTCTGATGAGCAACATCAATGGAGAAGCCAGATTCACTTAACTATGTTTCTAACTTAATAATTGCAGTGATTCGCTTAACAAGAGTGGCAAAAAAAGGTCATAAAATAGGGGGAAATTCACTTAACAAATGTTTCACTTAGCAACAGAAATTATTGGTTCAATTGTGGTCGTAAGTGGAGGACTACATGCAATAGACTGTTGTGGATTTCCCTCCTTTGTAGCTCCATCCAGTGAACGAAATATATTATAGGGGGAAATCTCCATCCACCCACACATTTATATTGCTGCTATTTATTTATATTGAGCTCAGGACCGCAGAGGTTGGGAACACGTGGGAGAGGCCTTCATCCTGCAGTGGACAGGCAAGGGCTGAAATGATGGTGAATGATGAAATGGTCACCCATCTCACCAATAGGATCCTTACAGATTAATAGAAATTAAAATACAATATAAACAGAGGGCATATTAAAAATATACTTTCTCCCACCTAACTAACACAAAGTGGCTCCCAAACATCACTTTCTAATAGCGTGCTGCACTTGGCTCTTCTCCTGGAACCCATGCCTGTGAAAAGAGCCAGATCTTCAAAGCTTTCCAAAAGGTGAGCAGAGTGGGGGCCAATCAAAGCTTGGGCAGTGCAGTTTTCCACAGGGCAGGCGCAGCAGAAAAGGCCCAGCTCCTGAATCCAACACCTAATAACCACCCCTAACAGATGGATCGAGAGCAGGCTCCTCCTGCCCAGTTTAATGGAACAGATGGAAACCTGTAATAACTCAAAGATCTGGATTTTTAAAACATCCTGACTGCCCAGATTCATCCTTATGTGCTCCTCAAAAGCACTGGTAAGAGGCATGCTAGGTAGGTAGAGACACTAGCACAATAACAAACTGAGAAGTAAAAAGAAAGGGAGCTTCAAACCAGTATTCATTTAAATGTAACAAATAATTTTCTTCCATGGAATTCAAGATAGCATGTTTGACGCCATTCGTCAAGAAAAATTATATGCATTAATAAACAACTTTGTTCACAAAAGGTTTTGTTTCCACTCTATCATGGGAATCCCCTTCAGAAATCTGACTCTGCCCCTGCTGGTAACTGCCAACCAGGAGAACAAGAAGTGTGGAAATAAAAGCTCACGAACAGCTAACGCAACATGCCTGGAAGATTATACAGCAACTATAGATGCTGCCCACTGGCGTTGCTGGAGATGTCTGACTCCCTCAGGATCTCAGAATCATCTCTCTGATGATCTTCACAGTAGCAATGACCAAGGTGCTCTCAAATACATACCTGGACCAGACTCTTGTCCGTAACTGAGGCCTGAGGTGTGCTTGGTCCTTACCCGCAGAGTCTGCGCTCTCTGCTGGCGGGCCATGTCGCAGGTTTGGTTGGGGTGCCATATCTGCTTGCAATGATAGCAAAATTCGGTCTGGCAGCCTTCTCTCTCACACGTCAGTTTAGGGCAGCTGGCACATCCATAGGCAATGACAGCATAACTAAGAAGCAAGGAGAGTGCAGGTCAGTTAAGAAAGAACAGAATCTTGTGGAGAAGTCACACTATAATATGGGACAAATGTATACCATGCAGTCAGAACAGAATGCATAATTGGGATACAAAATACAGTAGTACAGAACAATCTTGTTTAAGAATAGCTAAATAATGAATAAGTAGAGAGTACGAATAAGGTGAGGAGGCACGCATCATTCAGCTCTCAATAGCACTGAAAGACAACCAGCTTGCAAGCTTAAAGCAATAGGAATGAAGGCTATTGCTGAGCACACTTTGCATGAATGATTAACAGGGCAATAGAACAGCAATTCTGAATATTAACAGGGAACTCTTTCTGACTGATGTGCAACCCAAATCGCATTTGCTCGTGTTAGAGAGAAATCAGAAGGCATAAAGGCTTTTCAAACTTTGCATAGAAAAGCATGTTCAGAAGACCCCACCCACATGTACATTCCATTTTCCCATCTAATTTTCTATTCTCTCAGCCCCTGGCAGCTAGCATTCCAGATCGATAAAGCAAACTCAATTCTACATATTGCCTTCCTGGATTCCTGCACATATTGGTAAGAGTGAAGATTGTTTTCTGAATTTGTGTTCCTTTACAAAGTCTTAAGTTTTTTCAAGCTTTCTGAATAATCTATGCTTCACCACGTTCTGCTCTTCTCATTTAACTGCAATAATGCAAATGTTATTTTGGTGCCCTGAATGCTGTCCATTGGGCAGGGAAAGCCCAATAAATACTAGGCTGTAACGCAAGCTGACCACAAAGAAAAACCTATTTCGAGATTTGTATGCAGATCTCACTGTGCAGCAGAAGACGGCATTGCCATGGAAACACACTCTTGCCACTAGGTCTGCAATTTACCTTCCCAGGCAGAATAGCTAAGTCTGCCAATTTATGAAGGTGCTTATAGCAAGGATGGAACGCAGAAGCCGTCATTTCACCCCATGCTATACTTCTTGGGATATGTTTACATGTAATTCAAAGAGAATCTGGTTTCTGAAATTTTGTATACAATATATAAGCAGAGAAGAAAACCAGATGCATTTTCTGAAACCCAGCAAGAACACAAACAGACCTTAAGACTTCAGAGAGCAGAGATCTTGACAGTGTATTGTTACCTTCACACATAGTTACTCTCCAAATTGTACAAATATATGTGCACACACCACCAGCCTAACTGGCATACATTGTTCATGGAACTGGCATGCTATTATATTAGGATTGCTGCTGCCACACTTTATTCCAAAACTATGACTTAAATATAAGAAGTAATATCTCAATGTGTTTTGTATTGCATTTGTATAGGTATACTTTGGGCCTGGCATTCTCTTTCAACCCCAACCATTTCCCAAGGTGGTGGCTGTGGTGAAGAAGAGGTAGGTGACTTATATAGGTATGTTACCTTGAGCTGACCAGGCAAGATAAACACCTGAATGAAGGAACAGATGCCATTTCTTTAAAGTACATCTCTCCAACTAAGATAAAAACAATTTTTTTTACAGTAGTATAGCATAAAATCTATTACCACTGATAAGTATGAATTTAGTAAAACCCCTCAAATTTGCTATAAAGGAAACAGTGTTTGGGGATATTTCAACATCAATTTCAGGAACATCCTGAATACAGTTGGTTATGAAATTCCACAGAATTTAACAAAGAAAAACTTCAATACTTCAGAATTATTTAGATATCAAAACTTTCCCAAAGCAATATAAATTTTGGCTACTGAACCATAATGCTCACAAAACGTGAGTATATTTGACAGAAACCTACAGAATAATCTGAGTTAATAATTACAATAACAACTCCTCATGCTTTATATTAAGTTGCATAATTTACAGGAAACCCCTGAAGAAACCGCAGTTCAAAGAACTTCCTCAATTCTGCATCAGAGAAACTCTAAGGAGGCTGATTTAAAAGAAAACCGAAGTGAAAGCAAAAGTCTCCTTGTTGATTTCATTCTGACAATTTGCCAAGAGTTAGGCCATTTCTCATTTTCCAACTGTGTGATTAACCAAATCACAATGACTCACATTCTGGTCTGCTAGCAGTTTCACAGCACTTGTTCTTGGTGGGAATAAGAGAATTGGAAGAGACCTGGGAGGTCTTATAGTCCAACCCCTGGCCGAAGCAGGAGAGCCTATACCATTCTGAACAAATGGCTAACTCTTTCATATCTCTTGAGGATATAAGAAAATGGAGGGTAATTTTGGGAAAGATACAGAATTGTTTGATACTTTAGAAACATAACTTGCGGAAGAAGCCCAATCATAGCTGATTAGCAAGAGTTTTACTTTTGTAAAAAAGACATAATTTTATGCACTCTACATTTATTTTATATTATTTTTTCTTTCTTTTTTTTTTGGTGCTTTAGAGTCAAGTCTTGACCACTACCAATGGCCTAGACAAGTCCCTGCAGTTTACTCAGAAATGGTTTTAGAAGTGGTTTGCCCTTGCCTTCTTCCTTGGACCAAGAGAATGGGACTAGCAGAACCGTCAAACTAATTTGAGCAAGAGCTTGCTGAAAAGTAATTCTGTACAAGGAAGCACTAAGTTTTACATGAGGGGTTGGTGATACTTGGAATCAGAGCCCCCCTTTTCAGATCCCTTCCTTCTACAGTTATTGCTGCAAATCAGTGGCTTCATGTCCAGCCATTTTGAAGATGGGCAACCAAATCCGTAGATAAATTAAAATTAACTAAGCATAATGTTAACAGCAAATCAGGGGAAAAACATCAAACTCGCCCCAAATATGTGCTGACAATTATTTGGCATCTTTACTGTATCCATTGAAATTCTCACTTATTTCCTGTTCCTCCCAAAATTCTTATCCACACCACATAGCCCCTTGAAGACCTCCTAGTCCTGTGATGGCGAACCTACGGCATGCGTGCTGGAAGTGCCATGCAGAGCCATTTCTCTGGGCACGCCAGCCATTGCCTGTTGCTCTTCTGGGTTCCAGCGCATGCATGCGCCCTGGCCAGCTGGTCTTTGTGTGCGTGGGAGCACCAGAAACTGGAATAGCAGCTCCCCGGTGCGCATGCCAGGAGGCTGAGCTTCCAGTTTCCAGTGTGCACATGCGTACCAAGGAACTGGTCTTCCGGGTTCTGGCACTCCCCCCCCACATGTGCATGTGCTGCCATTTCGGCACTTGGTGCCGAAAAGGTTCGCCAACACTGTTCTACTCCATCAATTCTTCTAAGATAGGATTTGCTGTCCAAGATTAAATCATAAAAATATTTGGGATAATGATTAGCACCAGCTACCACCAGTTCTCCAACCTTTCTCTTAAAACATTATTCCACACTCAACTATCTGTTAATGGGATTAATATGTACAGTCTCAGTACTACCATGTAGTTCCCCTAACAACTCAAATCAGAGGCACTAGGATGAAGTAATGAGATCTCTGAAGGATTTATCTTACTTCGTCATCTAGCTCAGGGGTGTCAAACTCAAGGCCTGGGGGCTGGATCTGGCCCATGGGGTGCTGGCCTGTGGGGCCACCATGGAAGCAGTGAAGGATCAGACCATGGTGCGTCTGCCAGCAAAAACGGAGCTTGTGGGGGCTGCACAAGGCCAACCCTGGGCTCCGTTTTTGGTCATGACAGCCTTCTGCAGCCCTCTGCCAGCGAAAACGGAGGCCTGGGGAGGCCACACACTCTGTTTTTGCTGGCAGAGGGCTGCAGGAAGCCGTCACAGTCGAAAGCGGAGCCTCAATGAGTGACATCAAGCTGGCCATGTCCACCCTTGCCACGCCCCGACCACCCCCATCCCACCCTAGCCCTGAGACCAAACATAACCCTGATACGGCCCTCAATGAAACCGAGTTTGACACCCCTGATCTATGTTGATCCCAGAAACTCTGAAGTCACTTAATATACCTATCTTTCCTCCAATTAAACACCACCCAAAGGAGCAAACCAGCTTTACATACATACATACATACATACATACATACATATATATAAGCACTACATTTCATATATCTAATGATAAAACTTTCAGGTAAATGAAACCCTTTCAAAAATCGTAAACTATTTTAAATAGGACTTATTAAAGAGCCTAGAGAATCTCTTCTTCATGACTGATGCTGGGGAAAGCCACAGAGAACATATACACTGACACATCAGTGCTGGATGACAGTGGACTGTATACAGTATACACCTCAACAATTTTGTCAGGCAAAAGTAGCAGCAGCATTATCCACACCCAGCCCAGCCCAGCCCTTTAAAGAGCTTAGAATGAAAAACCTGGGACATCAGGAGCGAAACAATAACTGTGTTTAACTGTGGGTCCCTTAACACAGGGGTCTCCAACCTTGGCAACTTTTAAGACTTGTGGACTTCAACTCCCAGCAAAGCTGGCTGAGGAACTCTGGGAGTTGAAGTCCACAAGTCTTAAAATGGCCAAGGTTGGAGACCCCTGCCTTAACGGATACAAGAGTAGCTACCACTTTTGGGCAGGGAGAGAAAACAAACACAGTCACAGTAATGAAACTCCTTAGAAACCCCTAATTTTCAGTTCAACTTCTAGGCTGGAAAAGCTGGTGATGCCCCCCCAGGACAGGGGTCTCCAACCTGAGCCACTTTAAACCTGATGGACTTCAACTCCCAGAATTCCCCAGTCAGTGCTGGCTGGGGAATTCTGGGAGTTGAAGTCCGCCAGGCTTAAAGTGGCCCAGGTTGGAGGCCCCTGCCCCAGAGAATACAAGAGCAGGAGATGAAGCGGACCGAGACTGTTCCAAGGGCTGATGCAGGGCACACACCCCCAGGACCTCCCCGCCCCGCTCCGCCGGCAGCCTCACCCGCAGTCCGGGGCCGGGCACCAGCGGCAGTCCGGGTCGGCGGCCAGGCAGCGGCGGAGCATGAACTCCTCGTATTTGGCCACCAGCTGGGGCGAGTCGCGCAGCAGCAGTCGGATGTCGGCCGGGTTGAGCCGCTCGCTGCACTCGGGGCAGCTGATGTTGACGCGCGACTCAGTGATCTCGATGCGCAGGTACTGCCGGAGGCACGAGCGGCACGAGCGGTGCGGACAGGAGAGCAGGCGGGGCGCGTTGCCCGCCGGCTGCCGCACCAGGCACAGCGGGCACTCCAGCTCCGACGGCGGGGCGCCCGCTTCCTCCTCGGGGCCCGCCGCCGCCCCGGGCTCGCCCTCGCTCGCCGCCGGGGAGGAGAGGGCGGCGGCGGCGGGGCCGGTCGGCGAGGCGGGCGACGGCGGGGCTGGCGGCGGGAGGCCTTCCTCGGACGCCGCCGACGCCGCCTCGGGCTCCTCCAGCCCCGCCTCGGGCGGCGGCTCCGGCTTCGCTTTGGCGCGGCGGCGGCGGCGGACCCCTGCGCCGGAGGACGAGGCGGCCGAGGCGGCGGCCGAGAAGACGCTCTGGAAGCTCAGGAGGCGGCGGCGGCGACGGCCCCGGCCGCCTCCGGGCCCCGAGCCCCCGCCGCCGCCCCCCTTCGGGCACTTAGCCGGCGGCGCGGCGGCGTGGAGGGAGGCCGGACGCGGAGACTCCGAGTCCTTCTCCGAGCCCATCGCGGCGGCCTCTCTCCTGCTCTGAGCAGCAGCGGCGCCGCCTCTGAGGGAAAAGGCGAGCCGGGGCAGAGCGGGCGCGGCGCCTGCGCAGGTCGGCCCTCGCTGGAGCTGGCCAACGGGCTCTGCGCCTGCGCAATCAGCGCGGCACCGCCCTCCTCCGCCGAGCAGGCTCCCCGTCTCGCAAGGCGCTCGGCCTGAGGGGGGAGAGGGGGCGCGGGAGATTGACCCGTTGGGCGGTTTGCGCATGCGTGTGACGTTGGCCGAAGTGTTTGGTATCTGCGCCTGTCTCTCTGAGCGGCTCGTGCAGCCGGGAAAGGAGGGGGGAGCGTCGCTGAGTGGGAAGAGGGCGTGGCCAGCGCTTAATCGTTTATCTTTGAGTGCGACCTGTATGTCCGGTGACGCTCTCTGCCTCCCTGGAGGCTGTTAAGGGGGCGAAGAGCCATTTCTCTGAAACGGTGGAGGGTCGGGGGGGTTGGACTAGAAGACCTCCAAGGGTCCCTTGCAGCTCTGCGATTCCGCTATTCTTTTACTCTTTTACTGTTCTCGGAACTGAGCCGGTTTGCTTATTGCTTTCGGCGGCATTTCGCTTGTGCACTGGGGTCGCACGCGGCTCTAGCCTTAAAGGCTGCCTTGTGATTGCTGGGAAAGAGGCAGGACGAAGCATGGGGAGCTTCTGCATTCCGCCTGAAAGTCGTTAGGTTGCGGTTATAAATTTTAAAAAAATAGAGGTTCCATCCTGATACCTCCTCAGGAATATTTGCCTATTTTTCCCTACAAGGTTTCCCCTCCTTTAATTTTGGCTTGGGACCTGCTCAACATTCCCTGGAATTCCTCTGCTAAGTTTCGCCATTTAGGTTCTCCCCAGATAACGCAACCCCCCACCCCCAATATGTACAACTCTGCCTCCCTTTGCAGTGTACTGCCCGACACTGAACACCAGTGTATCTGTTAGTGTAGGATGTTGTGCAACGTTAACTTACGATTTCTGTACGCTTCTTTGCCTTCTACTCATCAGCAACCAATGGTTAAATTAGCCCTGGGTGAACTGGCTGTGCAAACCCTGCCTTTATCTGAATATGGCAGCCAGTCAAAACATCTGAAAGAGCAAGATAGTGATGTTTGCGTGCACCCCTGTCACAGCCTTACCATTGGGGAGAGAGGGGTGTGTGTGGTTTCCACCCTTCAGACAGAAGTCTCAAAGAGATAGCTAGCTCTGTTCCCCTGGCAGCCGTTGTTGACTCTTCTTTTTTACAGTTTTATTGATAAGGTTTTGTCTGGATAGTCACATCTGCTTTTTAAATATTGTAAGCTACACAGTCTGTTTTAAGAGCTGGGTGGCTTTACATTCCAATACTGTGTATTATCCACCCATCAAGTCTTTCCCTACGGAAGTAACTGTGATAGGCAGATGTTGTTTAACGGTGTTAAAGGTCTTATCACAAGATGTTCGAAGCTGTTCCAAGCAAAGCTGCCTTTTGCAATTAACTGTTGGGAATTTTGTCAGTGCTGAAGGTGTTCACGTACTGCTCCAGGTGTTTCACAATTCCACCCATTACTGTTGCTATCTTTGCTTTCTTATAGTTCATCACACAGTCACCCAGATGTTTAGTCTACAATGGATTATTAGTAATACTTTCCTCACTACATAGTTGCAGAAATAACATCCAGGGCTGTGGTGGAATTGTGTGCAGTTGTTCTGCTGCTTGAGCCATCTCCTAACTGGCTCCAAGCAGAGAGTGTGAGAGAGGCTGGTTCAGGCAGAATGTCAGTGCGCCCCTATAAACCACCTCCTGCATTTTCCCCTCAGCTCTCTGGCGGAGACTGCCCTCTGAAAGTTCATCATTCATGTTCCAATGTCTCCTGCTTAATCATTTGTTTATTTATATTTCATATTTCTTAACTGCTGGTCCCACCCCCTTGGATCTTGGTATATTGGGGCCATGCTTAGGTCCCCTGTTCACCTGCACTTTGGAAAGGAAGGAGTCCTGCTTGGAGCATAGGCCTGGGGAAGCAGGGTTTTTTTGTGTCCTGCTGGGAAACCTCTCTTCCTCTTACTAGGGGAAGGGGGACTTCCAGATCAAAGGTGAGGAGAGAGAGTGGGGCACTGCCTGGTGGGTCTCTTCAGCTGCCTGACCCCTTAGCTGTAAAAGGCACCCACCCCTTCCCTTTGCTATGTACAGAATCTGTCAGGGATCCCATCCACCCAGCAGAAATCCTAAACGTTTGTTTGTTTTGTATCCCACCTTTATTTTATAAATATGGATACACCTCAACTTATGACCACAATTGAGTCCAAGATTTCCATGGCTAGGCAAAGCAGCTGTTAAGTGAGTTTTGCCTCATTTTATAACATTTTTTGCCACATTGTGTAAAAAGAACCATTCATTAAGTGGAATCTGGCCTCACCTGTTGACTTTCACACATGGTGTGTCACATGGTGGTCACGTGACCCTTGGGATGGGGATGCTGCAGCAGTCGAGTTTAGAAAACAGTCATAAGCCACTTTTTCCAGTGCTGTTGTAACTACCTAAGTTCAGTACCTATAACTCAAAGCAGTGAACATACCAATGCTCCTCCTATTTTCCCCAGAACAACCACCCTATGAGTGTGTTGGGTTCAAAGAGCAGCCTTGGGGCCAAGATGTTTGCCCACAGTGATTCTAACAAGGTCTTTCAACAATGGACTTCTCAACCTTGACAGTCAAGCCTCTTCTCAGCACCAAGGTTTGTGACCTCTGTATGTCAGGATCTCAGTGAAAGCTCACCCCCACTTTACCATATCAGGTATGAAATGTCCAGTTGGGAAAATACCCATCCTGGATTCAAGAATCCAGGCATGTCTGTGGAAAAAAAGTAATTGTATTTTTCCCCATGAAGCATCCCCCAAAGCTTGCATGATCCTACCGGGACCGTTGGATATGCTGGGTGATAGCACAGGGCAAAGCGGAAGGAAGTAGCTCTTCATTCATGAGTTTGGAAATGCTGTTTGCCTGCCTGAACCTGACTGATTCAGGCTTGCTTCACTTAATTGGATTGCAGGGGCTTTGAGGGTGCTATTAATATGAGGAAAAGATACAGCTGAATTACTATTAGACCACCTCTGTTGGTGCAGTGATGCTTCATTCTTGGGCCACATTCAGAAGAATTTTTAAAACAAAACATTGTAAAAATGTGAGAGGGTAACCTGGATTCAGACTTGGACTCCCTGGCGGACGAATGTCAGGACTTGGCTGTGTTTTAACATCTTTGCATTTGACATCTTTGCATTTCCAGACACTTATTTTCATCTGCCGTTTATTCCCCCTTTACATGTTTATTTCTATCTACTATGGGGATCTCTCTGAAAACGGACTTGCAGGCCCTGAGGGAGTCCCCTCTCTCTTGGGTTTGGCCTGCTGAACTTTCCTTGGCCTATCTTGAGGATGGATTGTGGAATCCTGGCGCGGGTAGGGGTGGGGGGTCTGGGAGAGGTAGAAAGAGGGGTTCCAGACCCTCTCTGGTTAAATTTTTAGATCTCTTTTTAAGGGGGTTAGGGAGAGGGGTGGGTTGTTGTATTGAAGGAGCTAGGCACAGCTCAGGGCAGGGTCATGGGGGGTGGCGGGGGGAGAGGGCCTGCGGGGTCCTGGGGAATGGGGTGGGGATAGCAATCCCCAGGGTGGTTGGATACGGCAGGGGACGACGAGGCACGGGGTCCTATGTTAGGGGAGCCCGCCCCTGCTATCATAAAGCGGTGGCGCGCTCCAACCCCCTGACCTCTTCCCAATTTCCTGGGGATTCGGGATCTAGGACCCCTGGGCTCCGACTGGTGTACCTTAATGCCAGGTCTGTGGCTAATAAGGCATCCCTCTTCTGTGAGGTGATTGAGGAGGAGGCCGCGGACCTGGCCTGTATCACTGAGACCTGGTTGGGGCCAGAGGGCGGAGTCCCTCTGGTCCATCTATGCCTCCCAGGTTTTCGGGTGTTGCGCCAGCCATGAGCCCAGGGGAGGGGTGGGGGGGTGGCTGTGGTTATTCGGGAGACCCTGATTCCAAGGGAGGTCACTGTTCCGGAGATAGGCGGGTGTGAGACCCTCCTCCTGAGGTGGGGGCCTGGGGGTTGGGTGGGCTTGCTGCTGACATACCTTTCTCCCAGCTGTGTGGCAGCTGCCCTACCTGGGCTTCTCGACGCCCTCTCGGGGGTGGCGGAGTTCCCAGGCCTTATGGTCCTGGGGGACTTCAACTTGCCCTCTCTGGGGGCGGCGGCGGGTTCGGCCCAGGAATTCATGGCCTCCATGGCGGCCATGGGCCTGACCCAGGTGAGTCAAGGCTCGACTCATGAGGGGGGCAACATGCTTGACCTGGTTTTTATCTCGGAACAGTGGCGTAGTGATCTGGGGAATGGGGATTTTTCTGCCCATCCCGTTCCATGGTCAGATCACTATCTCCTACGGCTGGTCTTCCAACAAACCACCCCACATCGCAGGGATGAGGAGCCACTCATGCACTTGTTACCTCTTGACTCGACTACTGTAATGCTCTCTATTTAGGACTGCCCTTGCACACCATCCGGAGGCTTCAGCTGGTGCAGAATGCGGCCGTGCGGTTTGTGATGGGAGCTTCCCGATATCCCCATATTACGCCCCTCCTGCGCGACCTGCATTGGTTACCGGTTGCCCTCCGGGTGAGGTTCAAGGTTTTGGTGTTGACATACAAAGTCCTTCAAGGCATGGATCCGGGATATTTACGGGAGCGTCTCCTGCCGGCATCGAGAACCAACCACCCTGCGCGGGCCCACAGGCAGGGGCTCCTCGGGGTACCGTCTGCGACTCAATGTCACTTGGCGGTGCCCCGGGGAAGACCCTATTCTGTGGCGGCCCCCACCCTATGGAATCAACTACCTCTGGGACTCTGTTTGGCCCCTGACCTCTGCACCTTCCGCCATGATTTAAAAACTTGGCTCTTCGAACAGGCTGGGCTGTGCTGACCTCCGGGGGCGGGGTTTAAATTTTTAGTTAATCGGTGGGTTTTAGTTCTATTTGACTTGTATTGTTTAATGTTATTTTTAGGTAATTATTTATTGTTGGTTTTTTAGTTGTTAGCCGCCCCGAGTCCCTTTGGAGAGGGGGCGGCATACAAGTCAAATAAATAAATAAATAAATTGAATGAATGAATGAATGAATGAATGAATGAATGAATGTAAGCCATTTGTTTGGCTTAGGGCTCTCTGGCACTGCATGTGAGGGAATATATGTGTCTGTCATTGACAGACACTTGCATAGCAGTTGCATTCATACGTTTACAAACTTCAAATGTTCAGGCTGAGGGGCAAAGCACAGAACAAGAAGTCAGATCAGCCAATCAGCATGTAGGATGCGCATCTCCACACAATGCACAATTGGGATTGGGATTTGTGTTGGCCCGTCTATAGCCATTTGCAATCTACGCTTGCCCATCAACCCATTCGCAGCATAGGTATACACCAGCACTTATGTGCAGTTGTGGGCAACTCTAAATCAGCCTTTACATGAAGAGTATTCCTAAGGAGTACCACCTCTTCTTCAGGCGACTACTGTATACCAGTGTTTCTCAAGCTTGGGAGCTTTAATCTATGTGGACTTCAAGTCCCAGGATTCCCCAGCCAGCCATGGCAGCTGTCGAGGTTGAGAAACACAGCTGTACATGTATTTCCACTTCTTTCCATTTCATTTGAGAAGGCAAGTTTTCCAGAGGACTAAGCATCTGTCTTCCCTTCATCTGAACCACTTGCAATTTGTATGCACCCTCCCTGAAGAGAGAATTGGACCCAATAACTTTCCCTACAAAATCCCATTCATGTGTAATAAAATAGAACTGTAACTTCTTAGAATGTGAACATTATGGTCCCCATCATGCATGCTAAAATTTGCAAAATTGCACAGGCTTTTTTTCATTCACATCCCTTTGCTGATTCTAGGGCCTGAAAAGGCTCATAATAGCTTTTTAAAATTTTAGCTGATTTAAAGATACGGTAGTATCAGATGTTTGGTTTGTGACTCATATTCAGCTGCTGTCCCAAGCTAAGCATTTCCAATTGTATAACCTTGAATATTGAATTCTATTTCTTTTTTAAAAAAGAAATACGCAACCATGTATTGATCTCAGCTGCTAAATTTAAGGCACAGGCTGAGTTTTCCACCCCACCCCAGTCATTCTAATGCCTTTGCTGTCTTCTAGGATATTAGCTGACCCCTCTTGCTAGGTTTCAAATCAGTCAGGTCACCTTGTCCCTGCAAGCATTCCGAGGGCACCTGAGCTGGGTAAGGTCTGTGAAAGGGACGGAGGGGCCTTTATTCTCTTTCCCGCCATTCATCCCAGGGGCAACACCTACAAACAGTACAGCTGGTCCTCAACTTACGAATACAGTTGGAACCATAATTTCCATTGCTAAGTAAGCAGTTTTTAAGCAAATCACACCTGATTCTACAACCTCTTTGTCATGGTTGTTAAGTGAATCAGTGCAGTTCTTAAGTGAATTACTTGTTTTAAATAAAGCCAGCTTTCTTGTCCATAGCCAGCTGGGAAGGTCAAAAATGTTGATCACATGATCCAGAGATGCTTCAACTGTCAAAAATACATGCCAGTTGACCAAGGCTTGAATTTAATCACACGACCATGGGAATGCTACAATGGTCATAAGTGTGAGGACTGGTCGTGTCCCTTTTTTCAGTGCCATTGTAACTTCAGACAGTTGCTAAACAAGTTTTGTAAGTTGAGGATTATTTGTATTATGACATTTTAACAGATGCCATTTCAGAACTGCACTGAATCTCAATTTGGATAGCATGTTTCAGCAGCCCTTCCTTCCTGATGTTGTTTTTAAATCATTTGATAAGGAGCATTTTAATAATCAGAGATTCCTGACTACTCAATGGAAAGGGAGTGCATTCTGTCCATATTCAGGGACCTTGTCCTTCTGCCGAAGATTGGCATTTCTGCAAGCAATGTCCATGGTCAATTTAATATAATTTATTACATTTTTATTTGATCCTGCTTGTCTATCTCTCCCAAGAAAGTTTATGGTGCTGTCAAAAGTTGAACTGCAGAAATAACTCTGAATTCACATATTATAGCAAGCCATAGTTGGATTTGTATGGTTTTTGGTTTAGCCCACTCAGTTACTGCAGTCACTGTGGTCTATCCGGTACTGTATCATTTATGACTTAACAAATAGTGAACCAAATCACTGCCCCTTCATCAAAAAAACCTCCGATCTTAATTCAGAAAAAATATCAGAACTCAAGCAATGGGTTTAAGCCAGCTGTTTTCCAAAGTTATCCAATAGTAAGGTGCAAATATACTTTTCAGTCCCATTTCCTATGGTAAATTCCTCACTTGGATGTCATTATCTTAGCTAAGAAGGCCACCTAGTTTGTTTAGTAACGGGTTTAATTAACAGGATCATTTTATTTTAAAACTGTTCGTTGCACCACTTTGATGCCAGTTATGATCAGAACAATTTAGTGGCAACTTTTGAAAGAACTGTGAAGCTGAGCCAAGAGGTGATAACAATTGCTAAAAAACTGAATTCCATGTTAAGGTAGTAGTTTCCAAATCACAGGCAGTAAATGTTCTGCTTTCATTGGTCACTCCTGGAGTATCACAGCAAACTTTAAGAAAGTTTCAGGGAAATTGACACAAGTCAGAGAAGCGGGATAAGAATAGAATAGAACCGGGCTGTCAGACTTGTGGCTTGAGGGCTGGATGCGTCATGTGCCGGCCACGGCCACACCCGGTTTAGCGAAGGGGGGGAAAGTTGCAATATGTCACATGATGCCGCTGTGACGCTGCGAGTTTGACATCCCTGGAATAGAATAACAGAGTTGGAAGGGTCCTTGGAGGTCATCTAGTCCAACCTCTGCTTAGGCAGGAAACCTTATACCATTTCAGACATATGGTTATCCAATCTCTTAAAAAGGGATCTCGGGAGCCTCAGATGACAGAATGGGGACTCTCTAACCTTTAAAAAAAGTGAGTGAGATGGGAAGATTTTCAAATATTTAACTAGATTTGAATAATTCCCTTTCCAAGTTCAAGATACTGTGAACTCACAATCACTGGCCCTCCCAATAGCACCAAGGAATGTAATTCCATCTACTTGCTTTTGTTCTGGGTCTGCATCCATCCTAACTCATAGATTTTTAAAAACTATGAGAATATTAAAGCATAAACCATGATTATGAGCCAAGAGGGTTGACGTCATGCAACCAACAAAGCAAACCCAACCAAACGATGGCTTAATGCAATGTACATGTTCAGTGCAGGGTAACATTGAGACTATAAACCCACTTAAAAGAATCTTCAGCTCCTAGAAGAGTGCTGCTCAAAGGATGGACTCTGTCAAGAAAATAAATATTTTAAGATTTCTCAGTTTTGATTTCTAATAAGAGTAAATATTTATAATCCATATAATAGTTGTAATCTACATAAACCCAAGCTCTTTGGGGCCTTCAATTATTTTTAAGAAAGCAAAGGGTTCCTGGTGGTTAAAGCACAAGATAGAAATCAGGAGACCAAAAGTTCCAATTCCACCTTCAAGCTCAAAGCCAATTGGGGGATTCTATGCCAGTCACTCTCTATCAGCCCTAGGAAACAGACAGTGGCAAGTTACTTCTGAAATCTTGCCAAGAAAACTGCCGGGGCTTATTCAGGCAATTGCCAGGAGTCAACACCAACTTGAAGGCATCAAAACAAAAGGGGGAGGGGTTGTTCTGAGACCAACATGTTTGAGAAATGCCACCCTAGATCATCTTCCCTTCCCTTCTTGTCCTATGGCTTCCCTCATCCATCAAACTGCATTCAGGATTAAACCCACTTGGAAACCATTGCCTGCTAGCTGGGCCAGGGCAATGCAGGTGTCCTGTCTGGGGTCCGAGGGATGGCTTTCCCCTCCCTCTAGCATCCCTTTGGCGTTGTCCACCTTTCCCCCTTGACTGGTGTTCACCTTGGTGTGCAATCTAGCAAATGGATCATGGGTTCACTATTTCCCATGACAGCCAACATGGTGGTCTGAAAAGAAGTGGAGCCACATATGGGGGAGCTCTCTCCCCCAAGGAGAATAAATACACCTCTTCCTTTACGCTTCCCAGAAAAATACATTGCTCTTTCTTCTGACAAATGCACTATCTGCCCAATGCAAGTAGCAACTTGCAGGAGCAAATGGGTGGGGTGGGGTGGGGTGTGGCATTGCATCCTAAGCCCCTCTTTCCCTCCTTGTTTTCTGCCAGAAGACAGAGATTGCAGGCTAGAACCTGCCTGGGTGTTCAGGGCTCCTTTGTGGCCCCTTTGTCTTTCCTCCTCCACGCAGGACAGAAGGCAACAAGCTTGTCTGGCCATATATCCCATGTTAAAAATTCAGTTTTGATTTCTGATTGCTCCCTTTGCATGCCTAGCAAAGCAATTTCCTCTTTCATCAAGAATGATTTGCAATTAACAGCCTTTCTGTGGGAAGAACCGCATCGCCTTTTGGGTTGCTATGGGCAACTGCAGAATTTTCACTTGAAGCAAGCAAGAGTTGCAAATGTACTTGGGGAAGTGGGGGCTCTGGCCGATTGCAGCCAATCCTTGGAAGTGGGATTGTGCAATTTTGTTTTTTTTCATAGGCAGTCAAGAGATGGTCCCCTTTTTAACATTAAATGTCTGAAGTGCAGGTTTCTAGTCCAGAAAAAAGTCGCTGAGACAAAGATGGTTGCTGTGCTTCCTAAAATTCCACAAACAGGATCCATTCAAAGCTCTTCTTTGGAGCAGGGAAAACATTGATGAATGAATTAGCAGGACCCCCTTCTCTTTCCTTAAGAGATTTAGGTGACAAGACTGCTTCAAGCTACAGTTTTACAGGTTTCATATACCCAAAGCCAATGTTTTGTTTTGTGAGATTGTCCTGCTACTCTTGTTATCTAGAAGCACTACTTAAACAGAGGAGGGCTTGTCTCTGACTAGGGACAAGAGATGTCCTAAAGCTGTCAGCAGAAAGCTCTTATGTGCTGCTGGTATTTGCCAGGATTGTTATGGCCTCGGGCATCTGTCTTAAAGGGTATGTAGCAAGTCTCAAAATAAAATTTAATTTTGCCCCCAAATTGCTCAACATAGTCAAAATTCCAGAAACTGCACGACTCATTTAGCCTCAGAGCCAAACATATGAAATGGTCCTTTCAAAATTGAAGCAGGTGGGCAGGAAACCATATATATTATGCTACGCCATGATGTGGTTTGGTTTTCATTTAGGATGATATGTGAACCTAGCAATTGTGATTTGTTAATCATATGGCTTAGAGCAGGGGTGTCAAACCGGATTTCTTCAAGGGCTGGATCAGGATTGTAGTTCTCCTCCACAGGCTGGCCAGGGGGTAGAGAGATGGGACGATGGGACAGGCGCCTCCTGCAGCACCCTGTCAGCCAAAATGGGGGTGGGAACCTGCAGGGAGCCCCCCACACCTTGTTTTGGCCGGTAGAGTGTTGCAGAAGGTGGTCCAGGCCGAAAACGGGGCATGGGGGGGGTGCATGAGGCCCCCCCACACTCCATTTTGGCTGCCAGAGATACCATAGGCCAGTCCTTTGCTCTTTCCAGGCCAGTCCTGCAGGCCAGATTTAAGCACCCCGCAGGCTGGATATGGCCCACAGGCCTTGAGTTTGACACCCTTGGCTGAGCGTATTGTGCAAGGCCAGCCACCGATAGTTTACGCCATACATTCTAAATTAACAACCATGATTTAGCATAATGCAAAGCAAAACCCACATGGCCAAACTGAAATTGTCCAGCTTGACCCCTTACGTAGGCTTCTTCTTTGAGACACGGCAATGCCAGTAATTAAACTTTACTCATTCACTTGCCAAGCCTGAATATATTTGTAAGTTGCAGGATCAAAAGTGGACAATTAACTGCCAAAGAGTCAGAAATCCTTCAGCTCTAAAAAGTTTTGGGGAAGAGGTTCTTTTTCTTCTTATTTTTCTGATGATGAAGTGGCAGGAAATTGGTGACCTTCTTTGCTTTTTGTGTGACTAAAAGTATAGCAGCAGCTTTGCAGGGTGAAATTAAATTACTGCAGGTCAGGATTTTGCTGAAGCTGAGAGGAAGCTCTGACAGGACTTCAAGGCCCCTACTTGCTTCTCAGAAGGCTGGACAGAGAGAATTGCATAATAACCAGTCCTGGGCTGGATAAAGGACATTGCAGTGTATTATTATTAACCCTGCAGGTCAAAGGAGGAGATAAACTGGATTGGGACTCTTCCTGGGACCCCTCACAAGGCACCTGCCACCCCTTTTCTTTCTGGCTGGATTTCTGGGTGCTTCACATGCACTTGCGATGGTCTCAACCTCAGAGTTAAATTTTGCACAAGACAACCTACAGTAGAATAATGTGCAAAACATAAAGGGCAGGAACATGAAGGGGCTCCTGTGAATGAAACCAAGGTGGTGGCTTCAGGAACAGAAGTATCATTTCCCAGCCGCCTTCCACTTTCCTCTCTGTTGATCTGGGAGCCTCAGAAGAACGGAAGGGAACTTGAAGAGGGGTTCTGGCCTGCTAGATCAGGGGTCTCCAACCTTGGCAACTTTAAGGCTGGAGGACTTCAACTCCCAGAATTCCCCAGCCAGCTTTGAATTAAGTCCTCCAGCCTTAAAGTTGCCAAGGTTGGAGACCCCTGTGCTAGATGATGATCAAGGACTCAAAACCACCGTAAATTCTACAAAGGGTGTTCAGAGGATATACTTCATTTTGAAAAGAGTAAACTGAGGGAGGGGAAAAGCCATTTAATATTAAACCGAAGATCCAAACATTTATTGTCACAAAGACTGGGAGGCAGAGAGGTTCTGGCTGAACATGAAGAATCCCTGATGGCTTGAGCATATTGGCAAGGGGACCCATGACCCTGAAAGGCAGGAGCTCTTCTTCACTGGATGATGCGCCCCACAGAGGTTGGACCCAGGAGGTTCGAAAGAGCCTCCCTGCATTGAGCAGGAAATTGGACCTGAAGGTGCCTCTCTGGGCCCCTCCAGTTCTGAGCGTTTCTGGTTCAACTGCACCCTGTGCCTGGAGGCATCACAGTCAGGCCTGCAGAGTTGGGGGAATGTGGATGCTTAGCAAGGCTGCCTGGAAATGCAGCAGGAACCAGCTACTCATTTGGAGCCAACACAAGCCAATGAATCTCTTGCATTCAAGGTCAGATTTTTGGATCTCAGCCCTCAATACAGGGACGAGATGGAGTGTGAGCAGAAAACGTCCCTGTGAGAGCATACGGGTTCACATCCTCAGAGCCAGGACTCTTTGGAAAGGGGAAGTGAGGCGAGCTGGGGAACATTCCCACTCGAGTAGCTAGATGCAGCTGCAGGCGGGCACCTGGCATCGCTAAAAGCCTCCCTCCACCCTGACTGGCTTAAACCAAGATTGGCTTGCCAGAAGCCTGCCTTGGGCTCTGAATGAAGGAAAACGCATGTTTCTGCAAGAGAAGCCACCACCTCTGGATTCTTCCCTAAGAGTCTGTCTATTCCACCCCATTTAAAAATTAATTAAAACAATATTAAAAAGGAAATGCTGCTTCAGACTTATTCACAGGAAGAGCTTCTGGATTTAATTTGCCTTCTGATTCTGAGCATCAAGTGTTTATGACCTGAGGTGGCAGCCATTTTGTAACTGAATCATTCCTGTGCTTTCTAAAGTCAAGATGTGTCCTCCTCACCACCTGTGGTAGGTGCCGTCTTCCTACTGCTGCCAAAACACCAACACCTGAAGGTAGAGATGGAGCTCTGTCAGCCATGCCTAGTGGCACAGAATCTTAATCTGTGCACATTGTAGAAACCCAATTATTTTTTTTCTGACAGTTGGTGGACAAGTCTAGGTTTATTATCTATTCCACTGGTCCTCCTATAGTACGTTCCTCAGGCCATTCAAAGGCTTCTGCCTCCCTATGAAGACCATTACAGGTGATCCTCCTTTAGCAACTGCCTTGTTTGGCAACCAAAGGTAACTTTAGAAGCATTCCTTGCATTTCTGCAAAGCAAAGAAAAGCTGAAGTCAGACTGTTTCACTTACCAACTATTTAGCTTAACAAGCTAAGCTTTTGTTTGAAAGGACTCAGATTCTGGAGCCTGATTTGTCCTGATGGCCAGTACAGATAAAAGTGATGTCCCACGATTTCAAAATTATACCGTACTTCTGTTGATGCAGCCTAAAATGTGCTTGCGGCCACTTGATATGGTTGACTCGTATTCTCTGGGAAGATTACATGGAAACTTTTTACAAACAAGATTACAGCAAGGTTTGCACAGAAACCAACTTGGCTCAAAAGCAAATAAAAGCAATAAGCTACAAATAGGAAAGCACCAGGTACAGGTAATTTCCTCCAAAAAATACCCACCAATGATGAAAGCTGCACAAAAGCATCAGTTAAGGTGCAAACAATTCAGTGTCAAGAAATATGGGACTACACTATGTAGCCTACATATTGTACACATTTTTGCACAAATAATTTTTGGTCCAGATCCTACAAATAAAGGTTGAAGAATATGTGGAGAGTGATGTTACAAATGAACAGATAGGCTTCAGAAAAGGCAGAAGGCTATAAGGTTAGATAGTTATGACAAGTACAATGGATAATGGAGGTAGGAAAATGGAGAATGTGTGGCAGTTTATTTTGCATCATTAACTAGAGCAAGGCCATTGGATGAACTGTGCCAGAATGCAGAATGCAGAGGATTGAAACTAAAAATTGATAAGCAGACGACAGCACTTTGTTAGCCAAGAAATAAAGACAATTTAGAAGAGTTTATTAATAAAAGTAAAAATGGAAAGTGAATTTGGGGTTTTCATGAACTGTAAGCCATCATCATCACAATTATGGCAAATCACGGCTTGAACTATCTTGCTTTGCATGTAGTGAGTCTATCTCGTATATTAGTTTCATCTTTTAAGTTGCGTTACTGAAATAAATGAACTTTTGCATGATATTCTAATTTTTTGAGTTTCACTTGTACATAAGAGGGACAGCTAGAAGAGGAAGAAGGCAATGATAGACAAGAACACAAATAAAGACATTGCAATAACAAAAATCAGAAGAACTGAAGCAATGCTTTTCCAATGGTAAACTATGATAAAACTAAACATTTAGGCAGTAAGCAAAGTAAGTTTTTATGTATATGATTATTAATTATTACTAATAGCAACTGCAGATAGACAGAATTGATCTGAAATAAAGGCTGACCAAATTCTTGAGCTGAAGATCAGCAAGCAGAAACTCAAACTCTGGGCATGTGATATGAAATGAATATGCTTGGCAAGGTTGAGAAGTATAACTGCCAACACAAGAACACAACTGATGTTGATGAATGGGATCAAAGACATTATTAGAATCACCTTGGAAGAGATATCAATTACAACTGAAGTCAAGATTGTAAGCATTCCTCCATGGCACCATTTTTTCCCCAGAAGTATTGACAAGCCATATCTCTGATCCTGTATTTTGCATGCGTTTCTTGAATAAAGCACTTTAGTTTGCCTCCACTAAATGTTATGCCAGTTATTTCTCTAACTTATCAAGATGATTTTGAATTTTCTTAGTCTGTTACCTGCCCCACCCAGTTTTGTGCCAGATGCATACAGTATTTAAAAAACATTTTCTCCACCTCTGAACCTTGTGGCATCCCATTCAGTATTGTATTCCTTCATTTCCTGAGGAAGGGCTGATCAATTGTTTCTTGAGTTGAGTTTTGAGGACTGTGTACAATTGTGTAACAAGCATGTCACGCAACTTAACTAACCTGTTAATCACAATGTTCTCTCCACAAAGGGGAGAATTTTGCAATGTTGGAAGAGCGATGAAGTCTGGTTAACAGGCAACTTGGATAAGATCTAATTTTTTGGGCAACCTGGTGCCTTCCAAGGTGTTAAAACTTTTTCCCTATTTGTATGGCCCAAGCTGAAGATGGGAAAAGTTGTAAACACACCTAGGAAAAAATCAGGGAAGAATCAGGGCATCCACCCTGTTGGAAAGACAGTGGAGGATTTTCCTCACTGCTTAGTCACCTACCTCTTGATGCCTCTTGCTTTCAAAGCCATCCCTTCTCCCCAGCCCCTCCTGCTGCTTCCTCAGCCAATGGTGCTCTTGCCTTCCAGACCTGCCGCATGTTTGCCATTTCCCATGGAAACAGTTGCTGTGGCAGCACAAATGGGGAATTCCAGCTTTTGGTCCTCAGCATCATCACCGCCTCTGGCAACTGCAGCTTGTGAGCTTCTTAAAGCCTGCATGGAAGGACTCACAATGGGGGGCTACGCTCTGCTACTCTATTCTGCCAGACTGGAGTCCCAGCTACTGGAAGTAAGACTGGAGATCTATCAGCCATGTTAACAAATTCTCTCTCTGGGTTTGTAAGGGCAACCTGAACTGTAGACGCCAGCAGGAAATATGCTTTCAGCTGCCTGAATGCAGGTAATCCTTCACTTACAGCCACAATTGTGGCCAGCCACTAAGTGATGTGGTTGATAAGCTGTGGCCGATTTTATTAACTTTTTGTCATGGTCATTAAATGAATCTAGCTTCCCCCATTGACTTTATTTTTGGAAGCCCCTGGGAAAATTGCAGATAGCAACTGTGACCCCTGGATGCTGCAATCATTACAAATACATGCAGGTTCTGAAGTGCCCAAATTTTGATCAGGTGCCTACAATGGTCATAAGTGTGAGGTCCCATTACAAGTCACAATTTTTCACTGAGGTCATAATTTCAAATAGTCATTAAATAAATTGTCGAACTACTTGTATAGGTTTTTCTGCCACATGAGAAAGGCCAGGTGTCCTGGGAGGAACCAGGCTAGGAATGGCTCTCTTGCTCTCTCCTTTGCCATCCAAACACCCAGGAAACACGAAGGACCTTGAACAGGATGGAAAAAGCCAGGAAGCTCAAGGCTACTCCAAACACGGAGCCTTCCATTAACCCCCAAGCACAGCTGGGCTGGAAGGAGGGTGTTTGGGGGAGATGGAACCACAAGGAAGCAGAAAAGGCCAGATAGGATTCTCCGAGTTTCTTGACTTCGTTGCTTGCAACCTGTGAGGCTGTTATGACTTTCTGATGGGCGAGACTACGATGACCAGGCGCTAGCTAGGTGTTCCGAGAGTTGTAGTCCCACACACCCAGAGGGCCCTGGGCTGGGGAAGGCTGCTAGAACCACAAGGAGACTCTGCAGAATGTTGTCCTTCTCTTCCAGCAGGCCATCCAAGATGGAGACGGCTTTTCTCTCAGTCAGCAAACGTATCACGAAGACACAGTTTGAAGAGGGTCTTTTGTTTCACAGCTTGACCCTGACAACTCCACAGAATAATATAAGGCCGGGGGGTGGAGTGGGTTTTTGATAGGCTTCCCCAGGCATTTAGGAGCAGAAGTTTCCAACTTGCAGATGCTGCAACATAGAAAGTATTCTGCATGTGCTTAGAGGTGCTTCCAACGCATGCCATGTGGCTGAACCCCAACCCTTAAAGCCACCATTGGGATTTAAGCAAAGCTGTAGGAAATTAAGGACAGCATGCTACTTGAGCGGCGTGGAGCTCTTGCCTCACAATCAGGAGGTTGCAAGCTCAATCCTAGGTAGCAGCAGATGTTTCTCCCCCTCTGGGTGCAAAAAGAAAATATCCGCTGCTACCTAGGATATCTGCTGTGAACACCAGGAAGGCGTCAGGAAGGGCATCCAGTCAGTAAACGCTCAGCTCCATTCAGTTGTCTTGACTCCACCCTGATGAAGCACTTACAGGGGTGTTAAAAGGAAGGGTAAACAGTAAATGCTACTATAGGGGACAAACTATATTCCAAAGCACCAAAAGACAATAAATGAATGGTTGGAAACTAACCAAGGAGAAATTTCCTGACAGTGAGAACAATTAATCAGTGGAACAACTTGACTCCAGAAGTTGTGGGTGCTCCATCACTGGAGCTTTTAAGGAGACTGGAGAGCCATGTGTCCAGAATGATATACGGCCGTGATGGCGAACCTATGGCACGCTGCCACAGGTGGCACGCAGAACCATTTGTGCCGCCACGCAAGCTGCAGGCAAACTTACCTCACTGCGCATGTGTGCACCTCATAGCTGATTTTCGGTGGGTTTGAGGCCTTTTTTGGCCTCCCAAAGGCTTGAGGAAGGCTTCTGCAGGCTTTGCAGGCCGAAAACTAGCCCCATTTTGTCACTTCCTGTTTTTCCAAAAATACCGGAAGTGACGAAACAGGGTTAGTTTTTGGCCTGCAAAGCCTTCCTCAAGCCTCTGGGAGGCCAAAAATCAGCTGTGAGGCAGTGCAGATAAGGGGGCGGTAGGGGTGGGTAGGTGGGTGGGTGAGGATTGCGCGTGCATGCGTAGGGGGTGTGGGGAGCACACATTGCCTTCTGGGTGCTGGCATGCAAGCACGAGCGTGCAAGCGCGTGCACAATTTTTGGCACAGGAGCCCCAAAAGGTTAGCCGCCACTGATACAGGGTCTCCTGCTTGGGAAGGGGGTTGGAGTAGAAGACTCCATTGTTCTGTGTTCTATGAATCGTGAGCCCAACAACTGAAAACTTTTCTCTTGGTGAGAATCATAATCAAAAGGCTTGGAATTAGTTTTTCATCCTAATTAAACTTCCTGCTTAAAAGATCACCCCTTTCCATCTAACGTCTGAGCGCCTCTGCCAGCCCCCTCTGGCCTCACTCCTTTCTGCACAAAACCCAGGGACAAAATCAAGTCACCAAAGGGCTCAGGCCCAATACTGACAACCACTTTACTGAGGCTGCAGAGCAGTCCTGGAGAAAGGAAAGGCAACCACTCCGGTTGAGAGGTGGGACGATAGGAGGTTCTCGGCTTGGTGCCTTCAATATTTGGGGGAGGAAGGAAGGGTCCATGAAATGCAAAGAAAAAAAATAAAAGTGTTGGCCTCAGAAAGGGAAAAGGCTTCAAATGCCTGCGACTAAAAACTTTGAGAAAGACTTTTGCTTTCTTTGATCCCTGCCTGTGAAGAGCTTAAAATAGGCCTTTCCTCATGAGCTGCTGGAAGTCCATTTTAGCTCACCAAGCTGCCAGGATGAGAATCCCTTGTGCCAGGAGTTCAAAGCCAGCTTCCTAGAAGAGTCCCTGCACGGACTTGCCTACTGGAAGCCTCTGCAGCCTGGTGGCTGAGAGACATCTTCCCACCCAGGGTTCTCCAGCCCAGAGAGAAGCCACCTGGGCAGGAGGCAAAGGATGGGCCCAGAGTTAGGGGCTCTGTTGCATGGCAGCCTCAAATGCATGTTGGGAACAGCAACACTTTATTCTTGTCTTCCTGATTTGCTTTTCTTTAAAAACAGGATTTCCCCCCTTAGCGCAATTTTGGAGAGAACCCCAACTTCTGGCAATTTCCTTCCCTCTTTGGACGAGGCCTTCCATCCCACCCCCACCCTCTGTTCCAAGAGCAAAGCTGGGGGTGGGGGGGGCAGTTGTTGGACATGACGTGCTTGATGCAGTCGTGGGCTGTCTGCTGGCTGGAATCACGCGGCTGGAATGAAGACAAATACAAAGAAGAGAAACAATCCTTAAAAACTCATAACAAACCATACTTCAGAGCAGCAGGCAGCAGAGACATGCAGCTTAGAGGCAAAGCAGGCGCTTGCGTAGCTCTGTTCTTCATAAGCAATGAGGCCCTGCCTTCTCTTGCATTTATCTCAGGGCGCCTCGTAATGCACACAACAGGCAATTGGCAGCAAGGATGTCAGGGAGGGCCTTTATTTGGGAAAAAATGGCATTTATGCTCTACAGACATCTCAGAATCCTGGCCATGAGGGCAACAGGGCAATAACAGTTTTTCTCTCTCTAATCTAATATGGCCTGCCAGCATGCTGGGACTGCAATTCCCAGTGTTGCCAAAGTTACCAAGACCTGAGAGCCTCGAGCCTCAAAACTTCCAGAGGGACCCAAGTTGAGGAAGAGTTCCTCTTGCGAGCTCTGCTACATTACAGAGCCTCCTGGCAAGATGTGTTGCCTTCACTCCCAGAGACCAAGGCAAGGGCCAGTAGAAGGCAGCACTTGCTCATTGCATCAGATGGGCTTCCTCCTCCCTGGGGGCAGGAGAACCTTTCCCAAGATAGACATCCTGGTTTAAAGAGAACCCATCTTGCCAACAAATTGCGGAGATGGGGACCAGATCACTTTAAAAGGTTGAAGACTCTCTTCTTCAAAGACAGTTGCTTACTCACCTGAAACAGAAATGTTATTTAAAAGCTGGGAGAAAAGCAAAAATAAAATTGGGAGCAGAAATTTGGAAGAGTTTTGATTATTTTAATCAGCTGCCTTTGGTCCCCAAATCATAGCCTTCTTGAACCTTTGTGGGGAAGGGAATATCTGCCTGTTAACTATTCTGGGAGCTGGAACCCTTAAGAGCCACAAGATAGCTTTATATATTTATTATGTTAATTTATGTGGCCATCTGTCAAGCTGTGAATGTTCACCAATGTGCAAATATGTTGCTAAAACAAGTAACTTCTAGTAGCCATGTTAATTCACTGCCTTCCTTTCTTTGAAAGGTTGCAAAGCGCTCTGTGACCTGTTATGTTTGTGGTGCCGCACTTGCCCCACAAGAGATGGGTTTTGGTGGCTTTTGCTGCTGAGAATTCCTCAAAGGGAGAACTTCACTCTTGGAGAAGCACAGAAACATAAATTGCAGGAGGAAAAAAGAGAGGAAGACGAGGGAAACAAAGGTCAGCCGAGAGAGAAATGCTTCTTCCGCTTCTCAACCCCCCTAAAACCTGGCTGTCCTTCTGACACCCCCCCCAAGGCAGCTACAGAGCCAATCAGCTGCTAACCATCCTCTCAGGCAGCCCCAAGTGCAGGGAAGCCAAGGAACGTTGCACCAAACCAGCCCAACAAGAGCCTCCAACAGGGAGGCAGAGGGCAGGAGCTCCCTCCCTGCTTGTTGGCAGATGCTGCCAGGTTAGCTGGAGCCCAGGCTAGAGCCCAGGCTGGCAGCAGGCCCAGAATGGGGCAAGCTGTGGCACGCCAGAATGGGGCCCAAGAGGCTCAACGCTGACCACAGACCCAAGTAGGAAGACTGGCCAGTGCTGTGGCTTTGACCCCATGGCATAGCCACTTGGCCTCGATGCAGCTCAGAAACCATGAGCCAGCTTTCTTGCATTGGTTATGTCAGAGGCCCCCAGTGTTGGCCACTTTAAGACTGGTGGACTTCAACTCCCAGGTGCTGGCTGGAGAATTCGGGGAGTTCAAACCCATCCGTCTTAAAGTGGCCAACACTGGGGACCCCTGGGTTATGTGATGACAACGTCACATAACCAGTGTGGAATTCCCAGATTGATCATTGACCTCAGAAACTGTTCTTCTTCACTGGAACTCCACATGAAGAAAATCTGAACTCTCCACCCTAAAGAAACTGTCCAGACTGGGCAAGTTTGTACCAACTTCCCCATTTTATTTCCCCATTTTACTTTTACTCTTCAAGCCCTTAGAAATGTTACCACCCACTTCCCATCTCCAAGTCCCTTCTTCTAAAGAACCATAACCGCATGCATTTTTATTTCTTAAAAAATGAGATAGATAAAGCAGCCTCTGAATTCTGGGCTGCCTACAAAACCTCTTCCTTTCATCTCCAGCCTGTGATTGCGTGGGACAAACGCTGCTGCCCTGGGGCATCTTATGCTGTGCCAGTTAGTTCCACTTGGCCCGGGCAGAAAAGGAGAAGAATTCAAACCTCCGTGAAGCACACAAGCGAACAAATCTGCTTCTGTAGCCTCCCTCTTAAGCTGAGGCGGCCTTCCATGCTTGTAGTTAGAGCTGGGACTTGTTTCCTTCCCGCTCCTAATCAGGTGGGCCTTTCAGGGCTGCTGTAAAGGTGGGTCCGTAGGCGGAAAAGCAGCAACTGCAGCCATTTCCTGATTTCACCAATTCTGCAGGTATGTCAAGCGCCTCTTTGCCTGCACACGTTTCCAGTCTCTAGGAGGTCTGAAATGCAGTGCGCCCCCTGCTGGCCAACTGCGCGCACACAGCCCCAGAGAGTTCCCATACATGAAAAGAAGAACTATACACTACAAGTGAAGAGTCGCATGTTTGTTTAATGGACTGCTTGCACAGCCTTTCTCCACAGCTGCTCGGCTCCTACTCCCAGGGCATTCTTTCTTGCTGACCCCAGAGGACAGGAAAGGAGGAGGAGGAAGGAGGAGGAGGAGGAGCAGAAGAGCCTTATATGAACATAACCAGGTCTTTACTTGTTGCTTTTGAGAAAGCTGCCAGGATGCTGGCAAAAACCACATCTGGAGACTGGGAGGCATCAACAGCTGTATGGATTCCACGCCGGGAGTAGTAGTCCACCAGCGGTGTGGTCTGGGTGTGATAAGCCTTCAGGCGTGTCGTCAGCGCGGCTTCGTTGTCATCTGACCGGCGGATCAGAGGTTCCCCAGTAACCTGGAAAGGGAGCAACCTGTCAGCGAGGGCACCAGCCAAGGAGCCGCCTGAGCTGCAGAAGCCTGGCAGCCGGCCCTTCGCGACATGGACCTCAAGCCACCCCGAGCAGCTAACGGTACAAAGCCCCACTGAGCTGTTGCTGAGGCTGATGAGACGACCCCCAAGCGCTCCGGCCCTCTTTTCCGCCAAGCATGAAGCCACCGCTGGCGTTGAACTGGCAACTCTTGCAGGCAGCCCTTGACACATTACCAGTCACTTAATGACCATCCTGAAGTTATGACAGACCCCCGAAAAGCTACTTATGGCCCGATTTCAATGTTCTGGGTCACATGGCTGCATTCTGGGCATTCAGCAACTGGCCCTCCTTTCTAGGTATAGCGCCCACGGTCGCATCACTGCAATTCCTGGTGCTTTTGCCAGGAACCAGAATTTACTTCCTGGATCCAATAAAACCAGCCCATAACCGGACAATGGGCTCGCTTAATGACTGGGGCACTTGATGAATGACTGCAGCGTTCATTTAATGACTGCCCCCCAAAACGTGACAAGATTGGGTTCAGTCACATGATGACCCTCTTTATTTTTTAATAAAGTTTTACTAATTTTCTATTATGTTTAATTAGTGCTTAATAAACACGTTATTTTGTTTCCTTAACAATACCAATTATATTCCGAATCTTTACCTTTTTTCCAGCCATTGATAAAATAAATGCCATGTCTGATAGTATTCTGTATCTTCTTCAAAGAAGATGGAGACCCTCTTTATGACCGTCATGACTTACAACTGCCCCAATTGCCAGGCTCAATTACGGTCATAACTTGTGAACTACCTGCATCCTGTTTGACCAACCAACTGGAACTGTTCACCTCCAGCTCTCTATACTGGGGGTCCTCCCAGCAGTGCACGCACGGCAAGGTGGGTGTGCCAAGGCCTGCATGTACAACCCCTGGGCAGCCTCTCCCAAGGCCTGGCTTGAAAGCAACACAGAGAAGGGAGCCGGCTGATCTTCCTCCCACCTCTGGCATTTTCCTTTGTTCATAAAGGAATTTCCTACAGCCACCCATTTCAGTCAAAGACTCTGGGCAGCTTGCAATTTGAAAAAACACATTGAAATTAAAACTCTAAAATGGTCTGAATACAATAAAAAGCATCCACAGTAAATATACACCACAGCCAGGTTCCTTAAGCCAGTTAGCAGTACAGGAAGGAAGCTGGGACCTTAGCACATTCAGCCACCAAGGCTCAGGAACACCTCTGACTGCCAGGTTTTAGGGCCTTACAAAAGACTAACAGGGTTGGAGCCATTCTAGTCTCCAAGAGGAGGGTGTTCCACTGAGCAGGAAAAAGGCCCCCTTCTAGTTCCTACCAGCCAAACCTTTTCAGCTGAGGGGATCTGCAGCATTCCCAATCGGCTAGATCAGGTTGGATAGGTAGAGACTCTTGGGAAAAGGGAAACTCTCAGGGAATCCTGTCCCGAGCCTTAGAAGACATAGAAACAGGATGCTTCTAGGTAGCATAAGATAAGGAGGAATTAAGAAATAGAAATTATCCTCTGGAAAGACTTCTTTCCTGCTGAAACTGACAGTGCGGGGATGGGGGTGGGAGACTTCTGTGGGGCCTTGCTCCCACAACTCCAGGAGGGGAAGGATTCTGCGCACAATGTTTTAAGATTACCTGAAAATACAAAGAAACCTGCACCAAAGCCGAGCTGCCTATGTAAAAATCACATCTGTCTCATACATCAATTACGTCTTGCTTTTCAAAATTAATGACTTATTTCAAATATTCATCCTGATTCTGCTAATCATCACTGGGGATCGAAAGGTAATGGCAGATTACCAAACACTCTAGATCAGTGTCTCTCAAACTTAGTAACTTTACAATCTGTGGACTTCAAGTCCCAGCATTCCCCAACCACAAGACTTACTGTATGTTGTAATTTCTGCACAATCCCAATTTCATAGCATCTGTATTTCCAAGGATTTCTTCAAAATCACCCAGGGAATATTCAGTTACTTTACATGTTTGCAAGAAAAGGCTGAAGTGACTCTTTTTTGACATGGATCACTACCCCAGTTTGAAAAGCACAATTTGTGCCAATCAAATTGCATAAGTCACCCCCATTGTAGCATCTATTCAAAAGCTATCGATCTGTAAGAATTGCCTCTCGGTTTTGAATGATTCATTCAAAGCAGTCAAGATGGAAATCTTAAGCAAAGTAGCTAGAAAAAATATAGAGTCCAATTCTAGAAGCCCACCAGCACCCAAAGATACCCTAAGGCTTTAGATCAACTAGGAGCATTTTAATACAAACCCCCAAAGGGAGAGACACATACATCATCCTTCATATGGACCTTGGGTGGGTTGAATTCCTCGTGGTAGGAACGGCCACTTCCTGGGTGGATTAGCCTGGAAGGGAAACACAGAAAAGCCTCACCCATCTTTCATCTGCAGCAACTACATGGGGCAAAGCTAGTCTACAAGCACCAAAACTTAAAAACTTTGTGGATTTGCAAGGAAAGATTTTTTCATAAATGAAAAGGAAACAGAAGGGTACAAAGAGGGAATAATATGTTGGGAACATCACTGCAGCTCTGGAAAAATCCAGGCAGTGATGCAAGGCCACTGAGGATGGGGAATTTTCTTTGAGCAGACACTCAGACAAACAAACACAAACGCACAACCTGCATTTGCAGCATAACTAAAGGTTTCCCCATGTAAGACTCGAGGTATTTCCTACATAGTTGCTGACCATGTTGGGCTGATCTCTTCCCCTTGTGCTACAAAATAGGCTTCTTCTAAGTGGGCACTCTCTCCTTTACAAGAAACTTCTACCCAGTCTCCTCCTCCTGGCTTTGCAGGACCACCACCATCTCATCACTCACCTGATAAGAGGAAAGGGAACCCACTCAAGCTGCCCAAGACAGCAACATCCCCCAAGGAAAATGACAGTTACCGTCCAGTGATTCTCCGGATAAGCAAGGAGTCGGCAAGGCTGAATTCAATGACCGAGTCTAGTTTCTCTTTCCTCTTCACCATCAGCTCGTCCAGCTGTAAAATTGTGAAAAGGAGGCAAGACTAGTGAGCTAATTGGCACCGAGGCTCCCAGACTCTCTTCTGGATCAAGGCAGACATGTGCAGCCAGCAATCGGGGTTTGTGTGTGTGTGTGTCAAAGGCAGAGCACATTCCCTTCTTGGCACTTCTGACAGGCCTAAGGCTCCCTGCCAGGATGTGGCTCCGTGAAGTTCTGCCTGACCGCTTTGCACAGGGCACAAGTGACGTCCGAGCCCAAGGAGACCACTTACCATCTCCGCTTGTCGCACAGTGCGAGGGAACCCGTCCAAGAGGAAGCCATTTTTGCAAGGGGGGGTCTCCAGATTCTTCTCAATCAGCTCCACCACCATCTCATCACTCACCTGATAAAAGAGGAAAGGGAACCCACTGGATGCAGCAGCTGCTGGATCCACTCAAACCCACTAGAAAATTATGCTTGTGAGGTGATCCTGGCCATAACTGGCCTTTGTAGCCAGATTCTGTTCTCCACCTGTGGCCTTTTGCAAAGGGATCAACTTTCAAGATTCGTGTCACTCAGATTTCTGATGTGCTGACTATTCAGTGTGTTTCTGTCCCGGACTTCACAACTGTTGCCATTCTTCCCCCTGGACTGAGCCAATGCAGAAATGGCCCCCTTACTAGAAAAGGGGCTCTGGGGCTTAGGTGCCCCCCAGTTCAGTGCTACCGCAGAAGCTCTCCAGGACAGGACAGACAGGCAGCTTCACCTCCCAAACCTGATGTAGTCCACCCACCCACATCAGCCACACTTGAAGGTCATAAATAAGAAACGGCCATTATAGGCTTCCTGCAAAACCCTGTAAGAAATATTGCATCGTGATGCTGCTCCCTTCCCTGCAAGTCCCCATCGTTACCTGGGGAACAATGTAACGGGACAGGAGGGGCTGGTTTAAGTCAATGGCCGGGAATCTCAACGTTCAGCAGACAGAGGATTCTTCTTCTTGAACTTCTGGAAAGCGCAGCCCAAAAACTACCTCAGGGGGAGCCACTCTTCCCACTCACCAGCTTCCCTGCATCCATGGTTGCCTTCAGCCTCTTCCCCAGCTCTGAGCCTGAAGCCACCATCGCCCTCAACATGTCCCCCGTGGCCAGGTGGCACACGCAATACGCTTCAGCGAGCCGAGGAGCCTGGACAAGAAAGAAGAGTCAGGAGTTCCCATGACGGCTACACACAGGCAGCCCTCGGCTTACAACCATAACTGAACTTGCAATTTTGGTCGTAAGTCATGATGGTCATAAAACAGGTTACCACATAACTGCCCAGTTTTAAAATCTTTATTATGAAGCGAACTCCATGGTTCAGGGTGGGGCACTTTTTGCTGAAAATAAGAGGTGAATAAAGGGAAGTTTAACCAGAGCTGCAAGGGACCTCGGCAGTCTTCTAATTCAACCCTCTGTTCAAGCAGAAGACCCTACACCAGTGATGGCAAACCTTTTTGGCAAACCTTTTTGACAGAGTGCCCAAAGCGTACACACATGCACATACCCAAAATGCAATGCACGTGTGCCAGCCCGCATTCATCCCGTGCATGCGTGGCAGACCCGAAGTCCAGCTGGCTGGCGGGAGGTGTGCACACATGTGTGGCGGAGCTGAGCTGGGGCCACGGCACATATGCCCAGAGAGGGCTCTGCTCACCACCTGTGGCATGCATGCCATAGATTCACCACCAAGGCCCTATACCATTTCAGACAAACGTCTGTCCCATCTCTTCTTAAAACCCTCCAGTGATGGAACACCCACGATTTCTGGAGGGAAGCTATTCCACTGGTTAATTGTTCTGTTAGGAAATTTCTCCTTAATTCCAGATTGCCTCTCTCCTTGATTAGTTTCCATCTTGTTAAGGTATTGGGAGATTTAATAGCTGACCAGCTGTTGTAAGGCTGCTGTAAATGCTGATGTAATGAAAATGAGTCAGCAGGGTATTGCCGCTTTAAGAGTGAGGTTGGTTCAGCAGGGTTACTGCCACTTTAAGAAGCTGTCTATATAAAGACTGCCATGAGGGCATCTCTCTCTCTCTGTGTTCTATCTCCACTGTATTTCTCAGTGCAGAGTAATAAAGACGGATTGCCCCGTATGTGCCTAACACATGTATGTATGTATATAGCAGTCTTGTATATAAACCACTGTTAAAAGACAAAGCCTCTGTGTGCTGTGTTGTGCTCCTGGGTTGTGTCACAATAGTGGTCACGCTGCAAACACTCTGACACATCCATTGTTTCTTGTCCTGCCCTCTGCTGCTTTGTAAAATAAATTGACCCCCTCCTCTTTGCGGCAGCCCCTCAAATATTGGAAGATGCTATCATGTCACCCCAGTCCTTCTTTTCTCTAAACTAGACAGACATATCCAATTCTTGGAAACATTCTTCCTACGTTTTAGCCTCCAGGCCTTCAACCATCTTTATTGTTCTACTCTCTACTTTCTAGAGTCTCAACATCTTTTTTACATCATGGTGACAAACACTGGGTGCAATATTCCAACTGTGGTCTTACCAAGGGATTATAGAGTGGTACTAACATTTCACGTGACGGCTTCTATCCCTCTGTTAATGCAGCCTAGGACTCTGTTGGCTTTTTTGGCTGCTGCCCCAAACTTAAATGATAGGACTCCAACATCCTTCTATTGACCCAGATACCACCTATTCTATATCTGTATATTTGGTTTTTGTTGCCTAAGTATAAAATCTTACTTTTCTCACCACTGAATTTCATTTGTTTAGAGGGCCCAGAAACCAACTCTATCAAGATGTTTTTGCATCCTGAGCTTGCCTTCTGGGGTGTTGCCTATTCCTGCCAGCTTGGTGTCAAATGCAAATATAATGAATTCCCCTTCTATTACCTCATCAGTCATTTATGAAAATATTGAAGAACACTGGGCTTAAGACAGTCCCCCACTGCTTACTTCCCTCCATGTAGATATAGTTTCATTAAGCCGTAAATTCAGGCTGGTTACCTAAAATACAGTAATGTGACCCCAGGCGGAGGGGGGGGCGGGTTGGGAGGGAGGGAGCAAGTTCAAATCCAGGTCTTAAGTAACTTTTTCAGGTCCATTGTAACTTTGAAACCAGTTGTAAGTCAGAACCACCTGTACTTCTATTGTGCTTTATTTTTTGTAGCAAATGGAGCTATACATTGTTGAACTAAATATGGTTTCTTGATTTAATATGAGGAAACACAGATTAACTTCTTTTGCATCTTAACCATTAGAAAAGAAAATGTTAAAGAATACTTCATTATTCCTTCCCCACTAAAGATTTCCATTTTTATGGGCTACAGAGAATTCTTTGAGGAAATAAATATCCAAAGAAGTATAAAGCTTTGTTTGACCAGTCAGCCAGGAGGTTCAATAATAGAACAGCATTCTGTCAAAAGTCTTCAAGAAGTTCCAAGGGATATAAATTTACCCGCCCCTCTTCCCGGTCCTTAGCAACAAAGTACAGATAGTCCTTTACGAATGCAGCGGAGCCTGCCAATGACATGAGTAATCCCAGGATTATGTTGGAGTGAATTGCATAAAATGAACGTGAAAACTCCCTGCTTTTGCCCATGTATTCATTAACTGAATTCACAGGTGGTTAAATGCACATGAAGTATCTCAAGGTGGATAAGGCGGGGGGGGGGGTGCTAGCGATGAACAGGCCACCTGCTTAAGACTCACCCACTGAGACACCTCATGCTCCCCACAATTGTTTCCCCATCCTGCTGCTCTGGGTCACTCTTTGGTCCTGTGAAGATCTGGTAAGCTGTCTCTTCTCCAGCCTCTGCCGCACAAAAGCACAGTCCCCAGAAACTTCCAGCCTCGGCACACAAAATGTTTGCATGCCAACAGGTGTCTTTGGGCAGTGCGGAACCTCCCAGCAGCTTGCAAACCATTTGGGTGATAAGACTGGAAGCTTCTGGGGGTTGTGATCTCATGTGACTTCAGGCACTCGTTATCTGCAAAAGCAGATGGGTGCCTGAAGTTGCGCAAGATCACGGCCACCAGAAGTTTCCAGTCTCATCGCCCAAACTGGTTGCAAGCTGATGGGAGGCTTTGGGGCAGCAAAACTGCGCTGCCTCAAAACATCCTATCAGCTAGCAAACACTTCAGCAAAGGGTTGCCAAAGCCTAGAGAGAGTTTTTGTGTCCCCATCCATCTTTGCAAAAAGCCTTTGCTGGCAAGAATGAAGCCCAGGCCTCAATGTGCACAGAACAGAGGCCTAAAGTTGTGCAAAATCACACAAGATCAGTAGCACGACATCTTGCACTACTGATCTTGCAGTACTTTAGGCCTCTGTTCTCTGCAAACGCTCAGAAGCAGGCAAAGAAACCGTGGCAGAGAGGAGGCAGCTCCTGCCTCTGCGGTCTTTTGTAAGGGTGAATGACCACTGTGGTATTGCAGCCTTTGTAACCTCGGGACTGTGTCGCAAGTACTGAAGGCGGGCTGTCGCAACTTAAGTGAACTGTTGTAATTCAAGGATGACCTGTATGCTGTCCCCCCCCACCAAGGAAATCAGACACTGCCACCTCCTTTGCTTTGCACCTCTTGCCCATCCCTCAGCATCTGAAGCTGGACTGGGGCCGAAGGGTGGGCCTGGGAGCCTGTGCATCTCCACCATGCCCAGTTGTGCTCTGGGGCAACCTTGCCCAACTTTCAAGAGCTCTCTTGTCCCTGAGGAGATCTTGCTGAGTCGGGCGAAAGAAGCCTGTTTTGCAAGAGACGTCAGGCTGCCCTGCCTGACAGGACAAAGGGCAGGCGCTTCCCTTGGGAGCGGCCTCCCCAAGAGCAGCTCTCCCGACAAAATGGCATTGTGGACTTGAGCTCAGGGCAAGTGCTTATGAGACGCTGAACTGGAAGAAGACATTTTTATTCCCTTTTTAAAATTAAACATTCCAGAGAGAATATTAAATGTAATAGTGTTTAAGGTTTGTCAGGATGTTTAGAAGGAAATGCCCGTATAAGCTTAGGGGCTGGAACATCACTTTTGTTCACCCCTTCAACTGAGGGGGAGGGAAATGCTTCCAAACCACTGAATATTGGAGTCTTCCTCTTTGTTTCCTGGAGTCCAAACTCTCTTTCATCTCAAATTGCTGCTCGCCCTCAATCAGAAGAGGCCTGGCCAGGTCACAAGTGGGACGTATGATCAGGTTTCAGCAAACTGACCTGGAAGACGGGGTGGATCCTCCTAAGGGTTTTTGGCAATGGCAATTACACCAGAACCCTGTCTGGAATTATCCGTCATGGTCTAGGCCAGTGGTTCTTAACCTGGGCAATATCGGGCCCCAGGGGGCGATTTCATTTTTCAGGGGGCGATGGAATGAAAAGGGGCAGAGCAGGGGCGAAGGAATGGAAGGGGGCCGATATGGGAGCAATGGAGCGAGAAGCTTTGGGGACACTTTTGAGACATTTTTCATACAGTGAACTGGTGCATATCTGTTGTACAAAAACATCAGATCGCTCACTATTAGTGGATTGAACTGTGTTTTAAAATTTTCCTCCAGGTAGCTTCAGTACAGAATGCCGTACATATGTGAATATGCATCGCTCATCTTCATGCGCGTTGTGCAGCAGCCTCTATCACTCTACCCATACAGTGGCACGCCATTGGCCAGAATGGGCAGTGATGGAGGGGTGAGCGCTTCTTTCGAAACATCCCATGCTGAGTGGCTGTCCCCTGTGAGGTCAACGTAATTGTTGAAACTAGGCTTACTGACGTCCACGTGTGTTTTATAGTGTTCCAGTGCAGTCAAAAATTTAATTTGCAGTTAGTGCCTTTCATTCCGAAGACCTCTCAACATGGCCGAGAAGAGGAAGTGTTGCCAATATTCGTCGGAATACCTAAAATTGGGATTCATTCCATCTCCTTCCAACGTACAGCTTCCGTTTTGTCTTCTTTGTGAGAAAACATTTTTAAATGAAGCGATGAAGCCTTCCTGACTGAAAGACCATTTGGTAAGAATTCATTTGGATAAAGCCGACAAACCGGTATCGTTTTTCCAATCCTGTAAGGCCAAGTTTGAGGGTCACAGCGCTGTTGAGAAGTTATTTGGAAAATTGTCACTCAACGCCGACAAGGGGCTCATTTGTTCCTATGAAGTATCTTGGTTGATAGCAAAATGTGGCAAACCTCCCACTATTGGCGCAACGCTGATTTTACCAGCAGTGATACAGATTGTTGCCACCATGTTGGGACCCAACGCAAACACTGTCACGCAATCGATTCCTTTGAGCAATGACACCATATCAAAAAGACTTGATGAAATGGCTGCTGATGTGGAAGGAAGTCTTATTGATACCTTGAAAAGTACAGAATTTGTGATGCAGATTGATGAGTCAACGATTCGTGAAAATTAAGTCTTGTTATTGGTTTATGTCCATTTCATCAATGGAAATGAAGAGATCGGGGAAGAACATTTGTTCAAAATTTAGCCACCGACACAAAATATATTCGATATTTAAAAGGTTGAAGAGTTTTTTAATGAGAAAAACATCCTTTTGCATCGTGGCATGTGCAACCAACGGAGCTGCATCCATGGTTGGACGATAACGCGGATTTCAAGCTCATCTAAAATCGGTTGTACCTGGAGTTATGACTGTCCATTGTGTTGTTCATAGACAGCACCTTGTCTCAAAAAATTTGAGTGGCTGTTTGCACGAATCTATACGTTACGTCATTAACGCTGTGAATAAAATTAAGTCGAATGCCTTGAACAACCGACTTTTTCACAAGCTTTGTGAAGAAAATGATGAGGAGTTTGAACGTCTCCTTTTGCACACCGAAGTAAGGTGGCTTTCAAAAGGAAAGTGTTTGCAGCGATTCCACAAACTTTTTGACACAGTTGTCGAATTTCTTGAATCCATTGATCCAAGTCTAAGCAGTTCTCTTAAACTTCAATGTCCGGATGTAGCTTATCTTGATGTTGTTGACAAGCTGAATGAAGTGAACATAAAGCTGCAAGGAGAAAAAATCAATTTTCTTAAGGCCAAAGGAGTAATCTGCTCATTTATTTCCAAATTGGACCTCCTTACAAGCAATATGAGTCGCCAGGAGCTGTATCAGTTCCCAAGCCTTGGTAATGAACGTCAACTCCAAGCAGATGATTTGGATGTTTTTTTGCTGCCACTTGAAGCAACTAAAAGAAGATATGGAAACCAGATTCTATAATCTGATAAATCTGGAAGTGCCCACTTGGGTGCTAAATCCTTTCACAGCAGACTTTGCACAACCTCATCCCAAACTGCAAGAGCCATGGACAGATCTGAAATACGACTGTGAAGCCCAATCACATTTTCAGAGTTACGGCTACGAAGTTTTTTGGGTAAAAATGAGGAACACTTACCCAATATTGTGGGAGGAAGTTAAGTTGCTTCTTTTAGCCTTTCCTTCCACTTACTTAGTGGAGAGGGGCTTCAGCGCCGTCCAACAGATCCTTTCTAAGTCAAGGAACATGTTGAAGATCACTGAGCACGGCAATTTAAGAATGAGATTAACAAAAATGGTTCCAGACATCAAGAAATTGGCATCAGCTCACCAAGCACAAGGCAGCCATTGATGTTTTCTTTGCTTTTTGTGTACATACATTTTCTTCGTTAATAATTGTCTCAGCTCTTATCGTTGTATTTGCTTGCATTGGATTTCACGTTCCAGTTTTGAGTTTTCAGCTTCATTTCTGAATTCTTGTTGTGCTCTGTAAAACATTTTGTGTGTCTCTTTGAATTGTACTTTTTTAGCGTGCACTCCAGTTGGATATTATATTTTGGTTTCTCGGTTTTATCGTTTCAATTTTTTTTGTTGTGCGTGTAAACTTTTTGTATAGATATATTTTTTTCTTCAGTTTAGGCATTAAATTTGTTGCTCTGATTTTTGTTGCTTTCCTTCTGTAAAAATTTTCTTTGTATCTTTTTAACCCTTTTTACAGTGTGCATGAATATATATTTTCCTCGAATCTTACATTAGTTTCAGAGTTTTAGTCTTGAAATTCTTAGTTCCTGCATTGCAGTTTGTTCTTATGCCCTTTTTATATTTCTTTTTGCGTCTTAAAATTCACTTGTAATTAAATCATTAAATGTTTCTGTTTTTTCAGGCATTTCATTTTCTTGCAATTGAATTTTGTTTTCAGTGGTCATTGCATTTAAGTGTCTTGAATAAATAAGATAATAATGAAATACATGTATCACAAAGTTTGGGAGTAAAGTGATGGGTGGCATCAGAATTTTTCACACAGTTGAGATATGGGAAAAAGACTGGAAATAAATTATTTGCATCGATATGTCCTGATGACAATTTTACAGAAAACAAAAAACGTGTTTGCATAAATTGAAGAATTATTTCCCTGTGTCGTGATTGAGAGGTTATGTTGGGGGAGGGGGGTGATGACAACTTCCTCAATGGCTCAAGGGGGCGATTCTTTCAAAAAAGAACCACTGGTCTAGGCCAGGGGTCACTGACCTTGGCCCCTTTAAGATTTGGGGACTTCAACTCCCAGAATGCCTCAGCCAGCAAAGCTGATCCATGGCTCCCAGCAAAGCGGGCTGAGGAATTCTGGGAGTTGCAGTCCCCAAGAGTTAAAGGGGACAAGGTTGCAGACGCCTGGCCTAGGCCGCTGTTTCTCAACTTCAGGCACTTTAAGACCGCTGGACTTCAACCCCCAGAATTCCCCCAGACAGCACGAGAAACACACCAGCGCAGGCCCAGAATCAACCCCCACTCACCCGGCCTGGCGCGAGGCGGCGTCTCTCAACACACACACACACACCCGTTTCCCGCAGAAACCAGCCGGGCGGCCCACCGACCGACCCCAAGCTCATCCCCGCCACCCATCGGCCAGGCCTGGGGTCAGGAACGGGCTGCGAGAGCTCCCGGCCGGCCAGAGGATCGGCTCCCACGCACGACCCGAGCGGATCCCCCTCCAAGCCGGACCGGGGGAGTCCGCCGAGGTGGCGGCTGCCGGCGGGTCTCTGCCAAGGCGGGTCGGGGAACGCCGGGGCCTCGCCCCCCGAGCCAGCCCGCTCCCTCTGCGATGTAGCACAGGCGCCGCAAGGCCTCCCCCGACCGGCCCGCTCACCTGAGTGCCCTTCCCTGCCCCGGGCGGCCCCAGGAGTAGCGCCCGGACGCCCTTGCGGGCTCCGCGTCCCACCGTGTCTCGCCCGCCTTCCGCGTTCGGAGCCATCGCGCCGCTCAGCACCTCCTGCGCAGGCGCCCGGCCCAGCAGCCGCGCGCCTGGCCATTAAGCCGACGGCCCGTCCCTCAGGTGGCGTCGACGGCTTTCGCCCAATCACCTTAGTACGGCGGCGGGAGATTGCCTATGATTGGGCGTCGTCTCCTCAAAAAGCATGCGGGATACATTGCGCCTGCGCACTCTGCTTGCGGCAAGGCGGGGCGCTTTCATGTGGGCTGCGTGACCATTGATTGGCGCAACGGAAATATATGCAAATATTATAATCTCGGAGAATGGGAGTAGGTGGAACTCCGGGCGGAGTCAACGGATCGAGGCAGCGTTTGGAGGGAATTCTGGGAGTTGAAGTCCACTCAAAGTCGCTAAGTTTGAGAAGCAGCGTTGAATTCCTTGATCCGCACCTGTTGAGCTCAAGGGTCCAAATGCTGCCTCCAGCGTGCTTTCTCTAGGCCAGAGGTCCCGAAACTTGGCCGCTTTGTGACTTGTGTGACTTTAACTCCCAGAATTCTCCAGCCCAGCTATGCTAGGGTAGAGAAGCTACAACCTGTCTATCTACCAGCTCCCCGCAGAGCAGGGTGGTGGATTATGGGCCTTAACCTTCAGTGTTGTGATCCTGCAGCGGATTGATATGGGCTGCTGATAATACAGTCGGGTGTTTTATGGTAATGCAGTGAGGATGAAATCTCTTTGCAGTGCTTAATTAAGGCAGCATGTCTAGCATTATGGTTCAAAACAGTGAAATAGCTAAACACAACCTGGAGCCAACCATAAAAAGGTTACTTGCAGGCTAAAGTTTTCTCCCTGGAAATGTCTTCATTAGGTATTGGTTTCTGTTCGATTGTAGTGGATCAAGTCTTTTTTCCCCCCAAAAGATTTGTTTCTGGGAAAACTTGTGGTGATTATGATAGACCCCTTCAAACTGACCATAAATATAATGTCAGAATAACTGTTATTCTTGGAAACATCAATCTCAAATAAGGGAAACCTTTGTCTTCTTTGTTCACTGATTTTGCAAATGTTTTCATCACTCCGAGCTCTGTGTGAAGCGGAGGCAAAAATATGTTTGTTGGGTGAATCAGTGGTTTATGGGCCACATTTTTCTGTCCTGGAACCACGCAGGGGGTCAGACTAGATGACTACAAGGTTCCTTCCAACTCTGTTGATCTATCTATCTAATGTGACTCCCTTGCACGGCTCTCCCATCTGCATGTGCAACAACAGTATATCTGAATTACATTCCAAGCAGCAGAGCCATTTCTTTCAGAGTTCCACAGATATGCCACTGGGGGATGTCCTTCAATGACAGCACTTAAAGGAACACATTGCAGGAATGAAATCTCTATAAAACATATGTGAATACAGGTTACAATGGCAGGTTATTTTCGTGAGCCAAAAATCAATAAGATACACACAAAACACTTCAGAGGAAGCAAATTTTTGTTGTCCAACAATATCACTCTTGTAGTATATAAAATCAAAATGACAGACATGACCAGGGAGAACTGCTGGCGGTTTTCCCTAGTAGTAAAAGAGCCTAATGGGGAAATCTGCTTCTGAGTGGTGCCCCAAACCTTATGGGAATCTTTGTGATCTCCACGAGCAAGGCCCACCCCTCATTTTTTTAGCTACTCTTGGCAAGGTTGCTTCTGAGGATGGCCAGAGTGCAGAGGACTCCTTCATCAGAGGCGTCTCTGCCCAGCAGAATCCAGTTTGGAAAAGGGTGTGGGCATGCCTCTATATGAAGGGTTCTGCCATCTTGTGTTGACAACTGGTTTAGGAAGAACAGTTTGCAAAATTCTTGTTTTCCACTGTACTGCTAGCCTGGGTGCTTCTGAAGCGAAAACAAAGCTTTTAGGTTTTGTGGCTTTTTTCTCTTTTAACAGTGGCTTTCTTGCTTTTGGAAATATGCTGGTGCAGAACCTGACATTACTGTAGGGAAGGCGAAAAAGGCATATAAGCAGTAGAAAGAGAAAGTAGCCATATAAAATCCACACAAAACATTCCATTTTAATATGCCATGTCATGGAATGCATACATGTATATAAAAAGTCCCTAAACTCTTTGTCTGGGTGTATCTGGTGCCAGGAGGGTGGCAGTTGTCCAGCTGACTGTAAATAAGTCCTCGTGCTGAGCGAGCGATCCTGTTTGGCGCCCTTCCTCAGGGAGACCCCTGATCTGCAACTGGCAGAGGGCAGCGACACATCTGGGCAGCCACTTCCACCCCCAAGGAAAATCCTCCCCCCATCAGCCAGAAGCCCGTCCCTTTCCAGCCCCTGGATCACCAGTTCAGTATCTCTCCATCACTCGTGCTTTGTTTCTTTCCCCCTCAGCCAATTGGATTGCTGGGCTTGGTCACCATGGCGACTCTTGTGAGCAGAGATGCTGGGGGGGGGGGCAATATATAAGGGACCAGCACCTACCCAGAGCTGAAGATTAGCTGGTGTTGCTTTGCATGGTGTAGGCTTTGGAGGAGGAGGAGGAGGAGGAGGAGCCACTGCCGAAGCCTATATTTACTCTTGGGAGACCCATGGGCAAAATCCGTTTAAATGCTTTTTAAGGTGGGTGGAAGGGAGGAGAGGGGTCAAGCAGTAGGCCGGGGGGGGCTTGGGCTGTGGATTAGGGGAGAGGGAGCCCGGAGAGTTCCTGATCCTCCTGCCCATCTCTTGTCTGCCCCTCTGCAGAGACCTCGGATCCCCAGCAGCAACTGCGCCTCGGGGTGTTGCAGAAGCTCAGAGTTCACCGGAGAACCCCCCTGGCATTACACCTAGCCACCTGGGAAGGAGGAAGGCTTCGGGACGGTGAGGGCCCCCCCGGGGCAAGGAGTGGGGGGGCAGGGAGGGGAAGCACCCCCACATAACATGGAAAGAGGCCAGGAGCAGCAGAGATCCGCTCCCTCTTCTCTGACCCATTAAATGCTTTAATATGGGTTAACACCCCCCCCCCTTTCTCTGTCTGACATGTGGGGCATACGCAAGAGAGGCTGGCATGGGAGGCAGATCAAGGCCTGTGCTGGGGAGAATCTCACAAAAGCTCACTTTTTAAAAAGAAATGCCATAAGTCTTTAAAGGACAGTAGCGATGCACACCCACAAATATAAACATGCACTTTCTCAGATAACTTCTATCCAATTTATTATCCCATTTAAATCCCTATTAAGTTTTCTTCTTCCAGGCTTGGTGTGAGTGGGAGGGTGGATGGATGGATGGGCGGATGGAAGGGGGATTTCCACAAATGAGGAGATGTTGCTCGGTCTCAGAAGGTCCCTTTCTCTTTGCAAATCCCTTCCTGGTCAATCCAAAATTCTCCTCTCAACTTACGCAGCTCCTCTTCCTGTTGCGTTCCTTTGATGCATCCCAGGACATGAAACAGGCTGGGCGCTGATCTTCTTTTGCTTCCTTTTTGCAAACCTGCTGGAGCAAAAAACAAGAAGTTAGAATCAATCTCCTTGCTTCTAGAATGTTTTCTAAACCCTCACTTGGGTGACCATTGATTCGTATGTTTTTATTTTATTTGTATCCCACCTTTATTTTTTACAAATAAGTCAAGAGGGCAAACATATCCAACACTCCTTCCTCCGCCCACTCTCCCCACAACAACAGTCCTGTGGGGTGAGTTTGGCTGAGAGCCAGAGACTGGCCCAAAGCCACCCAGCAGGCTTTCCTGGCTAAGGCAGACCTCTTCCTGTCCAATAGTTCATCAGTAAAAATAGGGGCGCACGCACACACACACACACACACACACACACACACACCAGATGCCAGGAATACGGGCATTCTTACTCCAGAGGCACATTCTAAGTTACCCCTCATAATTTATCACTTCACTAAGAGTTCTGCCTCCATCTGAGTTTTTCCACAACCTTTTATTTTACACACATTAATCAGAAACAAGAGAAGCTGCTAATCAGCAATTAGCACAAGTGAATTTTGGTGCCAGGGGAAGGGTTGTGCATTCAGCCACATTTACTCTCTTTATAGGTGTGGGAGAAAGCAGCATGCTGGCATTTTGCATTTCAGTAAGCAAGACACAAATGTCACCATCTGGGTCTGATCAGAGGACGTAAAAGCAGAGCAGATGTTGCAAATACACTGACCTAGTTTCAGGTCAGCCTCATCTGCTGGACCTGTAAAAATCAGAGTCTGCACCCAGGCATCTTAGTAGTCACTGAAAGGTCCTTTCCTTACATGTAGATATATTGATTTGGGAGCTTGGTAGCACCTTTCCCAACTAACTACTTTTGTTAAAAGCTTTCAAAAATCCTCATCATCATAGTTGGCCAACAGATCTTCAGACTTTCTGGACACCTTTTCCTACCTGAATTATTTTGCTGTCCTTTGCATCAAGTTGGAGAAAGAGATCCATGAGCCTTAGTGATCGCCTGCCAGGTTCAGGAAGGGGAACCCTTTCTAACCTTCCTGCGTAAACCACCCAGCACCTGGCAGAAGAGCCACTGCTGTGAAGTAGCTGCTTGCCATCTCAGATGGTTGAGAAGGAGCTTCCTGATGTTGTCTCTTTCCCTCCACAGTGTGTTGCATACTTAAAAACTATCCCCCCACCTACTGACGGAGGCTTTCAAAGAAAGATCCTCCTTTGGTGGTAACAATGACCAGGTACCTGGATGAATCGGATGTCATGATGGTGGAGGAGGGCTTCACCACTAGGGATCTCCTGGAGAGTCTCCTCCTCAAGGTTGCCCAGACGGTGAGGACCAAGATAATGGGCTTTCCATGCATGGAGGATGGAGGCAGGGTGGGTGAGTGTATATTATCCCAGCAGAGCTGGGATTCAGCAGGTTCTGACTGGTTCTGGAGAACCACCGGTAGCGGAAATGTTGAGTAGTTCGGAGAACCGGCCAATCCCACCTCTGACTGGCCCCGCCGACCCCATCTCTTCTCTGCCTCCCATCGAGTCCCAGCTGGTCGGCTGGGTCTCCTTTGGTTGCCCTGCACAGGAGCTGGAAAGCAGGTTAGTGGGGTGGGGAGGGAAGGGGGATTTTGCAGTAACCTTCCCCTGCCATGCCTACCAAGCCACGCCCACAGAACCGGTAGTAAAAAATGGGAATCCCACCACTACATCCCAGAGTGCGGACGGCTCATTGACAAGTGTGGCTGAGACATATGGGATAAAGGACACGACTCGTCAAGGGGCATGTGACTCCACAATGTACACAGAATTCAGCTCTTCCATCGTAGAATTTGGGCAACCAAAGTTAGTGCGCCCGCACAGCCAAAAGCGGAAAGAGAGTTTTCTGCCTGGTGTTGGCAACTAACCTGTGAGGCTCCTAAGACAGCCCAGGATGACCCCCTGGAGCTGGCTGGGGACATGGGGATGCAGCGTCGGAAGGGAAGCGCCCCAACTCCAATCTTACGGAGGTGGGGAGGCGCCCGGAGAGCTGGGTGCAAAACAGACCACTTTGCATTGGTGTTGATCGTGACTCTTCCTCTCCAGGGTAGCCGAGAAGCCTTTGTCGTGGCAGATCTCGAGGATGTGATGAAGAAACATGTGCGCCTCCTCAAGGCCCTGCCACGGGTCAAGCCCGTCTACTCCTTGAAGTGCAACAGCAGCTGGGGTGTGGTGCAGATGCTGGCTGGGCTGGGGGCCGGATTCAGCTGCACCAACAAGGTGGGGGTGGGGGGGCTTCCAGAGACATGGGGGCGGCGGATGGGGGCGGCTTTGCAGGGTGCAGGCCAACAGGTCCGGAGGCAGAGTTTCAGTCACACGGAACCACACGAGCCCAGGAACCCCGGCCGAAGAAGCTTCATGGCAGGGAAGCAAACGTCTTCCAGGGAAAGGCAGTCCAGTTGCCTTTTTCAAAAGAAGCGCCTTCCGGACGTCCTCGGGGTGCCCCACAGAAGAGAAGAGAAGGTGCCCTTTCCCTTTTCAGCCCAGGCAGGAGCCCCTGACTTGTGGGGCTCCCCTGCAGCGGATCAAGGCTTTCGTGCACAGAGAGCAAAGCAGCTGTGAGCCTTAGTCTTGTTTCTCCAAGGAATCTCGATAGGCAGTCTGGCTGCTGCCAGTCCTCAGTTTACGACTATTCATTCGGCAACTGTTCGAGATTAAACAGCCCTGGAAAATGTGACGTGTAGCCCCGTCCTCACACTTGCAATTCTACCAGCATCCTCACAGTCCCAAGATCAGAATTTGGGTGCTTCGCAGCCAGCAGATCCTTACGAGGGTCCCAGTGCCCTGGGATCACCCGATTGCCATTTGCCATAAAGTAAATGGGGCAGCTGGATTCATGTGATTCACTCAGTGACGATGATTTGCTTAACTGCCTTGAAAAAAGCAGGCAGGGCCCGCTGAAAACCACCACCTTGCTTAGCAATGGAAAGTCTGGTCCCAGCTGCAGTCATGCCTTCCATTCAGTGTTACTTTGCAGGTAGAAACTGGCCCCTCCCTGCTTATGATGAGCCTCTTCCCCAATCTGTGTCTTTCAAGCAGATCTGATAATACTACAGCTGGAGAACCTCTGGGACTTGGAAACATCTGGATTTAGGTACTTCAGTAACCTGGGATAAAAACAGTGAGGAAAAAAGGCCTTCGAGAGAGACCAGATGGATGCCTACAGCAACATGCATTGTGTGTTTGGAGAATGAAGCCATTCTACACCATGGGGTCTAATAGCAGCTCAAAGCCACAAGAGACCTCTCTAATTTTGCAAGGCCAGGTGCCTGTGGACCGCAAACCCTCCAGACATCACCTCTCCAAAGGGTTTGCAAGCTATTCCTGAAATGTTTCCTTTAAGAAGAGGTTCAGGATCATCGGTCAGATGTATGTGATATTTTTTTTAAAAGGTCGAAAGATCAGTGTGCCAAGAATGGCCTCAGAAGAACCTGATGGTAGTTAAGATGGAAATTGACTTGAATTGCCAAGTGTGATTAGATATACAAGTAATTTGTCTCTGGTGCAGAAGCTCTTAGTGTACATGTAAAACAGCAGAATAATAATAATAACAACAACAACAACAACAATACCAGTAAGAGGGGAAGTAGAGAAAATAGCAAGGATAAACAATATTTCATCGTACTGCATAGATGAATGTACATAGATATTAGACAGACTGAATTCAATCAATTCAATTAGTATCAGATCTGGTGATTGGGGAAGGTGCCCGTCATAAGCAGGGAGGGACCAGCTTCTGCCGGCAAAGTGACCCTGACTGGAAGGTGTGACAGGGAGTCCTTGACTTATGACTGCGACTGGGATCAGACTTTCCACTGCTTAGCAGGTGGGGGGGTTTAAGTGGGCAGTGCCTGATTCTTTGACCTTTTTGTCATGATAGTTAAGCAAATCACAGCTATTAAGTGAATCACAGCTACCCTGTTTGTTAAGTGCCCATGCTTGCTACATTTGGGTGGATAATAGAGCTGAGCAAGCCAAGGGACTCGCCACAAGGAAACACGTGCAGTGAGAACAACAGCAAAGAAAAGCAAACTCCCATGGGGTTTGGCTCTGAAGCCCACCAGTGGCTTTCTGGATCACTGGCCTGGCCCCTTAAGGTTAGCATTTCAGGGTGACTTGAACCCTTTACAATTGCTTCTCTCCAGCGGGGTTTCACAGGACGCAGGAGTCGGGGGTCAGTGCCTGGTCTTGGCCCCATCACCCCCAGCCCCAGGTTCAGATGACCAAGTCCCTTGACCTTCTCTGGTTGTCACCCCCAGACAGAGATGGCCCTGGTGAAGAGTACTGGAGTTCCACCGGAGAGGATCATCTGCGTCAGCCCCTGCAAGCAAGTCTCCCTGATCCAATATGCGGCCAGCCAAGGGGTGCAGCTGATGACTTTTGACAATGAAGTGGAGCTCGGGAAAGTAGCACGGAGGTACCCGTCTGCCAGGTAGGCCATCGGCACCTGTGGGCATTATGCAGAAAGAGTCAGCTGCAAAAAACGGGGGAGAAATCTGCTCATAACTGGGTACTAAACAAGAAGACCTCCAGAGCTGTTGGATTCCTAGAAAGAGTTTCTGGCAGGAGAGAAGAGGCTTTCTTCCTCCTGGTTGGCTCTAAAGAAGCCGGGAACTTTCTAGAGATATGTACACACTGGTCTCTCCAAAGATACAAAATTTCTATTCGGTTTAAGGAAAAGCAGGAAAAAAAATACGGTGGATTTGACAGAGCCAGGAGCACTGAAGCCCCAAATGGGAAGGCTGATTACTATCTTAGGGCAATCTTTGCCACTGAATGGTTCAGCATTAATTAACTAAACCAGGGTTTAGTTAACCACGGGGAATAATGTTGTGTCAACACAACCAAGCATTTTGAAATTCTCACAATACAAACTCAATTTCCTCCCTCTTGTTTTTTGATATAGCACGAACAATTACAAATATGTAACAGTTCATTCTTCCCCTTATTTGTTTCCTCTCTGGAATCCCATTTTCTCCTGTTCAAGCTGGGGCCGATGAGGATTCTGCATTTGCAGTCTGGTTTTCCAGGGTCCAGGGGTAACTCGGCTTATATTTTGGGGGCAGCACCATGCACTAAACTGCCATAACCTGGGCTGAGTTCACACAACGTTAAATGTGGTTGGCCAATTGATGGACCAGCAAGTCACATCAGCACAACTTGGAAATGTGGATGTTAATCAGCAAAATAAAATTCAGAATTAAATCAGAAGAGAGATTTTCTGGCTGGGTTTGCACGTGTGTAACTTCATTACTGAATTACCCATTTTCAAGTTTCACACGTACTTTCCATCAACAGTAAACTAAAGCTAGATTTGCAAAACACACTAAACCAGAAAAATACTAAGCAACATTAAAGCTAATCAGATTCAGCATTATGATGTGAATGTAGCTTCAGGGTTTTAAGCAGCTAAGTTAAGTGTGTTATGAGAATAAAATTTCAGTGCCCATCTGGAGGTGGCTGTTGAGAACTTCGGCTGACTCGATTCGTTCCTTGGGTTAAGCAACCAAGGTGATGAAGGATCTAGCAGGAGCAATTGAAGAAGTTATGGTTAGCCTAGAGAAAAAAGGTGGAAGTAGGTATGTCGATGGAGATCCTCAGTCGTCCAGGACACGGTTGTCCCAGACGTGCTTTTTTCAAGAGGTAACTGAACTTTCTGGTTTTTCTTTGAAGATGTTTTGCTTCTCATCCAAGAAGCTTCTTCAGCGCTGGATGTACAGTGGGAAATGGAAGGGATTATACTCCATTACACTTCCATGGTATAAATCCTTCCACTCCCCACCCCCCATGCAGCCAGAGCTGAAGAAGCTTCTTGGATGAGAAGCGAAACCTCTTCAAAGAAAAACCAAAATTTCCAGTGGCCTCTTGAAAAAAGCACCTTTGGAAATAGGTGTGGTATCTGCCTTCCAGTTTTTGATGAGTTGTCACATGGAAGAATACATGGAAGAATTTTATTATTTAATTTGATAGGGCTGCCCATCCCAAGTACATGACTCTGGGCTGTGAAAAGCAGAATAATAAAAACAATAAATAACATAGGCAGCAGTTGAGAAACCAACCCACAACAGCACTAATAATCTTCCCAATTAAGGTAACTGATAAACAGGCTTATCCACACCACTAGGTCCCCAGGCTGGGTAGCAAAATGTCTTTTAAGATCTTGTGTTGGGGCAAATCTGATGGGTTTATGTCAGGGGTGAAATTCAACTACTTTGGCCCAGCTCGGGATAGAGGGGGTAGGGACAATTTGGATCGGTAAAAAATCACCCCTGGTTGCTCTTACTACTATACCAAGTATACCAAGCCACGCCCACAGAACCGGTAGGGAAAAAAATTTGAATTTCACCCCTGGTATGTGTGTGTGTGTATATGTGTGTAAGTGTAATAAGGTGCCAGAGGGTGGGGGGAGGTGCAGGAGAAAAAGCCCTCTTCCGGGGTCCTGCCAGGTGGCCCTTCTTCACGGACAGGACCTGCAGCAACCTCTCCTGCCTGATCTCTGAAGTTTCAGAGCTGTTTGAGAAGACAAGAAACGATGGTCTCCAATTAGAAGGAAAGGAATTTTAGCTGGACCATGGGAGGGACTCTCCTAACAGAAAGAGCTCTCAGCAGCAGAACCGGCTGCCTTAGGAGTCCGCTTACTTGTGAGTACTTTGTGGGAACAAAGCAACCTCACCACTTTTACTGCTGTTCAGTGAACAAAAGGCTTCTTGACTGGTTCCACAGCAACCATTTTCTTGCTCTTAAAATATTGAATGTTGCCACCAGGACCTCCCTGGTTTGGTGCATTCTGCAAATGCAGCCTGTTTATTCTTTTGCAACAAGCAATAGTTGAACAAAGGTTATGTCTGTCATGGGCAGGAGGAATGACCTTGTGGCCCAGGAGGAAGAGCCGCAACCAAGACAGCAGTCAGATGAAAGAAATCTGAGTCCAGAGCAGAATTGTAGCCTGAAATGGCATCTCAGAGAAGACCCTCCCTAGACCTCACAAAGATAATGGGGGAGAGGGGAGAGAGAGAGCATTTAGACTTATAAGATTGTGTGAATATAACCTGATAATAAAGGTAATAGCAGCTTGCCTGGCTTCCTAGTTTGATTGCCTTGGAGGCTGATAGTGTTGTTTGTATGTATGAGAGTGATCATGTGCATAATTTAAAAATGACCTGAATTATGCAATTTGTGCCATTTGCATACATGTACAATGACATCACGAGGCACAGTTGCATCGTGCAAACAGAAGGCAAGGCATGGTTGTTAACTGTAGCCAAACAAGTCTGTTCATCCCATTCCCCAGAATGATTCTGCAGCTGGCCACTGATGACTCCAGGTGCGCCAATCATCTGCGTGTGAAATTCGGTGCCACCCTTAAAACCTGCCGACATCTCCTGGAGATTGCAAAGCAGATGGACATTGAGGTGGTGGGCATCAGGTAGGGGCAGAGATCCTTTTCTCACAATAGTTGCCAACTCTCCCTGGTCCCTCCTCTGTGTACGAAGTTCTTTCTCCCAACGGCCTCTGTGCCTTCACCTTTTGTTGGAGAGCTCGGTGTCTTTGATTGTTGGGCTAGCAGCACCCAGTTAAAAGGCCAGAAACCCCTGAAAACACCTGCCATGAAGCTCTTGTGTTGAAGGGGGCGTGTAGAGTGGAAGGGTGGAGGACTCAGGAGGAGACATGGGAGGACAGGGCTTTTCTCTGACCAAAGAAAGAAAACTACGGAGGTGTCTGGGGTGGGGATCCCAATTACCTGGGAGCAAGCAATATCTTGGTGGTGAGGTGACCCATAGGAGTTGCCACCCAGTCAGGCAGAGGGCAACATTAGCAGTGCGCCCCCCAATTTCACTGAGCAAATCTGCTAGATATAAGGCAATTGCTTTCCTTTCCAGCTTTCACATTGGAAGCAGCTGCACTGACCCTCAGATCTTCACCCAGTCCATAGCAGACGCTCGCCTGGTCGTGGAAATGGGTGCAGAGCTAGGCTACAAGATACACCTCCTGGTCATTGGAGGAGGACTTCCCAGTGCCGAAGAGTCTAGGAGGCACTTCGAAGAGGTAGGAGTCCTTCGCAGACTTGAATTCTGCTTTGGGAGCACCTCTCAGCCCCCAAAGACATCTCAGCCCGCCAGGAGTGCCCTGGGCCCTTGATGTGGGGGCCACACTCTAATTTTTGTTTAGTCGAGAATTGAATGTTGTGTGAAAAAAAATCAAAATATGAGTCTGAAGAATGGAAGGGCATGGCTCAAGCAGGTGGCACACTCAAGTGCCTGTGTTTTGTCTCCTGCTTGTTGCTTCTCACTTCCTCTTTGCAGTCCAGAGGTTTGAGAATCTTCCAGCAATTCCAGAATCATTCATACCCAGCACTGACACACAACTCTTCCAAGGGGCCCAGATTTGTTCTGCCTCAGTGTTCTGCCTTGTAGGCGATCGATGTTGTTTCAGGCACTGAGCACATCCCATAGGTGGCGCTGTGTTCCTGCGCAAGCAGGCATCTATCAGGCAGAGACCAGAATCTGCGCAGTCCCCTTTCATGGGGTTTGCTACTGGGCTGCTCGGCCTGCAGGCTGCGGTCAAGTTCCTGCCATGCTAAGACCCGCAGCCATTGGGACATAATCAGGACCATTCAAAATGGGATGAGATCCTTTGTCGAGTTACTGGGTGAAGGTTTCTCTTTAAGAATCAACAGTGGGCTGGGAGAGGGCAAGATTAGATCAGACAGACAGACAGACAGACAGACAGGGTTTGTGGGTGGGTAGAGGAAGGGAGGGAGGGAAGAAGGAAGGAGAAATGGGAGGAGGAAGGAAGAGAGAGAGAGAGAGAAAGAAAGAGAAAGAAAGAAAGAAAGAAAGAGAAAGAAAGAAAGAAAGAAAGAAAAGACAGACTAGGTCCTTGCAGTGCATGGAAGGGCTTCCATGCTTTGTGCCAGATCGACCTTCTACTTAGGGCCTCCTCCAACCTTACTTGCTTGCTCTCTACTGCTATGAAAACCAACCAGCCGCAAGTTGTCTGACTGCCTGCACCCCTTCTGGCCCCAGCTGCCTCTTTCCCCAATAGCTGCAATGTCCAGGCAGGACTTGGGGTGCCTGTGTTTATAATGGCGAGGTTTCTTCTCTTCTCCCTCCCGCCCACTGGACTCTTTCAGACAGCAGCTGTGATCAACTCTGCCTTGGACCTCTACTTCCCTGAAGGCTGTGGAGTTGAGATCCTGGCTGAGCTGGGGCGCTACTATGTGCATTCGGCCTTTACCTTGGTGGTCAACATCATTGCCAAGAAGGAAGTCCCTCTGGACCAGCTGGGCTCAGACGGTAGGTTCAGAGTTCCCAAGCAGACTCTCTCCCCCCCAGGGACCCTCCAACCTGGTTTACAGCCAGCAACTGGGGGCATAGAATGCCCAAGGCTAGGAGAAACTAGCCACATCCTGGCTGGGCAGAGTGTGTGAATCCCTCCAAACACGTAGCCCCTAATTTGACTCAGGGCCACCCAGTGTCTTGGAGTGCTGTCCTTGGACTGCCTGGCTTTGCCCTTCTTGGAGCCTGGCTGGAAAGGACCAGCTGGAAATCAAGAAGCCATCCTTTCCTCTCTGCCCATCCCATTCTGAACCCAATAAGAACTCAGCTCTAGCAGAAGCTGCTTTGCAAACCTAGAGTTTATTTTATTTATTCAATTTATAAAGTGGCCCGATTCAAAACAAGTCAGGTTTAAAAATCATGAAACGGTCTACCTCCAAACAGAAGCAGAGCGTAACGATTGAGTTCGTTTCCCCCAAACCCCTCTTGACCATCGCTCAGAGTCGGACTCACTGAGCGCCCTGGCCCAACACCCACAGGGCCTTTTGAAAGGAGCAACAGGAGAGGGGCTGTCCCAATGGGGTGGGGACAAGCTGCTCCACTGACCAGGCACCGTGACAGAGGCAGCACGCTCATGGCTCCTATTGGGCAGCCCTGCTTGACTGGAGGGAGCCGGTGGCTCTGGTGGGTGCAGTCTGAACTCATAGGAGCCAAGTGGGCTGTGGATAGCCTGGCTCTCTGCCCAGCTGGTCTTCAGAAATGATGATGGGCTGCATTGCATGCGCCAGGAGCCAGGGCAGCTCAACAAATGATGGCATAACATGGGTACAATGCCCCATATCAGCTCTGGGCCACATGGATCAATAGTGCCACCTCCGCAGACACAAATGTGCATTTTACCACTTTGAACATTTTTCTTGTGGCCTTTATTTTGGGAAGGTAGGGCTAAATTGGCACCCCTAAACTTTGGCACCCTAGCCTCTCGACCTTAGCCTAAAGCCAGGCCCTACATGGGCACTTTTGCACATCTATAACTACCAGCTCAGCTGCATTGTGGACCAGCTGCAGCTTCCAAGTCAGTTCCAGGTGGAGAACAATAATCCCAGCTGAGGCAGAAATGAGGCAACAGCTGCCAAAAAGGCATTTGTCACCTCACCACGGCTGTGTTTCCCCAGTTCCTTATCCACCAGCCTGGCCTGCTGCTTTCCTCCTCTGGAGCCCAGCGGCCTCCCCATGTCCACCCAAACAGTTGCCCCATTCTGGCTGGGCAGGAAGTGCAGTTCTGGTTTTGCACCCTGACATTCGATCCCCCTCCTCCTCCTCCTCGGGCGGGAGGGCTGGGTGTCCAGGTCCCCACAAGAGGGAGGGTCTGCAACTGAAGGAGGAAGCCAGCGGAGGAAACCTGGCTGGGGGCTTCCCACCTTCCGTCTCCCAAGGCCTCCCTCACTCTGCCTGCCATTTGGTCTCCTCAGAGGAAGACCCTGAGGGCAAGAGGAGCTTCGTCTACCATATTAACGATGGCGTCTACGGCTCTCTTGGCTCGGTCATCTTCAGCAACACCTGCCCAGTCCCCGTCCTGCCTAAGGTAAGGAGAGGCCCACCACGCGGCCAGGGCCCGAACCCCCTCCTCTCCTCAGCAAAGGGAAACCCGAGTCTGGCTCCCTCCCTCTTGGGGGCTTGAGGAAGAGGGCTTGGGGGGCCCCTCCCTGCAGGTGCACCGCTTCCTTCCCTCTCTGACCGTGTGCCAGCAGGGCAGCGCCCTGAGCTTTCAGTCCGGTGCAGGTCACATAAGGAAGGCCAGCAGAGCCTTCTGGCAAGACGCCAGTTCCACCCACAACCATGGGAATCACTGGGCGACTTGGGGCCCTCCCTCTCTCCCTCCCTCCCTCCCTCCCTCCCTGCTTGCTCCCTCCCTCCCCCCCCCCCCTCCTTCCCCCCTCCTTCCCTCCCTCTCTCCCTCCCTCTCCCTCCCTCTCCCCCTCCCACCCTCTCTCTCTCTGTTCGAGTCACTCTTGTGGGGATAAAACAAGAGCCCGCCCCAAGCTGCCCTGAACTCTTTCTTGCGGCTGTTTCCTTGGCTGGCGGCGGTTTCTCTGCAGAGCCATCAAGCATAGAAAGGGAGAGTAGCTAACGTTAAAATACTGGAAATGGTCTCCCATAAACACTCTGAATATCTCAGAATATCTAAAAATCCTGCAAAAAGGATTTAGGATTCTGAGAATTTATAAAAGGTCTCAGAATGCAGACGAGCGTCCTTGACTTACAGCCCTTCATTTAGACCTTCCCAAAAGCAGACTCAATGGGGAAGCCAGACTCACATAACAACCATGTTACTAACTTAACGCCCGCAGTGATTCACTTGGTAACTGTGGCAGGAAAGCTTCCTTAACACCTGTCTTGCTTCTTAGCAGTGGAAATGTTGGGCTGAACTGTGGTCGTAAACCGAGGACTCTCTCTAGGTCATTGCTGTGCCGTCTTGAGAAAGTCAGCTTAAAGATCAGCTTGAACTGCAGCTGCGGAGGATCCCAGAAGATCTGGCTGGTCACAATCCTTTTCTCGTCTTTGCAGAGACCCCCACCAGATCTCCCTTTGCACAACAGCAGCTTCTGGGGACCAACTGGTGATGGGTTGGACCGAATTGCAGATGGCCTGGAACTGCCTGAGCTGCAGGTCGGGGACTGGCTGATCTTTGAGAACATGGGGGCCCACGCTGTGCTGGCTCCCTCCTCTTTCCAGGGATCTCTGCCAACCCCAGTACACTATGCCATGTCCAGAGTGGCCTGGTAAGATGGTTTTCAGAGTGGAAGCAGAGGGAGAGGAGCACCCGCATTCCCACCCCACAGAGCCACCAACCAGAGGGTAGAATCCACCAGGCCTGGATCTTGCTCTGGCCCTGAAATTGCTAGAGCCACTTTCTTTGTGACAGGGTTGATCACACAGAATGCTGAAATAACGAGAGCAAATGAACTGTGGGGCATTCTTACCATCCTAGAATCACTTCCCTGCTGTTTAAAAAAAATACAGGAGAATTAGAGGCTACTTGCAGGGAGCCCAAGAGGTGACTGGGAGAAACCAGATAGAGAAGCCATATGACCAAGGCTTCCAAGACTGTAATTAAGCACATGCTTAGTTAAAACAACTCTTGTTTTATTTCAGCACTGGGAATTATGTTCATTCCCAGCCTGTAATGAGTCCCAAATAGTCTCTTGAGATAAGCACCCACCTTTCTCTCCTTTGAATTGCTGCCAACAACTAGAGTGCCAAATGAACTGTAAAAACCAACCGAAATACACAGAGCTTCAAGGATTAATCCAAACAGAACAAACAACTTTGCTTCCTGCAAAGGTTTCATCATCTTTGCCTGTTCTTTATCCCTTACGGGTGGGGCCATCACTCCCAGCCTTACTTCCGAGTCACCCCTTTTGTCTAAGCTGCTCTTGCCTTCTAGCAGCTCTGGAACAGGCTCCCCTGGGTCCTCTGCCTCGCTGCTGCCAGACTCCGGAGGCTCTGGAGTCAGCACTCCACTCCCAGATGGTCCTGGACCTATCTCTGCATTGGACACAGGACCCTTGTCCAAGTCCTCTCCAGACTCCCAGACTGGTCCCCGTTCTTCCCCACTATCCGGTTCCGCTGCCATCTGCACAGGCTGCCAGCGAACCACAACAATACCCAACAACAGGCGCAGAGGCCTGTATTGTCTCCATCAGGGGAGAAAGCATTGGGAAGAGGCTCAGGCTGGCTTCCCTCCACCCCAACTCCCTGAAGAGGGAGGAGAAACAAACAAACAAAAACCTACAAGCAAAGATTCTGTTCCTGTCCCAGCCAAAGGGAGTTCCAGTCAGCTAATGGAGTCAGTTTCTGATCTGGTCCCACCTCTTAGGCTGAGGCGGCTGCAACCTGATATTTTAAATGCTGGTTGAGTCCCAGAGTGGCCCCTTGACCACTTGGCCCAGTTCCAGACGTTGAGCCCATGTCGGTGCAAGCCACTAGGAATGCTTTTGTGAACAGCCTCGAGTAAAAGCTTTTTTGTTCATCACCTCTGTGACAAGAATCTCACCTGCCCAACTGCATCCCTTCGGGAAGGGCCATCTAAGTCAGGGGTCCCCAACCTTGGCCCCTTTAAGCCTGGAGGACTTCAACTCCCAGAACTCCCCAGCCAGCTTTGCTCCAGGCTTAAAGGGGCCAAGGCTGGAGGCCCCTGGCCTAAGGCTTCTAGGATGCTGGGAGAGGTCAGGGCTCTGCCGCTTCCCGCAGGGCAGGCTCTCAAAGCTCAGCCCCTCGCAGCTGGAGACCTCACCCTTGCTGGCTCCTTTCTCCTGCAGGGAAGCCGCCCAGCTCCTCCAGGGGAAACCACTGTGTCTGGAAGAAGAGGGTCGGGAGAGCATGTGTGCCCCGCTCTCCTGCGGCTGGGAGATCACGGACACCCTGTGTGTTGCCCCCGTCTTCACTCCAGCGAGCATCATGTAAGCTGTGCCGGTCCTTCATCATGGGAGGGGGCGGGGGGCAGAGCCCATCCAGCAGAGCCCTGCCTCCCCCTCTCTTGCCTGCCTCCCTTCTTCCTCCTTTTTCTCAATGGTCGGCCTGCCTCTTGCATATTCTGCCCTGAAGGAGGACCTGCTTTCTCCTCCTCCTCCTTCTTCCTTTCCAAGCAGTGTGGTTTTTAAGTATGCAACATAAATCCTGTTCCTCCTAGCCTGGTCTTGGTGTTCTTGGGGGCATTTGGGGGGCCAAAGCTGGCGGAGGGATGGAGGCCCCTGCAGCCACGCAAGGTGGGAAGGGAGCCACAGCAGCCCATCGTTCTACTTGCTTCCAAGTCAGATACTTCAGTGGCTGCTTTGTCTGCATGTTAGCACTTCAGGATCAGAATCAGAACAGAGCTGGAAGGGACCTTGGAGGTCTTCTAGTCCAACCCTCTGCTCAATAGAATAGAATGGAATTCTTTATTGGCCAAGTGTGGTTGGACACACAATGAATTTGTCTTGATGCAAATGCTCTCAGTGTACATAAAAAGAAAAAATACATTCGTCCAGAGTCAAGAATCATCAGGTACAACACTTAATAATAATAGTCATAGGGTACAATAAGCAATCAAATCATACTAGGAAACAGTCATAGATCGTAAGGATGCAAGCGACAAAGTTACAGTCCTACAGTCACAAGTGGGAGGGGAGGGAATTACTTGTTTAGCAGTGGGATGGCATTGGGGAAAAAATTCACCTTGTGTCTAGTTGTTCTGGTGTGCAATGCTCTATAGCATCATTTTGAGGGTGGGAGTTGAAACAGTTTATGTCCGGGATGTGAGGGGTCTGTAAATATTTCCACAGCCCTCTTTTTGACTCAGGGTGCAGGATACAGGTCCTCCATGGAAGGCAGGTTGGTAGGAATCGTTTTTTGCCTTTATTCTGCCTTTTTAAATATTTCCTAGGCTGTTTCAATTTTCTAGGAGAGGGTGGGTGCTAACTTCCTACAGTTGGGATTTGGGAGATGTGCGTGTCAGCCTCTCTGCCGCCTTCTACAACAAAAGGCCAATTTAGTGTTGACCGCCATTACACCCAGGTGTCGCTGCATACCCATCCTTATGCAGCGACACCTGGATGTAACGGCGGTCAACACTAAATCGGCCTTTATGCCGCTGGCCAACGTCAAAACAGCTGAGCTGCAAAAGCGCTTCCTGCCCGTGGCCACCAGGGGGCGCCGACCATGAGGCGGTTCGATCTTCCATCTTTAGAGACAAGCCTTGTAGAAGATAATATAGAGATTCCGAGGCCCTTGTTTCTTCTTCTGCAGACCAGCGCTGTTCTCTCCCAAATGGGCAAAAAGCAGTGACTTTATTTGGGCTCGAACGTTGCTGTTGAGGCTTCAGCAGGTTTCCTCTATGAATGTCTTTGAAAGAGATGAAACCGTATCTTTCAAGATCCTGGAGCAACAGGGAACTAACTACCTGAGGACTGGAAAATTGCTGGTGTGGTTCCAATCTTCAACAAATGACAGGGGGAAATGGATCCAGGGAACTGCAGCCCAATCAGCTTGACATCAATACCAGGGAAGATCCTGGAAACATAAATAACGGACCTGCAAACTCCTAGGAATAATTCTGGGAGTTGAAGTCCACCATGCTTCAAGTTGCGAAGATTGGAGACTCCTGCCCCAAGGTGCAGGTGCTATCCTGTGGGGTGGGGATGGGACAGGGCTGCGGCGGTGGTGGAACCATGGGAATTCCAACGTTGGCGGGGGGCGCTCCTCTGCATGGCGTTAGGAGCCTCCCGTTCTGCCTTGCACCGTTTGGGGGCGCAAAGTGCCCGCAGGAGCACCTATAGGACGTGGCGCAAGTCTCTTTCGTCCCCGGAAGCTGCCTGTCAGAACAAAGGGATGGGCACCTCTACCCTTTCGGCCTTCTAATGATGCACGCGCCTTTCACGGCCCCGCCCCTTCCGGCGTGAGTGTCGCGAAATGCGAGCCTTGCGCGACGGCCGCGGTGACGTAAAAGCCGCGCAAGGACGGCGGCGAGGGAGGAAGGTCCGGCGCCGCTGCCCGAGGACAGGTGCGGAGGGGGGGGCACCGGTGGGGTGGAGGAGGCTGGATCCGCACGGCCGGTGGGGGGGACACGGTGGGGTGTCCCGGGCGCGGGGGAGCCGCGCAGCCCTTTCCAGCCCCCTCCGTGGGCGGGGCGAGGGTCTCGTGCCAGCCCCTGGGAAGACGCGGGGGGCGGTGTCGGAAGGGGAGGAGGAGCCGCCGCAGTCCCGGTTGCCCGCAAGGGAGACGGTAATCGACGGTGGGTGGGGGGGACACTTTAGCAGCCAAAGTGATTGGCACCTGTCACTCAACGCCTGCCGATGGGGAAGGCAAAAGAGCCTGGAAAGCAGGAGAGGAAGAACGGGAGAAAACAGGAGAGTCTGCCAGTAGAAGGGCAATGGCGGAGAGTAGTAGCCAGAGCGCCCGGTGCAGCCCCCCCAAGCCCCTGGGGCGCCACTTGGACGCCCTCCACCTTGGCAGAATCGCCATCGGTCCATTGTAAAGGCAGGGGCCCCCAAACGTGGCCCCTTTAAGACGTGTGGACTTCAAGCCCCAGAATTCTCCAGCCAGCAAAGCACCACCAGTCTTAAAGGGGCGAAGTTTGGGGGCCTCTGGCAAAAGGCAACTTACGTTGGAGAAGCACCGGATTGTCCTGAGACAAGATCGTCAATGTCCCGGATTCTTGGGAAGGACTTGATGGGTCGAAAGGTGGAAGGAAAAAGAATGAGAATAATCAGCAGCAAGCCGGAGGGACTCGGTTGCAGTGGAGATGGGTGTACCCTTGGAAGACCTGCTTAGGGGCAGAGCCTCCTGGAGAAAACCAATCTATCTGATTGCTAAAAGCTGATGGTACATAATCGGTGTGGCTTTTGATAAATGGGTGCAGCACAGATATCTACTTGTATTTTTTTCAAGTGGTTAAATGTCTCCCATGATTTTATCTGGATACAAGCTGTCATGAGCAGCTATTAGAGCTTGTGAGTGGGGTTTTCAGTGTTTGAAGTAGAGTAAATAAAATTGTGATAAAATAGATTTTTATTTCTGCAGTGCCTAAGATGATTCAACCCTGCATATGAAAATGAGGCCTTTTTGCCCTTGGGAACCCCCCCCTCCCCCCTCCTGTTCCTTGGACAGGGCCTTCCACGCCAGAAGCTCCTCCTAACTCCATCCTATCCCCTGTTCCTGGCCAGGGACATAATTCCTTCTCGCCCCTCACCCGTCCCTTCTGCCTTTCAGCCATGCCACTTCTTGATCTCCAGAGCCAGCTGGGCGTTAACCTAGACAGATGGATGCTCCGCCTGAGTAGCAAGCAGCCCTTTCAGCAGCCCAGTGTGTGCCACACATTCGAGAAGGAGTGGCTGGAGTGTTCAGAAGGCATTGGGCTGGCCCGGGCCAAGGAGGAGTGCCGGCTGGAGGCTGAAGATCTGGAGGAGTGCATGACCAAGCGCAAGATGGTGAGAGGAGCATCTCTGGGAGGCGCAACGCCTCTTGGCAGTTCTTGAGTCATCCTCAGGGAACACACCGTGCAGGTGGCAGGCTGGGCAGGCAGCGGAAAATGAATGGGGTAGTTCTTTCCCCAGGCGTGCCTGTCACTGAAGCCTGCTTCTCTCTTAGGTACCCTCTTGACTGGCTTACCCATTGCACTAAGTCCAAAGGGGGATTGATTGGAGTGCAGAGCAACTACAGTTACAGACATACGTTTTAAATATTTTGGCAGCTTACGTGACCCAAACAAATTGCAGTCCCCTAAAGAGTTCAGCTCAACTAGGCGCCGTGTGTGATCCTGAACCACCAGTGGGGGTGGCGGTGGGGAGCAGGGCTAGAAATGGGAAAGCCAAGGGCTGCACCTCTCCCCACTCCCTGCTTCATCACATCTGGATTGATGGGCAAATAGCTGATTTCCAGTGTTGTTATTTTTTTCTTCCCATTACTAGACATGTTAGCATTAGATTCTTCCTGATGACATCACTGGGCAGGCCCCTTGCCAAGGCCAAATAATCATCATTACCAATAAAAGCAAAAAGTATGTGTTTATTTTGGGGGGGGGTGATATTAGATTGCAGTGACAGCTGAATTCTTTTGTGAAAAGTGAAAAATGTATATGAACTGAAGAGAAACCAGAATTCTATTTTTGTTTGTGTGATAGGAATAATTGATTTCTGTGACTCTTTGCATCTTGGGATGGACAGACAAGGCCTGTAGTTTCATTCCAAACCGTCTTTTCTGCTCCTCTCCTTTTGCAGATGCAGCGTGTCCGAGCCATCTTGAAGCAAAGGGACTTAATGATTAAGGAGGGGAAGTACACGCCACCCAGCCATCAGAATGACTGAGAGTTTGGCTGTGATCCCCAGGGAGAAAACTTCCTTTGCTGCCTAGGAGCCGAAGAGCTCTGCTCTTAATACATTGCTAAAGAAGATTTTAGTTGGAACCTTTTCATTTCTCTCCTTTGGTTTCTAGTCTAGCCCATGAATAAATGCTCCTTTGGAGCCTGGAATGTGACTGGTTCAGATGCTCTGCCTGCGTGATGTCAAAAGGATAAATCACCCTTGGGAGAAAAATTTAAACTACTAGAAAATATGGCTGCATAGTGTAAATAGCCACAGCCTTTAGACTTATATTGCGCTTCAAAGTGCTTTCCAGCCCCCTCTAAGCGGTTTACAGAGTTGGCCTATTGTCCCCCAACAATCTGGGCCCTCATTTTACCCACCTTGGAAGGATGGGAGGCTGAGTCCACCTTGAGCTGGTCAGGATCGAACCCCTGGCAGTCAGCAGAATTAGCCTGCATTCTAACCACGGCCCTTTGAGGCAACTGTGGTGGGGGATTTTTCTTAACCGTTTGAATAAGATTACTTGTTTATTCCTGACTTCAGGATCATGTACATACTCTCCCCCCACACACATTTACTGAATGCCTGTGACTCGAGCCATACAGGAGTGGAGGATGTGAAACTGGTTTTCCCTGTTTCTAGCCTAAGCCTTCAGTCATTGGGCTACACCAGGGAACCCCAAACTTGGCAACTTTAAGACTTGTGGACTTCTACTCCCAGAATTCTCCAGCCAGCATAGCTGGCTGGAGAATTCTGGGAACTAAAGTCCACAAGTTGCCAAGTTTGGAGACTTCTGGGCTACACCTTCTTTGCCTTTGCCCCCAAGACTGATCTCTAGATCTTCCTTCCCCTCCATACCGTGCCCTGCCTCTGTCCTGTCCCTCTTCATGTCTAGCACAGAGGCTGGGGGGTGGGGGACCGTGACCTTGAGGTGCCAGTCAAACATTGCATGCTTGGGAATTTCTCCTGCACAGTAATTAGGTGTTTTTCCCTGTGTCGGCTTGGACTTTTCCCACTTGGGCTCTTTCCCTAATGTGATCCTGCTTACATGTTACAGTCTCTTTTATATCTCCCTCTCTTACTCTTCCTCCCCCCAGCTTAGGTTGAGCTAATTCGTATTTTATTGGCTGAATATCACTCCCAACTATCTTGATTCATCGTTCCTTCATCATTTGCGCGCCCCCCTTTCCCTTTCTCCTTTCCGTTGTTGGCAGAACCAATACTTTCCATTCTCTCCTGGGATCGTTGAGCTTCCAGAGTCCAATGGGAGCTGCAGTGGGACAGGCACATCATCCTTGTCCCAAACTGAGCAGCCTGAGTCTCCTCCCCCACAAGGGCTCGGCTTCTAGCATTTTCCCCTCTTGCTGATTTGCAGTGTGAGGCCTATAACTTCTGAAACTGTTCTGAAACAGTTGTGGATTCTAATCCACTCTGACCAGCAAAACTCACACTGGTGCAGGGAGATTGGGGCAGTTTAAAAGGAGAAATTTTAACATTTAAAAACATGTAGAATCACTAGGATGGTGCCACCCACCCCAAAACCCAGTTCAGAAGGATACCATGATCAATGCTACCGGTATTAAGAACTATAATCGAGGATTAGCAGGATGGGTTCACCACCCATTCCAGCTCCATCAAAGGTCAACAAGTGTCCAGCCCAGGATCTAATGCACAGGGGCTTAAACTCACCATTGAAAGGATCTTGTCCACTGCATTGGAAGTAACAGAATCGAACTCAACCCTCATCGCCAGACTCTGCCATAGGCAACCCCCATGGACACGCCCAACTGCAAGGGAATCCAAGTATCTGCCAGATTGCCTGGATCCTCCACAAGCCATCCCAATAGATGTTCCCAGGGCTTGTTCCTCCCCAACAGGAGGCAGGTCATCCTACAAGGACCACTGGGCAGCTTTTGGTGGATGCAATAGAGGCAGAGAAAACATGGCGCTTTGCTGCTCTTGTAGCCATGAGGGAATTCCCTATATGGGCTCCTACCTGTCTTTGGCCAAACTTGCCTGAGGTCTTTTTTTCCAGGTGTCTCTTCTGGCCTTTCTGAACTGCCTAGCAGATTCTCAGGGAAAGTCCCCAATGCCCCCTGGGACCACTTCAAAGGGCCCTTTCTATGCACAGGACTGCCAAGGGGACCAGAGTTGGAGCCAGCTGCCATTTTTGTTTTCCAGAGATGCCTTCGAGAGCAAAGTGCGCTTGGAAGGGCAGCCGAGGCTGGGAGCAATGCTTTGCTTTAAAGGAAGCTGGTTTCCTTTTGTATGAATTATTTGGGATCTAAAGAAATGGCCCACCCAATTTTCTCTTGGGGTCCTTAGAGGAGCAGACTGTGAAAGAAAAGGCAGGCTGAGCTGAGGGAGAGGTCTGCTGCAGCTCCCGTGGCTGTTCTTGTGCAAAGGCCTAGGATGGAAACTTGGGATTTAATTAATTTCATTTCATTTATTAAATTTATTTGCTGCCCATCTAGTATCGAAACAACTTGGGTGGCTTACAGCACTAAAACATTTAAAATCCTAAAAAGTAAATACTTCCTGGTTATAGCAACCCTGCTTCGCTCAAGAGCACAGAAAGGTGGAAGTTGCCCTCTGCTGTGACTGTGCTCCATGATGGCCATAGAGGGAGGAACAGCCCCTCCTGAATTGTCTTTTTTGCCTTCATGCTGTGAACTGACCCCTGCTTTCTCTGGATGTGGCCCAGTGCATGGCCTGCCTCTCCCTGTCTCAGAATGTCTCAGAAATGGCAATTTGTGAAGTGCACTTGCAATTAAAATGCTGCTGTGTAAGTCCATCCTGCTGGTTTTGTTTCCCCATGACTGATAATTCCCCCCCTCCCAGAATTCCTTGGAAGTTCCTCTCTTTGGCCATGGGCTTCCTGTGGTACAGGTGAGTCCTTGCTTCAGGATGTTGATCCAGGTGGGCCTTGTTCATTTGCGGGAGGGCTGACACAAAGGCGTCCTTTCCCTTGCTGGGACTGGTGAACAGAAGACCCCCAGCAGGAAGGGAAGGTCAACTCCTGAGGGGCTCATTTGCAAGCATCACGCAGGTGCCCAGCAGAGCGGTCAAAAGCCTTCGCAGGAGGAAAGGCTGAAGAAATGGGTGACTTGCCACCTCCAGGGCTAAGAGATGATGGACCAGCCTTTTGCTCTGTTCTCAGCCACAGTCCCTCTTCTGTATGAAAGGCACAATCCAGGGTCCCCAGTCCTCTTTTTTTCAGAGCTCAAGCTCCCAAAATTTTGTTTTCTAGATTTGAGTTTGGAAACAAACTCTGAATTCGTTATTAAATGTTGGATCATTCCATCCAATCCGATCAGGCATCTTTCAAACACTCAATGTGTTCAGAATAACTTCTTTCGATGTGGCTATAAACTAGTACAATCGCTGCTCCTTCCGTTTCTTATCACAGGAAATCTTATTTGGTCACTGCTCAAATTCTAGCAAGGATTGCCCACCTGCTTTAAACGTTCATCTTTGCAAGACTTACAAAGTTGTCAAACATGATCAAATTCTGCATTGTTTCACATAATTCTATGAGTCCTGCCTATAAATCAGAACTCTCAGATTTTCTTCTCCTAAGCCAGGGATCTTTAAACTTGACCGCTTTAAGACTTGTGGACTTCAACTCCCAGAATCCCTCCTCCAGTCATGTTAGCTCAGGAATTCTGGGAGTTGAAGTCTACAAGTCTTAAACTTGCCAACAACCACATGCCCCCCCTTTTTTTGCTTCCCTGAGGGTAACCTGCTTTGTCAGGAGTGAATTTAAAAGATGCAAATCATTTGGGGAGGGGGAAAGTGGCAATGAAGGAAGTTGCCAGAGTCCCAGAGGGAAAGAGAAGCAGGCAACCTGCTGGTGGTTGGTGTAGTTGGTGCATAATCTAAATAACCATTGGCCCACATCTGCCAGATGCCTCTCAAAAAACTCTGTTCTGGGTTTGGCTTTGGGCAAGCAACTTGAGCTCCCAGTTCCTGTATTGAAGGAACAATGGAGCCCCAGAAATAAAGAGGTGACCTGACATGTGGAAGAAAAAAGGTGAGGGTGCATTGGGGCACTCACCATGGAGCAGCCACCACGAGTCTGAATGTAGTTAATGGCATGCAGTTTTGGTAAATAAATAACGTTCAGTTCCAATTTCCAAGGTTAGGAGTTTGTAGGAGAGAGGGCGGTGTCCCACTTGCCTTGAAAATGGAGGCCTGGATGTGTAATCTCTGTGCTATATCATTTGCTAGGAAGATTTTGAAATCACTTTGGAACCAGTGACTAAAATATAATTGCAAAGAGAGGTTCAGAGGGGCTACTTTCCATGCCTGATTGTGTCATGATAATTGCTAATTTGCAAGAACAGAAAGTGGGGGAACAGCTGCATTTAAAAGAGAGAGTGAGAATAAGAGAAAACAAATCTTGAATAAAGCAAAATCATCTTCTCTTGTGCTGGTTTCATTTCTGGCCTGAGTCATCCAATCAAGCAGGATCAAGTTGTCAGAGGAAAATGATTCTAAGCTGTCAGAGGAAACCTTTAAATATCCTGAAAAGCTTTTGCTTCCCAAGAGACTCTTTAGAACAATCTGAAGTGGAAATGCTGAACAGTCTTGATAAATCAGTAAGTTCTGGGTTCAACTGAAATCCTCAGTAAGATGGTGCCTGTTGGGGGTTCTGGAGTGTCATCACCTGCACCTATCACAGCCAATGCTCCCACTGCTAGTAGGGGTGGGATCTGTTGTCCAGTGCATCTGGAGGCATCACAGTGGGGAATGTAGTAGTCAGGGGTGGTGGTGATGGGGGAGGTTTTGGTTGATGAAACAAAAGAAGGGGATGGAAGTTCTTAACCTCAGCAGCTTCAAGAGGTGTGACTTCAACTCACAGAATTCCCCAGCCAGCCAGGCTCTTGCTGAGTTTGAGAAACACTGGAGTAGCAGAGAGATTATCCTGGAAGGGAGAACCTATCAACGTACCATTCCACCCCTCAAATTACTGGCTGTAAAAAAATTCCAAAATCCACAAGATTTTAATTAGGTGAACTCAACATTTAAAAAACAAAACCCTTAGGCATTCTCTCACTGGCATAACACAAGAGAGCTCAAATGTCTGTTTGTAACTTGCCACAAGTTACAAGAGGTATTGTGTCTCAATGTTGCAAATTGCTTTATGCAATTAAGTACAGTTTGCTGAATGTGAACTGCGTGCTTTCTAAAATAAAAGTTAAAAAGGCCTAATCTTCTAATCTAAAAAGGCACGAGAGGAAGAGGAACAAGAAGGGGATGCCAACATACACCATTACTGATACCACAAACGATGTCTGAACTGGTCCTGACTTGCAGCTTGTCCTGCAGCTCTTTGTTCAAAGCAGTCTTCCAAAACTTCTTACTCTGGGGGTCATTGATAGGCCCTGGTCTTCCTTGATGAGACAAACAGCAGAACCTCCACAGTTGCCTGCAAAATTAGCAGCTGGAAGGAGAAGAGCTGCTGAGACACATGGGGGGGGGTTTTGGCAGAGTGGCTGTGACTGAGAGCCTGCAGGGGCCAGAAGCAGGGGTTTGGGGGGGGGGCTCCCTTTAATTCAATGGAGAAAGCTGGTTTTAGGGAAAGAAACAAAACTACCCTGCTGGGGTGGCACCCTCAGGCAGAAAAGGCTCTTCCTCATTAATTTTTGTGCACACATGTTTCCTCTGGCCCCAGGCATGGATGTGGGAAGCAGCATGGATGTGGGAAGCAGCCTGATGGGGTTTCTCAGCCCTTTTATGGCTTTCTGGGCAGGAGAATATATCTGCAATTGGATGGCAAGTCCATGCTACCCAATAGTGGTTGCAGAGCAGGCCCCCTGCCTCTCCACATTGATCCAGCCCTGGCAAGGGGAGACACAGAAGCAGGGTTGCTGAGCATCTTTGGCTTCTCCGAGACATCCAGTCCATTCCTAAACCTGTGCAATTCTAGGCACTTGATCCTGAAGGAAAGACGGGCTGAAAAGTGGGGTGGGGGCACCCGAGGGAGATCTTCAGCTGTGCTGAGTCAGCCTGTTCGCCCAGGCCAGCCCCAGGCAGCACCTGGCTTCTTCCAGTCTTGCCTGCTTCTGAATAACAGACACAATGCCTCTCTCTTTTGCTACGGAAACAGGCTACCATTAGAGGCAGTAACTGCTGTTATGTCTCCCCCAGAACATCAGCCTACCAGTTCCATCTGACATCAAGGGAGTTTGGATGGCTTCTGCCCTGGGTTATTCAGCAGGCAACAGCACTGGGTTGGTCTAATAGTTTGGAAACTAAGCAAGGTCAGGCCTGGTCAGGTTTGGATGGGAGATTATCAGGACATGGCAGGTGGTAAGAGTTATGCAAGTAAATAATAAATGCTGAGAAAGCAAGAGGGCTCAAGGATCCTTTACTGTCCCTGAGGCCTTGAAAAGAAGGTGGTTGTTGGGGCAAACAGAGCCTGTGTATACGGTATCCTTTCCTCTAGAAGAGGGGTCTCAAACGGGATTTCTTTGAGGGCCGGATCAGCATTGTAGTTCTCCACGGGCCAGACGGAGCGGGGAGTGGGGTGGAGGTAGGACGGATTCCTCCTGCAGCATCCTGCTGCCGGCCAAAACAGGGCATGGAGGGGCCTTGCGCTGCCCCCTCGTGTCCTGTTTTGGATGGCAGAGTGCTGCAGGAGGCTGTCCAGCCTGACAATGGGGTGCATGGCCACACATGCTGCCCCCGGTGCCACACTTTGGCTGCCAGAGGCACCACGGACTGGTCCTTTGCTTTTTCTAGGTCAGCCCCACGGCCAGATTTAAACATCCTGTGGGCCAGATGCAGCCTGTGGGCCTTGAGTTTGACACCCCTCCTCTAGAAAAAGGAATCAAGGACTGCAGTTATTAGTTCCAGGTTAGAACTACTATCTGCTTGCCTTTGCAGTAGAAAGGCATTTTTCCATCTTTACTGTAAATTATGATCCAGAGGATTGATGAGTACACAAAGCTAAGAGAGGTGATTAATACGTCGAAGAAGAAGGGGAAAAAATGGAAAAAGGTTCCGACAGGGCAGGACAATGGGCAGAGACATTTAACAGGGAGAAATATAAAGTCATGCGTCTTGGTAAGAGAAGCAAAAGAAATATGCACAGAATGGGGACTTGAATCCACACAAGTTCAGTGTGTGTCTTAACAGGGTGATGCAGTTGCAGAAAAGGACCCGGACTTCTTCAGGCTGCCAGAGGGCACGTCGGCTGTCTTCAAATGAGTCCCCGAAGGACAATCACCCTGTGGAGGGTTTGGACTTGGAGGGTAAGACTAGAACTCACAGGTGAAGCGTTGAGGGGGTAGAAACATACAGAAGAACTTCTGACAGAAAGAGCTCTCCAGCAGTGGAATAGGTTGCTACATCGAGAGGCTTCCTCCCCTTCGCTGGAAGTTTTCAACCATTTCTCTGAGATGGAGGAGTGAATCCTGCTGTGTGAAGGGGGTTGGACTTGGTGACCTCCAGCTCTATGATTCTGTGACCCCAAACTGAAATCAGGTTCAACTCCTGTGGTTTGCTTGGCAATAAGGAAGCAACGGCTTTCTCTCCTGCTTTGGTATCCCATCCAGGGACCCATCTGACCTGGCCTGCTTTAATCCAGAGGCCGGAGAAGGTCAACCAGGTCCTGCCTCCTGTGGAAACAACGTCCGCTTCCACAGGTCGATTGCTGGGGGCTCCGTCAGCTTCCAGACAAGTACCTGGTTGGGCCCTGAAGAGCAGGAGATGTTGCTTCAAGCTGGTCCAGCTCTCCTTTTCCTCCTGCTGGCCCAAGGAATGTGGGGGGCCCCAGGTGGGGGAACTTAGACTGACGTGTTTGGGCTCCGTTTTGGGGGAGCAGAGAAGGGGGTAACTGCTCCCAAGGGAGGTGGGGGCCCTTATGGTTGGCAGCCCAGGTGTTGCTGCCGTGGGAGAGGGGGCTGCTCAGGATGGAGGCGAGGGGTGCTTGCCGGAGGAGACGGAGCTACAGCTGCCAGCAGCCCTCAGGGGCAACAGGCAGGCACCGCAGGGGTTGGGGCTCAGCACCATCCGGAGCTGCCTGGACGGCCGGCTCAGCTCCGCCTTGTCGGTCGGTCGGTCGGTCGCTCTTCCGGAGCCCTCGAGCGGGCGGGCTCTCCTTGCGCAGCCAGCGCGGCTCCGGATTGGCGGCGGTTGGTCCCCGGAGGAGCGGGCCGGCTTCCCCCGTCGCCCCCTAGCTGGACCGGGGCAGCCCCTCCCGCCCTGCCTCCCTCCCTCCCGGCAGCCCCTCCAGCGCCCAGCAGCGCGCATCCCGGTCGGAGGGCTTGCCTGGCGCATGCTCGGAGCCCCGGCCCTCCGCCGACTCTCCGGGCATCGCCGGGCAGGGTGGCGGACCTGCTCTCGGCAGCGCTCTCCCCGGGCCGGGCATCCATTGGGACAGGGCGGGGCGGGCGGCCTTCGGGGCTGCGCTGCCTGCTGCTTGGCTCCCTCGCGGGGGGGGGTCTCCGGGGAGGGCCGCCCTCCTGTCCCACGTGCGGAGCCCGCGCCAGGCTCGGTTCGGCGGAGGCGTCGCGGGGCGGGCCCGAGGCAGCGGCGGGGGCGGCGCCTGTGCGGCAGCGGCGAGAGGAGGGAGGCGGCCGGCTGACTCGCTGCCTCCCTGGCTAGCTGGCTCGGCTCTCGCTCGGCCGTCGGGGAAGCGCGGAGCTGTGTCCAGGGCAGCGCCTCGGTAAGCTGGGCGGCGGCCCTCCCTCACCGCGGCAGCCGAGCCGGGCCGGGCCGGGAGTGGGGGGGGGGGTCTCCGCGGGAGTCGCCGGCCGGTTCTCCCTCCCTCCCCGCCAGCAGCGAGCGCTCTCCGGCGGCGGCGGCGGCGGCGAGGAAGCCCTGCCTTTCGGCACCTGCTGCTCGCGCTGCAGCCCCGGGTGGCTCGGGCTGGCGGGGCGACCGGCGGTTTCTGGGAATGCCGGTGCGCGCCGCTTCTCCGCCCGGGGCGGCTCCCTGGCCGCGATGGAGCGGCGGCGTTTGCCCGCCGCGACCGGGGCCGCCTTCCCGGCGCTCCTGGAGTGGGTGTGTTCCCGGGAAAGCGGGCCCTTTTTGGAGGAAAAGGTGCGGGGGGAGCCCTTCCTACCCGCCGGGCGCGCTCGAAGCGCTTCCTCGCCTGCTGGTGGCTTTATAGGGAAATGCGGGAGAATCGGATGCGAAAAGGGATTCTCGGGTACCAGCCTCGCGCCCCCCCCCCCGCTTTTTGGGTCGGACGCTTCGCCCTGTGCGAGGCTCTTTGTTCTCCCCCGTTCCCCGCATTAAATGCCTTGTTCACTCCTCCAGCGTCTCCCTGTTGTTCTTCACTCCTGCCTTTTCATTCTCCCCATCCTCCTCCTCGGGAAGCCACCCCGCCACCCTCCGTAATCTTAAGGTCCAATTGTTCTATATATAGATGCCGCTTCTGGAGGGAGCAGCTTGCAATGTTGTTGCGATTGTGGTTCCTCCATCACGTTTTAATGCTGTTTTGTTCCTGATGGTCCTACAGCATGAGATCCTGGGCTGGTCTAAATGTGATTAATCTGATTGCTCGGGGATTTAAAGCATCCACCCTTCATGATCTTTTGTATGTTTCCGAACAAATGGGTTGTGGAAAGGAAGGTCTCCCTAATTTGGCTCCAGCGGTTGGGGGACTGGGGTGGGAGCTGGACATTGTTCAACACAATCCCCTTAGTTAATTAAAAGGGGGGGAGGAATCGAAGAGGCAGGTGTGTTTGCTTGAGGCCAAGCTGTGCAGAGGTTGGTGAGCATCAAAGCAATTCTCCTGCCCAAAATGAGGGATGCTCCTCCCTCCCTCCCTTCCCATCCTTCCCTCACCGAGCATCTTGGATAATAAAAAGGGCCAAAGTGTTCATATTCAGGATGCCCCCCCCTCAAGCTGTGGGGCACAGGTGTAATAAGTAAAATGAAGCTATCCTCGGCATAATGGTGGCACATAAAGAAGCTCCATCTTCCTGCAAGGAAAAGCCTTGTGAGGGATTGAGGAGAGGACGTGTGTTGTATTGGAAGGAGGCAACACCTGGGAGAAAAAATGTTAAGCAACTTTAGCACCAATCTGGACAAGGCTGGCTTTGTTTTCCGAAATGGCTAAGCTGCCCAGATCTGTAAGAATCACACAGGGTTTAATTTGGGCTTTCTGGGTCTTTGTTCTGGGATTTGCTTCTGGGCCACGTTTCTACTTGCAGAAGGCCTATGAGAGAACCACAGAGAATGTGCACAGTGCCTCTCTGGCACGAGGGACCCAGTCAAGAAACCCAGCACTCCAGAAAGCAGCTTCTTCATGTGTGTCAGGCCTGTGAAGCACTGGGAGCTGCGTCCCCTCTTGCGTTGTGGAGGCAGGTGTGCTGTTGGGGTGTGCCCCTTTAGTTGTACCACCCAAGGCAGGAGGGCCTAGGTAGGGCAGAGAGCTGGGCATGCCTTGCCTTGCCTTGTGCTGAGGATGTAAGAATCCCTCCTGTCCCAGCAGCTCTACCCCCACCCCCACCCCCACCTCCTGCCCCAATTTGCCTTAGCTTAGAACAAAGCTGCACCATTGCTGGAGACCGTCCCAAAAGGAGGCAGAGCTGACACTGAATTGGGAAGCCTCTAAACGCCTACTTCAGGGCAAGAATTCGCCTCCTGGTTTTTTTGTGGAGTGGGGGGAGGTGAGTCCTAATGGATCGGTGGCACTGGTGCCGTGCCTGATTTCTTGATCTCCTTGTAGAGGCTACAGAAAGAAGATAAAAACCAAATCAGCAGCTCATAGAGGCTCATTTCTACAACGTAATCATTCGTTTATCCAATTTATATGGCTGGCCATCCCAACAAGTGACTCTGAGCATGGACTTGGTTCCTGAGTGAATCTACTTCCTGCATTGGGGGCTGTGTTCCCATACAGATTAAAACAAAATAATAGCAATGATTAAAAAATCTAGTCACATTTAGCACTTGGGGCAAAGCAGCCACTGGATCTGCAGTGACCCGGTTTGGTGTCTCACGTGAACAGTGGCTCAGTAGGTGACTCCTTTTGGATGAGTGGTCTTTCTGCACACACTGCTATATCCCAGTGTGAGTCTGGGGTGCGACTGTCCTAAAATGAAAACTGTGGCTTCCTGGCCCACTTGGGTTCCATGGGCAAAATGAAGGCTTGAACTGTCCGGAAATGAATGAAAGGACTTCATAGGGTGGAGAGGACCTGCCTGGAAGAGATTTGCAGGGCATCAAATTTACCCTTTAGTGAGCTTGCAGGGTGAAAATCAGCCCACTTTGCAGAAGCCTGTTTTTAATACAGTTTCTGCCTATTAAGGAGGAATCACTTCTGCCTTATTTGATATATTTTACTACATTGTGAATGTCGTCTATCTGGCATCCATCTCAGCCTCCAGAAAGCATTTCCACTCTGTAAGTTGCCCCTCCCTCCTGTAGGCTCACCTGACAGTTTATTTATCACCTGTCTCCTCTTGTTCATTTGATTCCGTACCCGGAGAGCATGGAAGAGGCATTAAATCTTTTAGTTGTATTGAGATTCTGGGAAAGTGGCAACTCTAAGCCATCCTTCTCCCATCTTGGAAATTAAGCGGGATTGAGGGATCACCAGAAAACCTAGAGAGACAACTGGAAAAAAAATAGAAGACAACTGTGGCAAAGCATTTTCAGTTGCTGCCCAAGAGAATCGGGTGGCTGCGGCCACCAGGAACTAAGCTCGATCCAACAGCACAGGTCTTTTCACAAGCACTGCCTCTGGGCCCTCATGATGGTTCCACCAGTTGCATCAATTTGTCACCTGCAGTCCAAGCCTCCTGAGAGAGAGGAGGTCATCCTAAGGACGCATCCTGAATAAATTTTCTTTGGAATCCTGCATTGTCTGAATTAAACAGGACTAGGGGGAAATGTCCATCGTTCACCAACCCCAAATTCAAGTAATATGAAAGAGGGGAAAAATTATCTTTGGATGAAGCTCCACCTCCTGCCTAGGCAAAATTCCCTTTGAATCCTTTATAGTTGGGATAAGTTTGCTCAATCCCCCATCATCCCTGGATAATGGATCAAGGCAGCCTGAGTGTGAAAGATGCTAAATGCACAAGGTCATTAATTAGCACAATAATTGGAGCAGTGTCTTTAAGAGCCTTAAGGCCTTTTGTTTCTGCACAGAGAGGCTATGTTCAAGCAACACACTTAGCTTGCTGAATTTGTGGGCTTTACACAATACAACCAAACTTGAAACAGCCAAATGGCCTGGATCCAGAAGGCATGCTAAACCACACGTATACACAAGGGCATCCTGTGAGAATCCATATAGGAGCAGTTTAATTAACTTAATTAGGGCTGTGAAATGAATCCAGCCAGAATGCTTTCTTCTGGGTGCAGCCTGGAGGTCAGTTTGATGGTTCATCCCTGCTGTGAAGGCCGATCCTTGGCATTCCCTCCCTTACAGGGCGCTGTCTGGAAAAGAGTGTAGCTCTACTTGAGTTAGAAGGTAACAGGCAATAGAGCTTTTCTTTGGGTCTTGGGTTGCCTGGGAAGGGTCAATTGTGAAGCGTGCCACGATGGCAAAAGTGCATCACAACAATTTGCAGGCCAGTTCACATGCAGACATCTGCCCCAATGGCAAAGGTGGGTTTGCTCTGGGTCCCTTCTGTTCATCTTATGGGACCCAGGGTAGGAGAAGGGCAGGCAGGACTCGGCCTAGAATCCTTACATATTCACAAATGATCCAAAGGCAGCCCCCCCCCAACACTTATCTAGCACCAGTTTAGTCTTGGCCATTAGTTGACCAGATTTTTGTGTATGGGCTTGAGCAATAAATCTGAGCTGGAGCGTATGTGATCCTGATTCTTCATGCCTGACACCCAGGAATTGTGGTCTTCTCTGCCCAGCTCCTGTCCAGTGGAACACCCTTCCCATTTGGGCCAGAATACTAAGCAAGACTTGTTGTCTATTGAACAGTTGGTTGGTTGTTTTATCATAGATTGTGAAGATGGCATGTTCTTGGACCTTGGCTATTTGTGTATTTTATTTCTTTTACTAAATTGCATTGTGTTGTCTTGTGGTTCTTAATCTCCTGTTCATTGATAGAGACACCTATGTTGGGGCACCTATATAAACCATTTAAACAAATAAACAATGGGTGCTTTAGATAGCCTCCCCGCACCCAGCATCACAAGGAGTGTAGCAGCTGCTTGTATGGCAAACGACCTTTGTCTCCCCGCTTTCAGCCGTCTGACTGTTCTCTCTCTCCATAGGTTGGTGGTTTCCAAGGTTCAGCAGCCCCTGGGCCTGCTGGGGTCTTTCTCTCTGGGACCATGTCTTCCTCTGACGAAGAGACTCTCAGCGAGAGGTCCTACCGGAGTGAGCCTTCCTGCAAGAGCGAGCGGTCCTACCGCAGTGAGCGGTCTGGCAGTCTCTCGCCTTGCCCGCCAGGGGATACTTTGCCCTGGAACTTACCTCTTCATGAGCAGAAGAAGCGGAAGAGTCAAGACTCCGTTCTGGATCCAGCAGAGAGAGCGGTGGTCAGAGTAGCCGGTAAGGAAAACAGTTCTCTCCCCAAATTTAAGCAGGTGGCTTCAGAAGGGGAGAGATCTACAGGCAGTAGGATCCTTCTGGGTCCAGGCCTTTAAATTTAGCTGCCTTATCCTTTCTGGAGTGGCTCCTACAACTACTCAGAATGGAAGTTCAGAAACTGGGTGCCTTTTTGGAAAGGTTGTTTGAATATCAGTGGAGTCTTAAGGATGTTCAAAAAGAGAGGAAGGGAAAACATGAGCAGGGGCAGAAAACTACTTCCAACCAAGGGCCTGAGAGAGACACAGGGATGCCCTAGATGTCCCCTGGTGGGGGGTGGATTGGTTAAGTTACCTTTGATTCTACTCACAGTAAGAGGGCTCTGCCTACCACAAAAAGTGTCATTTTGCCACCCAACATGGTGATACTTAAAAAACCCTTCAGATCAGGAAATGCCTATGCATCTCTCTCTCTCCGTGGGCAATTTCTGGAAGCCATGATGTCAGTTGAATCATGACATTGTCCCACGTGAGACATGTAAGATGTGTTAGACACATCATGTGATGCAAATGATGTACAGTATATGGTTTGGGTCATTTGTAGGATGTACTGATGTACAATGATGTACTGGTTTTATTTCTTCTTAAAAGATGGATGCAGCTTGCTGCAACCTGCTTGTCTTATCTAAAGTAAGGGAAAGCATTTCTTGGTGAAAGTATTTTGGATTTTACATACGTGCAGATTTCCTTGTTTACTGCTCAGGAATTGTTTTCTTCCCAGTTTTGCAAGGTGGCTGCTGGGGTCAAAAAGGTCAGATGGTGGCCATGACTGCACGAATGGAGCTCTGCCATTTCTTTTTTGTGCTTTGGAAGGGATGCAGGTACAAAGTATAATCACAGCCATCATTTTGGCTGGTTTAATACCCTTCAGTCTAGGCTCTGTAATCTTTTCTAGGACAAATCTATGCTGCCTCTATATCCCCTGACCACTGTGAATATAAACTGAGATCCCTTGAGGGATTAATTGAGTTTTGATTGATTGATAGGCAGCAGCTTAATTCATGAATGAAATGTAGCTGCTAAGACCTTGAGAAGGTTTTGCAAACTACCAGTTTCTGTGCATGAGGTTCTAACGCCTGACTGTGAAAAGTAAAGTAAATGAAAATGCCCAGCAAGCCATCCAAAATTAAGTTAAGCCAAGATCAGGAGTCTGATTTTCCCCTCAGAAAAGGTAGGTATGAAATGTTTTCTTTTTGAAGTCCAGCTCCACATTTTGAACATAGACCAATCTTTGGCCCCCCAGAGTTTGATTGATGAAGAGAAGATCTTTGTACTCAGATGCTAAGCATGGTTTGACTTCGGTAGTTTTTGGATGGTACATCTTGAGAGAATCCCAGGACTATAGGCTTAATAGGGAAGCTGAAAAAGGACTGTGAAAGCTGGCAATGAACTCACACATGCAGCTTTATTGATTCTTAATTGCTGTCAGTAAAGCAATATGTGGGAGTTTATGAAGGTGATCAACTGTTGAGGCAGTACTTTGTACTTTCTGCTTTATATTGTTTGCATGAGGCATGTTTCATTTAGTAAATATGAAATAAACATGTCCCATCCCACCTGCATCCCATCATTGTATCTAACATATTCTTGAATATGCCCTTGAAAAATTCCATGAAGGCAGAACCTGAGTGCTATGGCCATCCATAGAGAGGGAGGAAGCTGCCCTGGCTCTGGGCTAATTTTAGGGCTGGGTTCCAAAGAGAAGGGATGATCTTTAGAGCAGGACATCAGGTTTGGAAAGCCCACCCTGCCCCATGTGAATCTGACCTGGGTTTATTGCCCAGAAGCTGCTCTGTGGGTCAGCCTATGGCAAAGAACTGGTCTCCAGGACCAGGAATGGAGCCTTCTCAGTGGTTGCTCCCTGGATCTGGACTCTTGTCAAAAGATGTTTCATTTTCTTCCCTTTCCTTCTAATAGCCTGCTATAAAACGTGTTCCTTTTTCAATGGCTCTCAAGAGCATACAATATTCCTTTTTAGAAGAGGTTTCCTTTGTTTTCATTGTCAATCTACATTATTTTTTATACTTGTTCTGCATTAAAATCTTATTTCTCTGCTGTTTGGAAATTGATACTTTATTGAATATATCCCTGCCATTAAATTGTTTTTATATGTTGAGATATGATTTTGAGGTGCCTTGTTGAGCAAAGGACTGTTTTGGCCTCCACCAATCACAAGCGGTGCACAGGTGATGTCACTGGAGCCCTGTGGTATATTTTCTTTTTTCCTTCTCCTAAATATTTGAGGGTTGTTTTGTTTTACTGTTTGCTTGTTAAAAGGATGAAAAACCACCATAATTTGGTGGGTTGCATTCAAATTTCAGAAGCTGCAAAAGGCACTTGGGACTTCCTGAGGGGGGAGCTGGGAGGGGGCAGCCCTGGCATAGAGAATGTTGAAAATTCTATTAAAAAGTAAAATTGACTTAAAATAACTTGGGATAATGACCATACTGGGAAAAGGATTTCTTCATTTTATGTCTAGGATGAATCATACAAGGACTGACATTATTATTAAGCTTGTGCAAATCTTGTATCCATGCAGAATTTGAAGTTTAAAAAAAATAACAGAATGACAGAGTTGGAAGGGACCCTGGAGGTCTGCTAGTCCAACCCCCTGCTGAAGCAGGACTTACTATTCCAGACAGGTGGCTGTCCACTCTTTTTTTAAAAAGACTCCAGTGATAGAGCACCCACAACTTCTGGAGGCAAACTGTCCCACTGATTGTTCTCACAGTTAGCATATTTTCTCCTTAGTTCTAAGTTGCTTCTCCTTGGTTACTTTCCCCCATGGTTTCTTGCTCTGCCTCAGGGGCTTTGGAGAATAATTTGACCCCTTCCTCTCTCTGTGGCAGCCCCTCAAATACTGGAAGGCTGCTCTCCTGTCTCCCCTGGTCCTTCTCTTCCCTAGACTAGCCAGGCCCAGTTCCTGCAACTGGTCATCCTATGTTTTATCCTCCAGCCCCCTAATCATCCTGGTTGCTCTTCTCTGCACTTTTTCTAGAGTCTCAACATTTTTGTTATAACATGGTGACCAAAACTGGATGTGGTATTCTAAGTGTGGCCTTACTGAGGCTTTATAAAGCAATAGTGTACTAATATTTAATGTGATCCTGATTCCGCCCCTCTGTTAATGCAACCTAGGATTGCATTGGCTTTTTTGGCACATGGCTGGCTCATATTCAAGGGATTGTCCACTAGAACTTCAAGGTCCCTCTTGCAGTTACTGCAGTTGAGCCAAGTTTCCCCTAATCTGCACCTGTACCTTTGATTTTTCTTGCCCAGGTGTAAAATCTTACTTTTAGATCAATATTGCCTCCGTTTTCGATAATGGAACCACCATGTCTTTTCTCTTGAATTAAAATGGAAAAATATGGTTTATTTGTTGACTTCCCAAGGATGACAGCCACATGGGCACCTCTTGCTTTCTGCTGTGAATGAATCACTTGACTGAATGAAGCTGAGTGCAGAAGAGGTGGAGAAACATGGAGAGACCAGACAGATGGATTCTTCTGAGCGATGGCCTCGCTTTCTTTGACAGGGAGGGTTTCAGCCCACAGGTCAAGTTTCTCAGGCAGTTTTGCCAAATAAAACCATGGTTTGCCTTAAGCATTTAGTGCCAGCAGCCTTCCACCTGGCTGCCAGGTGCTGTACCCTTCTTTGACAGGTGAACAGAGTTGGAAGGGACCTTGTAGGTTTGGGCTGGGCGAACTCTCAGAAATGAAAAGGTTTTCTCTGGGGAAAAGTCATCAGCTTATGGATCACTTGATACTTTGGGTTATACTTAAAAATACGTGAAGCATCTCTTTTCCATATTTAAAAGAGGGTGCCATGAACAAGCAACCAGGGAAGGGAAGCGGAAAAGGAAGAGAGAGGGAAGGGGAAGGAAAGGAAACAGAAAGGCCTTTCTGTTTTCCTTCTCATTTGATGGGTAGGCCTGAGCCAGGGCAGCGTCACAGCCAGAAAAGAAAAGCAGCGATTGGGAAAGTTTTGGTGGGATCTTGTGGTGGCCAGAAAAGCTTCAAACATTGTGTTAGTGTGTGTGTGTGAATTTGTTTCATGTAAAAACCACCAAAATCTCCTAAAAGGCAGGAAAGCCGGCTTGGGGAGCTTTGGGGCCAAGCACTATTTCTCAACCCACTTCAGGGGATCGTTGTGGGGAAAATCAGAGGGGGGGGAGGAGTACAGTGTTAGATATGTGCCTTGAGTTATTTATAACAATAGTAAAGGTGGGATAATTAAAAAAAAACAATCTTGTTTAGGCAGAGATGTTATGAGCTGTTTGGCTTGTTGTGACTCCTTTTACTTTGGAAGTCGGGGGATGCCATCAAGTGCATTGCAGTGCCCCCGTTTTGGCAATGACCCCCCCCCCATGTGTTCAATGGGCTGGAAAGGACTGATCAGCTCCTTACACTAAAAGAGGCCGTGGGCTGCTTGGTATCGGGGAGAAGATTCTTGCCAGCCTCCTGCCTGTTTGCTGTCTATTGTCTGAGTGGCCAGGAGTTCAATTCCACGGATGAACCTGCCCTGCCAGGGACTGCTCAACTTGCTCTGCTGTAGTTAGAACATTTATTCATTTATTTCAGGGGTCCCCAAACTTGGCAACTTTAAGACTTGTGGACTTTAACTTGTGGTCCACAAGTCTTAAAGTTGCCAAGTTTGGAGACCTCTGGTTTATTGGATACATTTGGAGCTTTTTAAAAGTATATGAAACTTTTCTTTTTTTATAAAAGTTTTATTATTTTTTTCCAAGACAAACAAGACAAACATAACATAAAAAACATAAACCAACATCAGTTTCAAGTGTGTCGGTCGGTCACAAATCTCAGTGCCATCCCCTTACCATCAATACTCTCCATTGTGGAAGAAAAGAAAAAGAAATATACAGAACAAACAAGAAATAATTTAAAAAAATACAACCGCCTATTATCTATTTGAAGAAGTCTCAAAAACTTATACATTTTAGTTCATACATTACCTAAACCATCTCCTCTATTATCCAACATTATTATTAACACTCTACAATATTATAGTCTCTATATTATATTCTCATTCAATGATTATATTTATTTCCATCATATCCATATATTACCAAGTTTTTATCTAGCCATTGATAAAACATACTCCATATCTTAAAAAACTGTTTTTCTTCTTGATCTCTAATTTCAAATGTTAATCTACTCATTTCGGCACAGTCCAAAATTTTCTTAATCACTTCCTCAGGTATCTTGTCATTCTCCAATTTTTAGCAAATACAATTCTAGCAGCTGTTAATACATTAACAATCAAATATTTCAACTCTTTGCTGAACGTCTCTGGCATAATTCCCAATAAAAATGTCTCAGGTTTCAAGTCTATATGTTGTGTCATTTTTTCCAACCACATGTGGATTTTAGTCCAATATCTTTTTGCATCAGCACAAGTCCACCACATATGGTAATAGGAGCCGGGTGTCTGGTGACATTTCCAACACTTATCCGATTTAGAAACTTTCTTTTGTTATCTGACAGGCAGTTTTATTTATCCGTAAAGTATTATCTGGGGCAAAAAGACCTTCCGTCTTTTTACCTAAATACAAACCACAGGGGGAAAATCATTTTAAAAATGGTGAAGTTTAGGCCTGATGTAACGTTCCCACAGGTCGAAATGCTCCCACTTTGGACAGATTGTGGGAAGACTCAGCTCTCTAAGGAAGGCTGAGAAAAGTGGAAGGAGAGATAAGAAGAGGATGAGAAGCAGGAAGGCAGATGGACTCAATTCAAGTGGCAGTGGGGACCCATTGGAAGGTCTGAAGGACCTGGTTGGGGACAGATCACCCTGGAGAAAATCTACCTACCTGGTTGCTCAGAGTCATCATCACCAACCTGATGGCACATAGTGATTCAATGTAAAGACTTAGCTCTCTTGGAAAAGGTTCTAATGCTGGGAAAGATGGAAGGGAAGAGAGAAGAGAAGGGCGATCAGCAGTGGCAACAGGAGCCCCATTGGAAGGGCTGGCTGAAGAAAAATCTATCTATTTGGATGCTACAAGTCAGCAATGATTTGATGGCACATAATCAACATTTAGAGCATCAAATAACTAGCACAGTTCTCCAGCAAGTGAAGTATTTTTGAACAGATCCATCAGAACTAATGCTCTTTTGCCAGGTGTTTGCAACTCCTAGTGCCTGGTCTCCTTTGATGCCTTTTCTGTCACTCTCCAGGGTTCATCAGACAAGAAGTTCTAGCAGTTAACATCCTCTTCCAAGAAGCATTCTTGGGCCCATTGGCCTCTGATCGACTGATTCTCTTTGGAGACTTGCTACACTTCATCTCATCCGAACTGAATTGTGCTGCAAGAGGGTTGGTTCCCTCTAAACTGAATGGTTTAGTCATAGCCACCACTTTAATAAAAGGGAGGGATTAAGTTTGGGAAAGGCAGTTTAAAATAAAGCAGCACAGAGGATCGTAAGGAGGAGAACTACATTTTTCTAGTTAAACTGAGAAAAGGTGAGAAGAAGTTTTGAGATGAGAACCACCTGAGAATGAGGAGCCCCTATAATTTTTCTTAAAAGTTCACATATAGAAAAAAAACGAAGTATTAAAAGAGATCGTACGAATTTGACAACCCTTTAATTAGAAGTGTGCACACCATCCAGGTGTGTCCATCCAAGAGCAGCTATTGAGCAGAGCTTCCAGCTCCCCACCTGGTTCCTTCTTGGGTGACCTGGATGCAAACGACCCTGGGGTGGAGCAGAATCCATGCTCATTGAGATGCCATCCTATTCATTTCCTGGGGCATCTTCTGGGCCAGCTTAAAAGTGCCTGTTGTAAAACAGTCTGAGTCGAGGAAGGAGCACAACCCTGGGAGCCTCTTTGAAGCCATAAATTTCCCCTCCAGCCCAGCCCAGCGCCAGGGCCAGACAGGAGAAGCAAAGAACTGGCCTGAATACAGCATTTGTCTCCTTCTTTCTCCTGAACCTTCCCTTTTCCTGGTACGACCCTCCTCCCCTCTGCTTTCTCAGCTGAATCCATCTCTGTCCCAGATTGGTGCCTCAACTTTTCTTCTTCTGATTTATTCCGTGGTCTGAAATGGGTGGGCTTGCAATCTCCCCCCTCCCACACCCATTGCAAGCAATCTTTGTGCTGCCTGGCAGCTCTGGCACTCTGCATCAGCCTGCAGGGAGGGGCAGGGTGGCTTGGGCACAAAGGCACCATCCCTTGATCCTGGTCCACAGCCCCAGGCTGTTGCTGAGGCCCTGGCTCCTTTCTTTCTGCAGGACGGCTCTTTTACTAGGCTCCGGCGTCCTCCTTGATTGAGTTTTAGTAAGGCAGGAGCAGCTTTACTCACTGCATTAAGCTGCAATGTATGGCAATGTTTAAGAAGCAAAGGAGCGTCCCTCCCCCACTCTGGCTGAGCAATTTTCTTGCAGCTTTAAAATAATAATATGACAATTTTGTTCTCCAAATTGTCATTTGGAACTTCCAAGTTCAAACAGACTGACATCTGGAATGCAACATGAAGACAACACAACTGTGGGAGAAAAGCAAATTCTAAATGTAGCAATACCAAATGACACAAGAATTGGAAAATATGGTAAAACTTCATATTGAAATACAGAGATTGTGGAATAAACTGGCAAAAGGTTTTCCCATAATTATTGGAACATCAGGAGTATAACAATAGAATTGCCAAAGCCACCAACACAATTATTTAAAACAAAACATTTAGTTTACAAAAAACAGCTTTGCTTGGAACCAGCATGGTATTTGGACAATAATACTTGAACTGAGCAGCATTTGCTGAGTATTCTTCAGGAGAGGCTCTATAATAGCTATAATAATTTGGCTTTTGAGATAATACAGCCAGCCATTTATGGACTTTTCTGAAAGATGTTAAGTATTGGGTTAAGGGGTGAAATGGGTATCTCTTATTTTATTTATTTGTTTGGTTTTTATTCTGTTTCTATTACTTTATAAGTAACTCAAGGTGGCAAACATACCAGCACACCTTCCTCCTCCTATTTTCCTAACCACAACAACCCTGTCAGGTGGTTGGGCTGAGAGAGAGGAACCGGCCCAAAGTCACCCATCTGGCTTTCATGTCTAAGCCGGACCTAGAACTCCCCATCTCCTGATTTCCAGATCAGCACCTTTATCACTACATTATACAGGCTCTTTTGTCTTCTGCCTCTCTCTGTTCTCTTGAGAGCCATCCAGTCCTTCTTCCCATTGTCTCCTCCCCAGGGTGGGAAAGGAGGCCACACACACACACACACACACACACAGAGGCTGCTGCATTCTGCCCTACAGTCCCCACAGGTGCCCACTGTGCAGAGAGGCAGAGAAAGAAACTGGGCACCATCCAGTAGCCTTTTACTCCAAGGTCCCAATGAAGGAGAGCAGCAGATCGGCCCCTCCCGCGTTTCCTAGGACCTCTGGGCTCCTGTGGATTCCCTCAACAGCCACTGCTTCCCTCTCCATGCCAGCCTGGCAGTCAGTCGCAGGGTGGGTGGAGGCATAGCCATAATGCAGCAGCTGACTCCCCCCATAGTCACGATCTTTGCTTGCAACCCTCCCCCTCATTCCCCCCAGGGGAGGTTTCCATAAAGGAAAGTGTGGGCGGGGTCTGCCTCCAGGGTGGATTATTCATTCCTGAAGTGTTTCTAGATCTAGATCGTGGCTTGAGCTGCCATATCTTTGAAAGGGATTAATTGATTGGTTGGTTGATTGATTGATTAAGTGTCAAGCCTGAAGTTGGTTAGGTTGTGGATTGGGTTATTCAGATTCATAATCTGACATTATGTGCCATCAAATCATAGTCGATTCTTAGCAAGCCCATTGATAGGTTCTCTCCATGCTTTGGAAGGGGAAAAGTATCAATATGCCAAGATTTGAGAGGGGTTGGCTATGGACTGCTCCAGTCACCCTTCTCAGAGTGCTGGGACTACAACTCCCATCAGCAGTGCAAGAAGCCCATGGAAATGGTAGCAGTCTGGGAAGACTAGAGTAGTAGATCCAAAAGGGTTAAAGAAGGGGACTAAAATGAGGGAGATCCATTTTGCCAGATTGGAGAAAGGAGTTTTTTCCACCAAGTAAAGAAGAGTTTGGAGCAAAGTGAGGTTGACATCCATCCCTGGGAATTTAATCTCTTCCTTCTGATCCTTGAAAGGGGTGAATCCTTTTCCAGGCTTTCTTCACTTCCTGCACCTGGCACAGTCCATGCATTTCTTCATGGATCCACTAGCAAATCTGAGCAGTAGAAGCTCCCAGGCTGTGCAGTGATGCAGGTTTGAAAGGGAAAACCTGATGGGGAGTTTCTCCAGTTGAAGCCCAGACACCAGGGAATGCGCTCCCGCCTGGATCCCAGGAGGAGACTCAGCTGCTTTAACAACTTGGCAGCAATGTGCTTGGACTTCCAGGAAATGCTGGCAGTCTCCCCTGCCCGGAAAGACCCCCCCTCAAGGAGAATCAGGTCCCTGCCCCAGGAGCTTTCAGTTGCCTGGTCTAGTGGGAAGAGGTGTGAGGGAAGGGGCTGAACATTGGGCACGTGTAGTCCTCGAATTTATTTATTTATTTGTTTATTTTATTTTATTTGTCAAGCAATTATAAGATAACAGGTATAAGTATAAACATAGTTATGAATACATGAAATGGATACATATAAGAAAAATAAAACAAAAAATAAAAAGAATCAATAGGACAGGGATGGTAGGCACTTTGGTGCACTTATGCACGCCCCCTACAGACCTCTTAGGAAAGGGGTGAGGTCAATAGTAGACAGTCTAAGGTTAAAGTTTTTGGGGTTTGGGGAAGAAACCACAGAGTTAGATTTACAACCAGCCCTGCAACTATGATCAATCGTGAGTCATGACTATTGTAAAACTGTCACCATGTAACTGGACCCAATTTTATGATTTATTTTACAATGGTCATAAAGCAAACATTAAGCAAATGCCACTGTTGTTAAGCAATCCCCTTGTTATTATGGAAGGGAACTGTTCTGCTTATTAATATTTGGATGGCATAAAGCAGACAGATCAACTCCACAAAGCATCCATACAAAGTCTTTTTTATTGGTTCATCAGGCATCCTGTCAACTCACATTTATGACGAGGTTCTTCTTAATGTCCAATCCTTTGCATATCTGAATTGTGGTGTAGAAAGATATTAAACTCTCATCCCCATGATGATGATTGAAGCGACTGCATGGTGAAGGATTCAGGCTAGAGTGAGGGAGCCTCCCCCAAACCAACAAGGGTCAATTTAGTGACCAATCAGGATTACAGATGTGACCACATGACATGGACTACATTTCCCAGGGTACCTTAACTACATTTACCATGATGCATTCCCTTAAGGGGACAGCTCTCAAATCCTAACTAACTATCCCATTAACTCTAAACTGTCTGGACAGCACAGGAACACTGTTTTTTGGCAAAACCATCATAAATTACCACCACCTGACTACGGGGCACTGCAAGCAGCTGCAAATGAGGGGTGGTTGCTGAGTGTCCAAAGTAGATTCTCCTCAGGAACCTGAAATCCGAGCCAAAATCCAGCTCAGAAGATGGAGGCTTCCTAGAGTTCTGCTCTGGCAAACCTGTCCAATGATATGTAGAAACGAGTGATTTCTCACAATTGTTTATTCAAGCAAAACGGACAAAATAATGTCAGATAAAGGCCACCCCTGTACAAACTGGCTGGGTTTGTATAACGCACTGGTCAAAAATGTGGTTGGCGGTTTTGCTGTGGGAATGCAGTCCTGTCTCCAATGACCCAGCCACCTCCTTGCTGGTCACTTACTCCACCCTCATAGGGTGTAGCATATCAGGGATGATGTCACCGCAGCCAGATTCTTAGGTGGGGAAATTATCCATCTCCCACCCATTTCGGCTTGTTTAGGAATGGCCACAAAGATGGGGTGCTGAGAGATGTCCTGCTTTCGCAACTGGGAGGGAGGGACAGCCATTGTCAGCGGTGCCCATCATACAGCAGACGGGGGGGAGCTACCTTATGTAACTGCTTAGAGCTGAATCTGGCTCCTGCGAAATTAGTTGGCTGGATCAATTAATCCATTTTTGGACTTCCAATGACAACAGATGAACATTCCTGACCGAATTAAATATGCAGTAGAAACGGTGCATCATGCTGGTTACGATAGTTAATGGTTCAATATGTTGTTGTGGGAACTTGAAACACTGGCTTAGGTAAAATACAGTTAAGTAATCATACAACGCCCCCCCCCCCAGTTCAGACAACGTGCTCAACTGTGGTTTGCTTAATCATATTTTACTGAGTTAACTACAGTTGGCTGGGGTTGTATGACATGCTAAACAAACCATAATTAACAAACCAGGGGAGACAGGAGAGCAGTCTTCCAATATTTGAGGGGCTGCCGCAGAGAGGACAGGATGAAGCTATTCTCCAAGGCACCTGAAGGCCGGATAATGGATGGAAGCAGAACAAGGAGAGATTCAACCTGGAAATAAGGAGAAATTTTCTGACAGTGAGATCAATCAACCAATGGAACATAAGTTGCCCTTGGAAGTTGTAGATGCGCCATCACTGGAAGCTTTTAAGAAGAGACTGAACTGCCATCTGTCAAAAATGGTGCAGGGTCTCCCGCTTGGACCAGATGACCCACAAGGTCCCTTCCAACTCTGTTAATCTGTAATGCTATTCAACCTCCATGGCGATATTCAGCTGAATCCAAGCAAGTGTCATCCTGTTGGAAATAACTCAAAGCCAACAAAAAAAAAACTTGGATCGTTGAAAACAAAGAGGATTTATTAGAAATATTAGATGGTTTGCACAGTGCTGGTGGTCTTTAGAACCTCAAGAAACAGGTTCAAATCAAAAGCCACCCCTTTAAAACCTCAAAACATACTTTATATACAGTTTCATCTCATCACCCAAGTTCCCTCCTTCTTAAGACTCATTCCCTCCTAAATTCAAGCTCATTGGATTTGCCCTCAGGTGTTGCAGCTAATCCCAGGATGTCTCTAGGAAGAATTGTCTCCTTCTGTTATGTTCTCATCCGTACCCCTCCGTACCTCTCACTTTGGCTGCCCACGTGGCCTCTTTCCCTAGCGTTAAGGAATGTAGCATCCCCTCATCAGGGCCTCTTTCTAAGCTCATCATTTACTACAATTTTTCCAAAGAGATTATAACAAACCCGCCCCCCCAAACATAATAATAATATAAAAGGCATATACATAAGATAAAAATATAAAAAGGCTTATCAATGGAGCATGTCAAAAGTATAAAAGCAAAGCATGTATATACAGGGAGATATATTTCATTTGATAACAGATGAATAGAATTGGAAGGTACCCTGCAAGGTCATCCAGTCCAACCCCCATTTGTAAAACCTTTAAGGATCTTATATACTACTTTATTTTTGAATTTACTTATTTCTAACAACTCCTAGTATGGTTCTCACATTCATTTAGTGACCAAAGTTACAACAGCACTGAAAAAAAGTGACTTATGACCGGTTTTCACACTTACGGCCATTGCAATATCCGCGTGGCCACATGCTCAAAATTCAGCTGCTTGGCAACCATCATGCTTGATGGTTGCAGTGTCCCTGGTCACGTGATCCTCTTTTGTGACCATCTGACAAGCTAAGTCAACGGGGAAGCCAGATTCACTTCACAATTGCAGTGATTCACTTAACAACGGTGGCAAGAAAGGTCTTAAAATGGGGCAAAACCCACTGAACAATTGGGGGACACGGGATTGAGTTAAGAGGGAAGAGGGACATTTGCCTGTCAAAATGTGCCCTAATGCTTAATGGTAATGATGGTCATTAGTTAGCACTGAGGCTAAGTTAAGATGGAGCCACCTGGAAACTGCAGCTCAGTTGGTCTTGTGAACTGTCCTAGGCTTAGCTCGGCTGACGGAGTGACAGTGAAAGCACAGGGAATGGAGGCCTCATTTTGAGTCAGCAGCTGCAATTTATTGTTCCACAATAAATTGTTGAGTTTTCTGGGAAGTGATAATCTGTGGTAAGAATTGCTTTTCAAAATAAAATATGTTTCTTAAGCTTTGGGAAACAGGCATGTTTACCTCAAACACAGAAGTAATGAAAGTGGTACTCTTTTGTATTCTGTGGGCCTTGCGTCCTTTACTCAGTTACTGCACTCACTCTGTGTAAATGTAAGGTTTAATTGTGGTTTATTGAATAAACCGCAATTGTAGAGTCTCACAATATGCTAAGCCATAGACGATGATTTATAAACACAGTGGGTGTTCATGCAACATGCTGAATGTGAAATCAAGCCAGCTATATTTTAATGAACCACAGAAGTAAACCATGAGTTGGACTGATTCGGTGCTGTCAGGCTGATGTCAACTCTATGGACAGACTTCAGGATAAACCAGCCCCTCCCTGGCCTTTCAGAACTGCCAGTGGAAAAACTGATTTCCATGGAATACAGTACAAGGTGACTGGAATTATTATGCACCTTCCCCAAACCATCTGGATTCAAAATTTTGGCATCCACCCAGTCATGTGACTGCATTTGTGGTGTTCAGCAACTGACTCACATTTACACTTATTTATAGAATTGTGCTATGGAATAGAGCTGGAAGAGACCTTAGAGGTCTTCTAGTCCAGCCCCCTGCTCAAGCAGGAGACCCCCACACCTTTTCAGACCAGTGACTGTCCAGTCTCTTCTTACAAACCTCCAGGGATGAAGCAGCCACAACTCCTGAAGGCAACTTCTGTTCCGCTGGTTAATTGTCCTCACCGTTAGGAAGTTTCTCCGTAATTCCAGGTTGATTCTCTCCTGGATGAGTTTCCATCCATGGTTTCTTGGGGAATAAATTGACCCCCCCTTCTTTGTAGCAGCCTCTCAAATACTGGAATGCTGCTATCATCTCACCTTTACTTCTTTGCAGCTAATTCTTTGCAGCATCCCACAGTCATGGGACTATGATTTACTTCTAGTTTCTAGTAGAAACTGCCTCATAGCAAGCAATGGGTTTAGTTGACAGGACAAGCCACTAGTAAATAAAACAAGAGCAAATCCATTCCCTTCTAGCACTGATGAGGTTACTTAATTTAGCAATGAAATGTCTGCAAGAAAATCACTGAGCTTGGAGAGCATCAAGGACTCCTCAATGGGTTCACTTTATGGCCGCCATGTTTGCTTAGTGACCACTGCAAAACAAGCTTGTAAAACTGGGCTTGGTCACATGGTGACCTGCTTTACAACCATCATGATTTAGGCTCATATTTGCAGGGCTCAGTTTAAGTTGTAACTGCAGGACTCCTCGTGTATGGTTGCCTATCTCAACAATGCCCCCACAAACAAATGACTATCAAATAACGATCCATACAACCACAGTTCAGGGCCAACAGAAACCCTCCCATTGTGCCAGAGTAACAATACATTGGCCAAGCAATCACTTACCAGAGCTTGTTAAGATTTGCGCCCAAATGCCTAGGAATTAGAAAGGCTAACTGGGGTGGGGGGTTTCTGATTCTCCAAAGCAGGGGACACCAACCTTCTGGACCTCAGGGACCACCAAACTCATAATTTTAAATCCCATGGACCAGAGACCCTGGGAAAATAAAATAAAAAAGTCTGCAGGAAAATTCCCTACCCCATTTTCCTACCAATTGATCATTCTTTATTTGGGATCGCAGGATACAGTCTCCAGCTCCGTTCTCAGGGGGAGAGAGAGAAAGAGAGACTTTTGGCTTCATGCAAGGAAAGCAGCAGAAGCAGAAGTCTTTCTTTCTCTCCCCAAACTCCGCCAGAAATGAGTCTTTGTGAGACTTGTCGTGCCAGCGCAGCCTCTTGGAGCAGGATGCCTTGCAGGGTCCCAAAGACTCATTTCTGGGAGTTTGGGGAGAGAAAGAAAGACTTTGCTGCTTTCCTTGTGTGCAGCCAAAAGCAGAAGAAGAAAGAAGTGGAAAGAAGCAGCCCAGTGGCCAGGCAAGCCACGTGGGACGAGTGGGGCAAGTTCCCCCCTCTGCCTTTCCCCCCCACTACCTCGTGTTGTTCACAATGCAAGCGATGCAAGCCTTGTGTTCCCACAGGCCATGTGGGTGGCACAGCCTTGTGTTCCTGCACAGTCTGGATTAATTGCTTTGGGGTGACATTTCTCTGTGGACCACCAAAATTTTCTCACGGACCACCAGTGGTGCCCGGCCCACTGGTTGGTGACCACCACTCTGAAGGATGCTGTTCCACAGAGCAGCTGCATCAAGGAAAGCAGGATTCCTGGGTCCCACAGAATGGCATTGACCGATAGAAGGGATCCCAGATATGCTTCCCTGCTAGATCAATGGGGCAAGCAGAGATAAGGGGAGACAAGGATGTCCCACAACTATGCTGGCCCTTTGCCATGTAGGGATTTAGAGGTGAAACCAGCAGCCACTTATCACTGTTGTAATCAAATCTCCCCCTCCTGCTGTTGGTGTCCCTCTTCTCTTCTCTTCTCTTCTCTTCTCTCCTACCTTTTCCAGCATTCACACTTTCTCCAGCGAGCTGAGTCTTCGAATAATGTGTCCAAATTAGAATAATTTGAGCCAGTTGAGTGAGACATCTGGCCCAGTTGTTCAGTGGTACACTTGCTTGTTTTACAAGCTACCTCTGGTATTCTCAAATGTCTTCCCCAACATTCCACTTCAAAAGAATTTTAAGCAATGAGCCACCATGACTCTTGGTGGCACAGTGGCTCTTAATCCAAAATACATTTTCCAAATCCATGTATAGAGGTATTTGTAACCTTTTTATGAAACTTTAAAATGTGAACATAAACATTTTTCAAATAATTACAAGATCTGGAAAAAGAGGGCAGCTATAAGAATGTATAGCTTATTGCTCATTTTAATAGTATTCTTCCCTCCTGCCTACCCGCATGACTTGGAAAATAGAAGGAAACTACCGTCCTAGCCTCTGATAGCCATGCTGGATTTTTTTTCTTGAAAAACATAGATCAGACACGATCTCTTCTTTTGCTTCAGGTAGGGCAGCAGAGAAAATAGAGCTGGGCTTTGCACTCCTTAAAGCAGCTGTGTCTTTAGCCAGGATGGTGCAACATGCCCAGAAGTGCCTTTTGGAACCATAGGCAGATCCAGAGAGGCTGTGCAGCCTTGTCAGAAAATGGTGTGAAGGGCACATTGATGCTGTGTGGAGGTGGTGTTTGCAGTGAATCAGCTAACCTGGGAGCACCTGAACTGGACACTTCTGAGCAAAAGATTAGAAGTGTGGCAACAAGCAGCTGCCATACATCAGCTCCCAAAGGAGAATCAACCATCCTTCAAGGTGATGGGTATGTGGGTCTGCCTTGGCATCTTGCATTAAACTTTACAGGTAGACCTTGAGATATGACTGCCATGGAACCCCCCTCCCATTGCAGTCATTAAGTGAACACTATGGTCATTAATCAAGTGCTGTGAATGTAGTTTTGCTGAAAACTAGAAATCAGTGCCGATTTTCAGCAGAACTAATGCAGCCATGCTTCTGAGTGCCTGAAGCTTGGTCATGTGATCACTGGGAGCGGGGTTCTGACCATCGGAAATTTGAATCCAGTTCGTGGGTCTTAAGTCACCATTTTCAAGTCTGTCATAACTTCGAATGGTTGCTAAGCAACTAGTTGTAAGGCAGGGATTATTTGTACTATGCTTTGTTTGATTTTGATTCAGTTGTGTGAGCCCAAATTATATGATTCATCCCATGGTTTAAGGGACTGTATTATCTGTGAACCTGCCCAATTTTAGTTTAAATCCACACTGTGTTCAGACGCAGTGCTAAGAATTGGTTTGTTATTATAGAATCCTAAAATGCAAGAACTGAAGGGATCTTGATGGCCATCCGTGTTTCTCAGCATTACCAACTTTAAGCTGTGTGGACCATCTCCCAAGATTCCTTAGCCAGCCCCACAGAGGTTGAGGAACACCAGTCTAGGACAAGCTCTTGCCACAAGATGACTCTCCAGCCTCCCTTTCAACACCCCCATCAAAGGAGAGTCCACCACCTCCTGAAATGGTGTTGAATTAGCTCCTGTAATTAGAAAATTCTTCTTCTTGGTGTCTAACCAAGGTCAATTTCCAACCTGTCATTTCTTCTACTTTTTAAACAACTCCAAACGATTTTATCCTTTCTCAAGACACTTGAAGACAACGATCGTGTCTTAGATTGTTTTAGCCATCGTTTATTCATTACAACGGCTGTTTTGCAGCTTAATTAAAAAGAGAGATATTCAATAAACAAATTCTACATTATAGTGTGCAACTTCACTATACCAGATAATAGATAATCAGAGTTGGAAAGGACCAACCCCCCCCCCAAGCCCAAGCAGGAGACCCTACACCATTTCTGACAAATGGGAGTCCAATCTCTTCTTGAAAGCCTCCAGTGATGAAGCTCCCACAACTTCTGAGGGCAACTTCTGTTCCACTGGTTGATTGGTTAAATGCAGGCTGTGAGGAAGACAGCTCGTTCGGCCATTACCTGTTTCTGACCATGAAAATGACAAAATGACTCTTGTGACCTCATCACCCAAGCCCCGCCCTGTTGTCCTTCCATTAAGACCTCATTAGGTGTAGAGGCGTGGAAGGGGCGGAGTTCGTGCTGTGATGCCCCTGTGCCCCCATGCCAGGGCCCCTGGTTCTGACGCTTCTTAAAAGCCCCCTCTTGTCCTGGTGTGGGCCAGTTATTTCTGGGACCCAGAGGGACAGAAACTCTTTGGCCTTTCCCTTGAGGAGTGCCAGAGGGTCTGGGCCTTCTTTGTGCCAGGCGACTCAATCCTTTCTCCTGCATGGGTAATGGGCTTGTGGAGGGCGCCATAAAAAACGGAAAGAGCCAGCTTGACAGAGAGAAATTGTGAGAAAAGAAGCTGCTTTCCAGGTTGCCAGGGTAACACGGATGGCTGAATAATCATTCTGCTAGTTGCTGTGGTAACAGGCAGTGTGTGTGAATGTGTGTGTGTGTGCGCATGTGTGAGCGTGCTTTCTCTCCATGCTGCCTGTCCCCCTCCCAAGCAGAATGCACAAGACACTTGGAAAGAGACCGACCCCCACGGAACAACATTCAAGGGTTTCTGAAAATCTCAGCTGGGCAGAAGATTGAAATGACAATGTCGTTGCTGAGCTGAGATTTTAATTGAAAGTCATTCTTACAAACCTGAGAAACGCTGGTAGCCATTGGTAGGTGCAGACTGCCCATCGGTCCTGGGAAACGGTGGAGCTGCCTTGAGATACTTTGGGGCTCAAGGCCGACGAGGCCAAGGTGCCTCTCCAAGCAATGGCCAGGCCAAGTCTAGTCATGTGAATCCAAACCAAGGAGTCAACTTGGGGTTCACTGCATTATGCCAAGCCAGCCAGAGTTGGGTAACCAGATTTTGCCTGTCAATCCAGAACAGGAAGGCTAATCGATTGTGGGTCAAATCTACATATTTGGTGTGAGGGACATACAACCTGCAAATCCAGTGCTTTGGCTGACAGTGTAGCCCTCTGAAAATCACCTGGGCTTTCCAACTTCTTCCCCCTCCTCTCCCCGCCCCCATTCCCAATCTGTGTCACTCTCAGAATGTGTGGTTATTGTAAAGCCTGCAAGGAAATGCCAGACTCTGATGGATCTGTGATGAAAGAGGAGCAGCAGAAGGAGCAAACTGGCCACCCTCCCCAGAGGGTCTCTCCTTTGTCTGGGCAGCCCATGACACCGAAGGGCTGGGCTTCCTGTGAAGGGCTTGTTGGAAGAATTATCCATCTGGTTCAGTTCCAAGCAGGGAGAAAGATGGTTTAATGGAGCAGAACCATCAAGCACATGGTCCTGGTGCAGTGACCACATGGAGTTAAGAGAGAGAGGGTTATTTATACTTCCTCTTGGGCCTTGCCCTTGAGCTTCCTGTTCCTGTGCAAGAAATGTATTCTATTGGCTATAGTCAGACTCCCGTGTGGCCATATTTGTCTGAATCAAGTTTGGTTGAACCTTGGGCTGATGCAATGTCCTTAGGAAAGTTTGAAATGCAGTGAGCCCTGCTGCTAGATGGGTAGAGGGCTAATCCTATTGTGTCCTGAGAGGTCATGTCTTAATCCCATCACCCTGGAGCCAAGGTCTTTTGTTTTGTAGATAGGCTGGCCCAGTCTTTCTTAATGGGCACCAAAATATCTGCTGGGAGCTGGGTTTCTGCTTCCTTAAGGTTTTTATTTCTCTTTTAGGGGAAATATTTTATCCTGCCTTTTTAAATATTTCCTAAAATATTTCATTCTTCTAGGAGAGGGGTGGGTGCTAACTTTCTACAGGTTCATTTCTAAGGTGCCAGTTCTTCCCTCCCACATTTCCTATTTTTTTCATTAGTTGTCCTTCCGGAACTGAGTAGACTGCCGTCCCTCCATCATTTCCTGCCTTAGTTTCTGTGGATCTCCTCTAGGACTTTGTCTCCATGCAAGGCATCTTGATTCCACTGTAGCTTCATCATCTCTGTGTGGGCATTTGTGCCCCCTTGGGGAAGGGTGGGGGTAGGGCTGGTGGAGCTTTCATCAATATGGGCCTATTTGGGGCCAAAATGCCCCCCCCCATGTAACTAATGGGATCACCTTTATCGGTTTTTTATTCCACAATATAATTCCTCCATGAAAGAGTTAAAGATTATTTTTTGACGAGGGCCAAAGACTTGAAGAAATTCTTAACTGGGTTACTGTATAAGCCCTTTTCAGGAGAGCGCACAAAAATTAAACCAAGCTTTTAACAAAATCTTAATGAGGGTTTTCTTAGTGTTGTGTGGCAGTAGTTGCTAGGATTATGACTGGCTAAGCGTGTTTCAGGTCACAGCTGGAGAAAAAGGGCAGATCCTTGAGGGTCCTCGGTGGACTCTGAGTTTGGTTATTTTTTGCCAATGTTTCATTACTCAAATTAGATAAGATCAGTGTTAGATGTTACCTAGTTTGGGTAATGAAACACATGCAAGAAAACAACCAACCAGGACCCCTCATGTCAACCTTGAACTACAAATATTCTCCTTTATTGAGACAGATATTTTTCCTTTGTGGATGGAAACGCTGGGCTGAACAGGCTTTACTTGTTAAACTGTGTTTTAATTCCCAACTATTTTCATCTGAAACAGACTGCTCCCCCCCCACGATTTCTTTGACCCCAATTCTTCTATTTTGGCAATACACACCCATTTCTCAAACTTTTAAGAATGCTTTTCTTTTTAAAATTGAAAAAAAAAAGAATCCTTGCAATGCTCAATTTTCTCCACCAGATGCTGCCCAAACTCCTTTCCACTTTTGCGGCCACTTGCAATTTTTTTTTTCTGCATCAAGGCTGTTCTTGCTAAGAAAGTCCATCAGCATCTGGGAAAATGTAGGCACAAATTTCACACTTGTGGTGAAATGAAATGATCCCCTTTCTATGCACCACTTTACTTTCCACTTTTGATCATTACTGTATAGCAAACTATGGATGTTTGGATTCTTGGAGTGCCGATTCTGGCCAGAAGAGGGATTAGATGGACGGAATGTGGAGGATAAGAATGAAGGCCTATATATTATACTGAGCAATGGTGTGTTTGAATCGTGGTTTGGGAAAGTAGCCTGAGTTCATCAATTACCTTTCTTAAGCAAAGAATAAATTGAGCCACGCTACCAATACTTGATGCCTGCAATCCTTTTGCCCAGCACAGTTGCCTCTCAAATAGGCAGGCACTCTTGACTGGGAACTCCGCTCTTGCCTCTCCATTTGGGATCCAGGCAGATGAAGGCCAGGCAAGATCAAAGGCGCCATCCCTGGTGCCCCCATTGCCAGAAGGCTGAAAAGATAAGCCAACACCAGGCTGTGGGGAACATCTGGGAGAAAGGCAGGGGAAGGGCTTGTATGGGTGGATGAGTGAGCAGTTTGGCAATTGGAAATGGGGGACAGGAGGTTGGGCAACAGCTTAACCAACTGGGTGGTTCTTTGTCTATGGAGGGGGGCTCCTAACCAGTGGGGGGGGAAATGAGGGGTTTATACATGTTTTTTGGTCATAAAGTGCTTGATTTGATTCTGAGGGCATCACGTGTGAAGCCTGCCAACTGTAGTTGTAAACCAGAGGTGTCCAAACTTGGCCACTTTAAGACTAGTGGAATTGAAGTCAAATTGAAAGCAAAGGTTCGAGCCGAGGCGTCTCTTCCCAACCTGACTGAAGCTGCGTTGTGACCTCCTGAGGCAAAGCCCTTCTTCCCTTCGCTGCTCGCCTCCCGGCCTGCGAACGAAGCACCTGTCGGTGGGTTTGCCCCCCAAACCGCGGCTAAAATCAGGCGGGAGCCTCACCTGCCCCCTCCCGCCCCGCTCTCCCGCCTCGCCGCTTCTTCGGGCGGAATGCGGGCCTCCCCGGTGCAGCAGCCGGGCTTGGGCCCGGCCTCTGCCTGCCGCGAGCCGCCTGCCGCGCTCTACCTGGCTCTCCACCGCAGCACCTCCGCTCCTCCTCGCGGAGGAGCCGGCCTCGCGGGGCTGGGCGCAGTCTGCCCCGCAGTTCCCCAGCCGGCCGCCGGGCGTCCCCGCCGCTTGGCGGGTCGGGGGGCGGGCCGGGCGAGGCGCGCAGCCAAGCGGGGCCGGCCGGGGCCTTCCTGACAGCGGCGGGTGGAGCCACACAGCCGGGAGGCCGAGACGAGCCGGTCGCGGAGCCGGCGGGGAGGCGCCGACGCCGCGTTGGGCTCCAGTGGTTGACCCGAGCGCCGGGCCGCTTCCTCTGCCCGTGTTCCTGGAGGCTCCGTCCGCGGGCTCCGCGCTGGGCATCGGCTGCCGGCCGGCCCCTCCGCCCGGGAAGCGCCATGGCCGGCTACGTGCCGGGCCAGCTGCCGCTCAACCGCAGCCAGGAGAAGGAGTTCGTGCAGGCCTACGAGGACGTGCTGGAGCGCTACAAAGGTGAGGCGGGCGGCGGCAGCGGTGGCGCGATCTCACGCGTGGCCGGGCGAGCCGCGGCGGCGGCGGCGGTGGCGGCCGGGGAGCCAGCGGGGCGGCCCCGCCTTCTCGGGCCGGCCAGCCGGGCTGGCATGGCTGCGGGCAGCGGGAGCGGCGGGAGGAGCCCAGCGGGCCGAAGCCTTGCTCCGACGGCCGAGACGGTCCGCACTGCGCTGCCCGGCCGCTTCCGCCGGATCGCGGGCAGCCGCTTGGCGGGACGGTCTCGGTATCCTTGGCCTCGGGCTCTGGGCCGCCGCTGCTCCCTGCCGGTGGGAGGCCGGGCAGGGGCTCTCGGCGGCGGCGGCGGCGGCGCTGGCGTCCGGCCGGGGTTCGCGGCGGCGCTCCTTTGTTCCGAGGCTGGCGGGCGGAGGGAGCTGCGGCTGTCCGTTTGACCCCGGCTCGCTCCGCCGCCCTTTTCCGCGACGGGGCGGGCCGGGGGAAGCGCCGCAGTGGGGCCCGGGGCGGCCGGGGCTGTGACTCGCCTGGCGCTGCGTGAGCCGTTTTGAGCGCCCTGCCAGAGCCGGCCGACGGAAGCCGCCTCGGGGACTCCCGGCTCTTCCTTGCCCCGCTGCCCCCCCTCCCCAGTCGGCCTGGGATCAGAGGCCCAACCCCCCCCCCCGTTCCGAGAGGGTCTCTGGGTGGGTGGCGACAATCCAGGCGCCGGAGTCGCCCTGTGACACGGGGACAGTTTGCCGCGCCAGTTTTGGACGGGTGGCCGGAGGCGTCGGTAGAGACGGTGCGAGGGTAACGGCTGAGCTGCATTGCCAGCTCCAATGACTTGGACGTGCAGAAGGGCCGGGAAGCCGCCTGGATCCAGTGCTCAGATCGCACCATCCGGACATGAGAAACTCAACGTAGTTGTTTGGTACAGACAGGCGTGCTGGAGAGTCCGGTGCTTTCTGGCCAGTGTGAAATACAACCGGCTTCCAGTCTTGGTGTTCTGCCTGTTCCAGGCGCTGCTGCGGCTTCCTTCCAAGGCGCTTTCAAGTGCAGACTCCAGTGCAAACCTCCCCCGCCCCCAGCTCTGAAAGCTGCCCAAACTGGAACTGGCTGCTGCAACATTGGATGAGAAAGAAAACAGTTTCTGCAGGCTTGTTGGCTGCATCTCTGCAGCTTCTGGTGCTCTTGAGGCGCCTCTGGGATGGAGTTTGCTTGGTGAGGAGGCTGGGTTTGTCCCGTGGAAGGGTTTCCCCCACTGACCCCCTCTGCACCTCTCAAACTGCAGGCCTGGGATGGAAGCATCTTCCACGGCTGAATCCCGTCAATGACTATTTTCCTGCACTGTCCTCCCAAGGGGATGTTCTATTTATTTCTTCGATTTTGTCCAGGGACATCTGTTCTTCCATCTTCCTCCTGAGGTGGAAAAACGTGTGAAGTAGGATGGGCTGAGCCAGGCTGCATTTCTGGCACGGAGGGGGGAGTAGGAGCTGCATCTCCTGTTGCACTCGTGGGTCTTCTCCCGCAACTCTGCCACCCAATCCTAGTTTGCATGGTCCTGGGAGCAAAAGTCTGGCTTCGTCTGCCGTAAAGCACGATGAGTTTTAAAGAATACTTACAAACACAGAGGGTGGCACATTTCTTTTCTAACACCATAGTTTATATTTTTCTTTTTATTATCAGCCAGTATCTCTGGGTGCCAGGAGTAAGAAATTCTCTAACCTCTGGGGCCCTAGCTATGTTGGGCCACATCTTCCGTCAATCTCGGCATTGGCTCTGGCCTTGGGGTCTGTAGCCTAACCCATCTGGAGGATAGGTGCCCCCCCCCAATTCCATGATTAGTATTGGTGTACTTTTAAATACCAGAATCTGGGAACAGACCTCAAGTTCACTCTATTTGTAAGGGGGTGCTATAGTGGATGACTAGCACCACTCGCACATATCGGACCAAGCAGCTGCATGATGCATTTTAGAGAGGCCACCCGGTCTCACCTTCAGGTCAAGTTAGGCAAAACAATTTTGCAAATGCTTGTGTTTGACTGAGACTTGCCTGTGGCTTAGAGGTTAGGGAAGGAAGTGGATGGCAGACAGAACAAACTTCTACTTATTACTGGCAGCGTAGGAACATTTTATAAGCAAACCTGTTTTTGTGGCAACTTAACCAAGTACACTTCTCTTCACTTTGCAGGATATTCTAGAGCAAAGGTGGAATAGAATCATACTAAGAGGTGAAAAGAGGGAGGTGGGAGAATAAAAATTATGGTAAGCTGCCTAGAGTAGTCCCATGGCAAGATAGGCGGCCAATAAATTTAACAAATCATCATAATAATAGTTACAGCTTCAACCTTCACTTGGCTCTGCCTGGCAGGCCTTGTAAACAAGTTTATTCTCTGCTGGGCTGAGTCCCTCGTCAGCTCCATTGCACCGACTGGTTTTCATTAGCTACTAGCAGGTCCTGGAAGCCAGGCCAGCCTTTCTTGGAGAGGCCCTGCGTTTGGGCCTCTGCTGCTCTGCCTGCGTTTCTTCCCTTCGCAGCTTTCATGGAAAAAGCCAAGGCAAAAGGAGCCTCCAAGTGCATCTGAGCCAGAGGCATTTTTTACAATGCTTAAGCATTTTGTCAACCAAGAGACAAGCTTCAGCAGGTAAAGCAGCCAAGAGACATTGCTGTTCTGTTGGGTTGGAGGACTGGTCCTCCCCTTGGAATGCAACCCAACACTCCTGCAGAGGATCTTTTAATTGCATGGCTCCCGCTATCCTTGACCTGACTTGACCTCCAGCCAACCCTTTGGAGCATTCCTATTGATGGCTTTCCAGGCATCCTTTATGAAGGCAGGGAAAGGAAAGAGAAGGCTTTGCTGATCCCAGCCGATGCTCTGATTTACACATCAAGTACTTCGGGCGCTTTCGGCCTAACTTCCTTGGGGAAAACACTTGGCCCCAAAGGGCACCAGAGAAGAACCTTTTTCAAGAGGGCAGATCTTCTGCTGTGCCCGCCCCTCCATGTGCCTCTGCAGGAGGTCATAGACCACCGTTTGCTGCACCCAGTAGCAGAGCCCCAAAGATCGAGCAGCACCGGCACCTGGACAAGGTGCAGCATCTCCCCTGAGCCTCACCTCTTCCAGGGTGAATGTTTGCATGCAGGTGCTGCTACTGTGTGTTTGTGGGGGGGGGGAGCGCTAGTCAGGCAGAGTTACTGGAGAATTGTGAAGTTTTGTCCAGCTTTCTGCTGATAGAAGGAAAGTCTGTTGCAGTCATGTTCTCCATTGCATCAGTTGAGCCTGTCAGAAATCAGATAAAAGCCAATCAGTACCCCGTTTGACAGATGGATGAGCTGCCAAAGTGAAGGTTCTCAAGGTGAAGGACCAGATGTGACCGTCCTCCCTCCTGAACCAGCTTACATGGCCAGGCGGTGGAGTGTCCTTTTGTAGGGTTAGCCCAAGCCACCTAAGCTGTTCAGGTGGGTTGTTGCACAAAAGCCGGTGGGCTCCTCTTTTTCCGCCAGGAAGACTGAGCCACTGACACCAGGTGGAAATGGCAATGCTTTATCTGTGGTGCCTCAGAAGCTCGCTTTGCCAGTCTGGCTCTGGTGACGGCTGCAGTGGTCTCAGGGGCTGGGCTGGTGGCCCTTTGCAGCAGAAGGGGGTCCAATGCAGCAGTGCAGGAAACGGTCTCCCAGCCTCATTTGAGGAGGGAGGGACGGGTTCCAGGGGTGCTGGGCAGCCAAGCTGGGTCCCAAGAAAAGTATCCAGAATTTGCTCAGCTTCGGCTGCTGCTTGTTTTCTCCTACCTTTTGCCTTCTGCATTTAGCTGCAAAGGGAAGCGCACTTCTATGGCTGTAATGGAAGCGCAAGGTCGCTGTGTGCTGAACACTTGGCAGCTTAGCTTTGCTGTGGCAAATTCTCTTTCTGCTTTCCTGGGAAGGCAGAGCCTCTTTGGCCTTTCCAGGCTGGTGTGGCTGCTGATGCAGAAACAGACCCCTCCTCCTTTCTCTGAGCCCAGGGGGGCCTTGAAAGTCCTGGCTCCTGGGCAAGTGGTGAACTTTGCTTGTTCTTTTAGCTGAGAAACAGTGTCCCAGATGCATACGGCCTGCAGGTTCTCAGTCACACTGGACATGCCTTGTCCTGGCCCAGTTTGGCAGGTGGTCTCTTGAGAAAGAGCAAGTGAGCAGCAAGACAGTGAAAGCCCACCGGCTGCAGCCGGGATTCCCCACCCAAAGGGAGTCTGTGGTTCAGCATGTTACACTGGCTGGTCTCCCTCCTGCATGATGCTTGGCCTCCGAGAATTTCCTTGTGACTCAGGTTCATACAAGCGGCAGCCACAGCAGCCAGTACGGGTGGGAGAGCAGAAAACTAGACCTGGGTCATTCCTCCTGGAAGCTCCTAGTTCATGGTTGGTTTTGATTGAGCTTGCTGTGTGAACCCAGCTCTTGCGATTTTGATTTCTCATGCCATATGAACCAGACCACTGGAGTACAGGAGACCATGTTTTTAGTGGAATGTGAGAATTCAGTCACTGGCGATCAGGAAAGGAAAAGGTGGGGAAATGTAAGGGGTTCCCTGTTGCACTAATTGTAAAGTGAGATTTTTTTGAACTAATCAGAACAATTGGGCAAAATGGTTTTTTATTGCTCCCTGTCTCTCTCTCTGCAAGATCATCACACTGAACAGTTTCCCCTCTATTTGTGGTGAGAATGTTGCTTTAGCTCAACGAGTATTGTGAGGAGGAGGGCTGGTTGCCCAGGAACCTGTTGTTGGAAGCAGCCAAGTTCCTGTGACCCACTTTTGTCTGAAATAGGGATTGGAGGACATTGTTGGAGGATATTTTTGACACATGGTGGAGGAAATGGCCATTCCAGCCTCTCCTCCTTGCTGGGACCCGCCCTGCCTCTCCTCGCTAGGTTCTAGTTGCCTTTCCAGTCGAATGACCTTCATCTGGGAGGAAGGAATTCTGGCTTGGGTTTCGGGGAGGATTGTTGAGGGTACTTGCAACCCCTCCCCCTCCCCGTTGGATTTGAGATTGCAAAAACCAAGCGCTGTGAAGCTTCCTGGGGGGCCATGGAGGTGGAGAGAAAGTTGCCAGAGAAGTCCCTGCTGAAAAAGGCAGAGGAGGAGGTCTTCAAGGGGCCTCTTTGCCTCTTGCTGTGGTCCTGGTAGAGGGCTAAGTGCTATGAAGCCTCCTTCTACACCTTGTGCCCTCAAGAGATGTTGGGGCTGGTCTTTGAAATCCAAGCTGCAAAGGTGCAGCAGTACCACTTAAGAATGTGGAGCAGAATTTGGACTCTTTCCTGCCTTTGTACAGACCGAGAGCTGGATCCTCTCCCTTCAACTCTGCTTTCAGAGATGCCTGTTGTGCCACCTTAGAGTCCGGAAGGCATCTTAGCGTTCTTCTAGTCCATCCATGCTGTAGGCAGGAATTCCCAGATCATCCCAGGTAAATGGCTGTCCAGCCTTTGCTTGAAACCCCCCAGATGGGGCCTTTCCAGGAAGCCCAAAAGCCAGACTGAATGGACAAGATTCTGGGTCTCTTCTCCAAGGACTCCCTCCTTGTAGACTTGGGTCTGTTCCTTTCTGTGGGGCTTCCTGCATTTCTACTCAGACATTCTTGGTGTGGCTTGCTCTGGGAGGGAGGGAGGGAGGGAGGGTGTGTCTCCAGGGCTGCTCTTTAATGACATCTTTGATCTCCTCTTCCTGGTAGATTTAATGGATAGCCCAAACCCCAAAGCAGTGAGGCTGAAGCAGTAAAGCCAGTTGGGATTATGATTCTGGGAGTTGCATTGACTTTTAGCATGGCAGCTGGGAAGAGGAAGAGTGGGGAGAGGGCCCCACTGGAAGAAAGAGTTGGGACCATGTAAATAGCATTCTTTGGAAGGGAAACTAAATTTTGTTCTGGCTTTGCTTTGGGGGGGGCAGTTTTCAACCTTCGGCATAATTTACCTTCTGCTGGATGTGGAATAGGGGGAGGAGCTTCAGATGGCATGCTAAGACCTTTCTTAATTTGGGAACTCCTGTGGCTTTGGAAATATCACTGGCTTTGGGCCTCAAGCCTATCATTGTAGCCAGTATGGCTTAAAGACTGTAAACCTAAGCTTTTCAATGAGACAAGAGAAAGCTGGCTGCTTGTCATTTGGTTTGCACAGGCATTGGTTTGGTTGTGGAGCAGTGTGGAGCCATGAAGACGCCTGAGCATCAGTCTAGAAGCATGGGGTCTTATTTTCAGGATGAGGATGAAGAAGAACGTTCTTTCCATTCCTGCCCTTCCTTTCTGTGCAGCACAAGGCTTCTAAGAGTCACACAGAGCTGCGAGCAATGTAGTTGTGCCAGTTGCTCAAGGCCGGGTCTCCTACTGATCATAGGTCACACACCACATTAAGTCACAATGTGGTTTCTTTGGTTTGAGGTTACTGTATTGTGGTAACCCGGATATTGATGCTGCTGTTGCTTGTGAATCAAGGTTGAAGGCTAAACATGTTACAAAACAGGTTGTAGCTTTGTAATATATTTGTTAATACAAACCACAGAACTTCACGTGCTGTGTATATACAACCCCTGCATTGTGGTTTATGTGGGTGGGAGCTGGATGGTGGGTGGCCCCGCGGGGTAAGCAGATGGTGCTCGACCCCTTTCAGTGTGTGATTCTTAATCTCCTGCTTGGTTGCCAGGGAATCCAAGCGGTTTTTGTAAGCATAAAAAGTGCCCGCTGAGTTCTTGCCACACAGCTGCACCATCAATTCTAGCCCAAAGTCGTGTCTGACAACGAGCAACGGAAGGGACAAAAGATTAGGGGTAAGAGATGCACACGGGGCAAAAAAGCCCCTTGCAGTAAATAGTTCTTGCTCATTTTGGGTGTGTGTGGGGGGCTTGCATTTGATTGGGGTCATGCCCAGTATTGCCATCTGTCTGATATTTGGTGCTGGATTTAAAGAGAAGCAAACTCTAATCCCGGCCTGTTTCTTGGAAAGGTTGGGCAGCAAGGGCTCCACCAGCTCAGAGCAGGGTTTCTCAACCTTGCTGGCCAGGGAACTGAGAAACAAACACTGGTTTAGAGAGTCCACCTTCTTTTGAGACTTTCTCTTGGCCTCGGCACTTCCTAAGAACCCTGCCATCTCTCTGCTAGACTCTTGTTTTGGCAAGCTGCGAGTCTGGTTTGTGTGGCTTATTACTTCTGCTTGGGCTGTTTTGTACCTGTGAGCTGCTGGTATGTATCCCCACACCCAGTCCTTAAGCGCTCTTCCCACAGGTCCCCAGCCCCAGTCTTCTTCCCAGGTATGAGGCCGCTAAAGGCTTTGCACAGGTGTGGTGGTTTCGTGTCAATTTCCCACTGAAATTCTCTCTCCTGTTCCATGGCTGGCAGATAGAAACAGAGCTGAAATTCTGATTATTCCTTAAAAATAAGTAGGAAAACAAGATTATCTTGAAAATCCAGACATTTTGAACATTTGACTGATGATGATAGCAAAAGAAAAGAGATGCATCATACAGCAACCACTGATTGGGTTAGATAGCTTCAGACCTGCTTTTCCAGACGACCAACCTGTATCCTTGCCTCGCCTTTAAAAGAAAAGAAGAGGAAAAAACAAGCTTCAGTGAATCCAGAGGTTCCATGGACTCAGAATGGAAACGATTGGGCTGGGTGCTGAATAATTTTACAGTTCCAGCAAATTGATTCCAGGAATGTAGCTGAGCTTCTGGATATATATCTCATTAAAAAAAAATCATGGTTGATCAGAGGAAGTTAGCAATTGTTATTAGTTTCCTGGGGCACTTTGAAAATGAGGGCCCCTGTAACTCTGGGGTAGATTCTCAGTGGGGCCTGTAGCTGCCCTCGCAGGGGAACAAATGCTGCTGACAGTCCCACAGCTCTTATTGGAAATAATGGGGGGTGGGAAGCGGGAGGGAGGGGGCTTGTGAATATTCAGAATCCCTGCAGGCGGCAGGTCCTCAGCCCAGCTCCTGGCTTTCAGGCAAGCAAGGAAAGGTTGCCAGGGGTCACAGCTGAGAATCACTTTGAAGAACCCAGGGCTGGGAGGGTGGGGGCTGCAAAATAGTATCAGAAAAGTCAAAATGGCAGCCCCGCCTGTTTGTTTCAAGGCCTTTTGTGTGGATTGCAGCATATGTAAAAATGGTGGAACTTTCGGTACTCGCCCTCATTGATGTGTGCTGGTGTGTCTGTCTATAGCAGGGGTCTCCAAACCTTGGCCACTTTAAGACTTGTGGACTTCACCTCCCAGAATTCCTCAGCCAGCTGGCTGAGGAATTCTGGGAGTTGAAGTCCACAAGTCTTAAAGTGGCCAAGGTTGGAGACCCCTGGTCTACAGGTAGTCAACTTAAAACCATTCATATAGTGACTGAAGTTCACTGAAAAAAATGTCTTACAACTGTCCTCCCACTTACGACCATCGCAACATCCCCACAGTCGTGATGAAAATTTGGGTGCCCGGCAACTGCACGTATTTATGACGGTTGCGGCGTCCTCAGGTCCTGTTGACCTTCCCAGCTGGTTCCCCACAAGCAGAGTCCATGGGAGAAGCCAGATCTGCCCAATGAATCACTTGACTGCAGTCGCTTAACAACTACAGTCATAAAATTGAGCATGACTCACTTAATAGCTGCCTCGCTTAGCAGTGGAGCTTCTGGTCCAAACTGTGATTGTAAGTAGAGGACTACCTGTATACTCAGCCGCATATATCTGCCGCATGCCATGCGCTCCGGTTTAGAGCATTCCCAAGGGATCTGCTGCTCCTGAAAGGGAGGGCACCTCCTGCTGGTCATCCTGGGCCCTACAGCCAAAGGGCCTGGTGCTCACAGTTCAGGGGGTGGCGGTGCTTCATGTAAACAGACCTTTGCCTTTGTTGCTGCGGAAACGCTCGGGTTTTGCAGTGTGACCCTTGATGGAGCTGCTTGGCTTGTTCTGCCTTTCAGTTCCTTGTATCCTGATTTGGTGATGGAACAAAAAGGACATGCTGGCCTCTCACCATAGCAAGCAGAAGCACCAACATTGCTTGTTACAGAGGAGAAAGTTGGAGGCGGGTGGGGTATGGGGAGGGGAGGATGAGATGCTCCTTTCTGATGTTAAACAAGCACACTATGGATGTGTCACCAGGCTGTGTTTCTTGCTAGTTTTGCTCTGCGAAGTTCTGAGAACTTACCAATCAGATAATTCTGTAAATAATGCAAGCCACCCTGAGGACTCTTCCCAGTGATGGGGGCAAGAGTAGACTTGAGGAGCTCAGGACATCTGCTGGAGAACTGACTGCTCCATTGTCACCCAAGTCCGGAACTGTGCTCAGCTGAGCCGAATTTCTCTTCCCTTCCATGCAGTTTCGGTTTGTTTGCTGGAGATCTGGACAGGCTTGTTCCAGGCTGCTGAGCTGTGACACTTTAGGGACATTATTTATTTACACTTTCTGCAAATGAAATGTGTTCTTCCAGTTTCTGCTTCCTGTTTTCCCACAGCACAGAGCTTGCATCCTGTTGAGAAACCTTTGGAGTCTGCCCCTAAATTACACTAGAGAAAGACAGGGGCTGAAGATTGTTCACAGTACAGATTTCTTTCCGTCTTCCACTCCACCCACAACATCTTCTTCTAGCCCACAGCAATTCAGTTTTGGAGTCCCAGAGCCAAATTGGCTTGGTAGGGATGCCAGATCATTTTTCAATGAGCAGATTTTGGAATAAAGGCTAGCAGGGGTTGGTGGTGGACGTGGGAAAGGAGGCTTTTCTTAATGAGAACAGGGAACTCAGGAGACCTTCGAAGGTAGGCGGCCGGTTTAAAGAGCTAATCTATGGCTGCAGCATTTATTGGTCATCCTAGCTAAATGTCTAAAAAAGATCAAAGTCCAGCATAACACGGTTTAAAAGAATATTGACCATTAATAGAGTAGCATTTCCAAAGAGTCAAGATTATAAAAAGGATACTAAAGCATATTTAATACTTGATTTTGGACAAAGACAGCAACAGAGCAGAATTTAGTCACTGTCATGCTAATAATTGAGGTGATTGCTAATAATTATGCAATTATAAAGATATAATTTCACTCATTCTTTGTGGCTCCCCCTCTGTTTGGTTTAGAAAGAGAAAGGGTAGTTGTCCTTCAAAAGGGGCAGTGCCTCTCCAGTGGCTTCACGGGGTCAGATCCATTCTGGGCTAGGTGTTCTCCTTCTGAAATGTAGGGCGTGCAGGGCCTTGGGTCAAGACAGGGAGAAAGCTTTTTGAAGCAGGCACAGACCATTATATAATGGGTAGTCCTTTCCCAGGACAACAGAGGAGGTGCAGTTAGATCTTTCTGATGGTCAGGGCCACAAACTGACTTCACCTCTAGCCTCCCTGAAGCAATCAAAATTATCCCAAATCCTGCAGCATCGAAGATATTTCTCACTCCCCCCCAACCCCCCCTCCAAATACTGACTTCCCAGAGTGGCACAGTTCCAATCTCCAATATGGTGACAAGCCTCCAGGAAGCAGCCCTGATCCAAGGCATCAATATGTTGGGGAACCAGAACTTAGCTTTTGAACATCTGGATTGGTGCTGTTCTTGCAGATGGAATTCTAGGAGCCCTACATGGCATTTCATTCATTCCTGGCTTTAGAAACTTTGAAGGGTGGACGGCATAAATTATCATTCCTGCACAAAGGAAGTTTCTGGACCACCTTGGGCCTGATCCAAAATTGGCCTTGATACTCCCTCCATGCCTCACTTGCTCTAAAGCATTTCTCCTGTATCCTGCTTTTGAGTTCTTTGAGTCATCCTTGCCCCCTCCAGAAGACCAAGATTTTCACTCTGCAACAACTGATTACATGCCATCAAGTTGCTGTCAACTCATAGCAACCACCTACAGTAGATAGTTTTTCTCCATACATTTTTGTTCTTCTTTATAACATATACAAGACCCCCACACCAACCTGAGTAATAGAAAAAGTGGCTGTATTGGTATCTAAAATCCGGGGAAAACTGATCCATAAATCTTGATCTCGTGCAGATTCTTTCTGCCCCAGTGAATAGTTTGACTTTCCATGGGGAGTGCTGGTGGCATCTCAGCACAGCAGAGCCTGTTGGCCCTGCCCTTTACTTGCTGGTGTTCTGGTAATGTGGCAGGGGCCAAATAATCTGGAATTTCCCTCTCTCTTTTTTTCTTCCTAATTCCATTATAAAAGTTCCACGCTTGAAAAACTGTGCATAGATAATCTGCAGTTGTCAGATTCATTGCTGATCTTGGATGGTAGATACAGTTTTTCTGGTGGGATTTCTTGTGTTCCCTGGTTTTGGAAGATTCTAGACCAGCCACAGTAGTTGAGGTCCCTCCAAATATAAGCATATTTACTACCTCTTACTAGCTATGTCTTTTTTTCATTTGCATGTTGATTTCTTTTCACTGCCTGGTCCATTAATAAGCCCATTATATTTGTTTGTTTGTTCTGAACTTTGTTTAAGCTCTGCTTTGTTTCTTCATACTGAGCAAGTTTTGCAAAAGCAGCTCCCAATTTTGTTACAGTTGCAGTTAACGGGTTGTGTGAATGCATCCCCTGAAACGTATGATTAGGTCAAAGATATACGCAGCGTGTTTGGGATGGTGGACCTGCCTGGCATATTGAGAGCATGGCCTTTGTACCCTACAGAACAACTATTGAGAAAAGAATTGCGGCCCAAAACACTCCTTTATAGAAGGCAGGTTTGGCAGGAGGGTTGATAACATTTCTCTGGAACCCCAGTAGGTGCAGTCCAAATTTTCTAAGTCATCCATGATCCTATGGACTTGCCCCATCCTGAAATGGTCCTTCTAAGCGGTATAATAGTCCCTTTGCAGAAAGGGCTTTGCAAGCCTCCGGGCCCAGCTCTTCTCCAGAGCTGGAGGTTGGGATGTTTTCTGTGGAATTGTCTCCTCCGTGGTGGTCAAGGAATGTGTGGAGCTTCCCTTATATGGGGAATGGTGTGGCCATTCAAACACCCTTGTTCTCTGCAGCCTCTGCCCCTTTCTGTTGCTCTTTACTCAGCTTCATTGGAGGGTTTTCTGATGGCAGTGAAAGAGAACTCTACTTGTCAAGCACCACTGCTGAGCTCTTGCGCCTTGGCAGAATAAACCCAAGTCTGTTCTCTGTTTGTTTGTTGGTTTATTAGATTTGTATTGCCGCCTGTTCGCCATGGTGACTCAAGTTGGCTTACAACATAGAAAAACACAATATAAAACAGTAAAACTGGTAAAATCAAATAAATTAATAACATCACTCCCCACCTCCTCCCCTATTGCTTTCTGCTGGTTCTCACCTGCTCTCCTTTTGTGTGCACCTAGAAATTAAGAAGAGTAAAATTACACTAGCAGGAGGTTCAGAACACCATTCCTCCAACAATCACTCAGCTCCGTTTAAAGAGGTATTAAATGCCCTTTTGATTAATATTTTAGAAAGGCTTTTTCTTAGGGGCACCATCTTGCTTAGGATGGGATAATTTAGTCAGAGAGGAGCCAAATAACAAAAAAAAAACCCCTCCCTCTGCATTCCCCCCTTGCTGTGGGGGCTCTACTAGCAGGGTTAGCTTTGTCTGTGGATGTTTCTGGGGTCTCCCCTCCCCCGATAGCTGGTAGCACAAAGAATGGCTCATCCAGGTCTCTGACCCTGGGCAGACACACAGCACCAACCAGCCTGGCACACCCGGCAGTTGAAGGGCCGCATTTTGGCACTTGGGAACCATTTTGGGAAACTGAGTCAGAGGAGCCCCAATGTGTAGCTTTGTTATATCCCAGCAGCAGATCTTGGTTTGCGTGGAACAGATGTAAACCCAGGCTGTGCCTGCAAATGTCTTGGTGGCTCAAGAAGCAACTTATAGAAGGGAAGGGACAACTAAGCACACATGGCGAATTTATGATGACATGTTCAGGTTTCCCCAGGGAGATTCCAAAATGAAATCAAGACAAGATTTGATACCAGAAGGCTACTTGTGCCTGTGGTTTCCCTGTGTACAATTACTAAAAAAACTTGAAGTAGATAAAAAGATTTTTGATTCTGATTACTCTAAGACTGAATTTGAAACAGTTTTGTGAACAAATAATGAACAACATGTTATTGCTAAAGTTAAAAGGCTTATTGAAATTTCCAGCAGAAGAACAAGTGTGATGATAAAGTGGGCTAAAAACTTTGGTTATAATACAAACAGAATAATTGGAGAATATATGGATGAAAGGACTGAATTGTATTCAGTTACAATCTTAAAGAGAATTTTTATAAAATGATGTATTGTTGGTATTTCTCACAGGAAAAATTGCCTAAAATATATAAAGGTACTTCAAATTTATATTAGAAATATGAACAAGAGGGGACTTTTTAAATCATGTTCGGTGAACATATAAAAAAAGCTGAAAAGAATTGGATCCAAATACATACATTAATTCAGAAGATTTTAAAAATTAATATACAACTGAAGTCAGAGGAGTTTCTTTTGGGATTGATAAAAAGTTGGGAAATAATAATAGAACGTTGATATGGGTTTGATGATTAGAAGAAATAGTAGATGATAGAAAAAAAATTAAATTTAGCCATGGAGTTTAATTTGAATTTATTCCTATAATTGTTGTATAAGAAAATTAGAAATCATTTCATTATATTACATTTCTCCCCTTCCCCCTTTCCCCTCCTTTCCCCTTTTTCCTCTCCTCTCTTCTCCATTTTTCCTTCCCTTTAAAAATCTGACAGTAGATTACAACACAAATCCTAGTTTGCTGATGGACAAGCAGGTCTCTGGGTTCTAGGCAGGTTGCTTCTCATAATGGCAAGGATTAGAGTTCAGCTTTGAGGACCCACTCAGGGGAGGTGGTGCCTGTCCTCTTGCATTGTCTTTCCACTTTGTCAACTTGAAGGGCCTTCAAAAACAAGGTGGAGTTTGTGAGTTGTCATGAAACAGGAGCGTGAAGAGTTGCTGGTAGTGCTGCTTCCATACTGAAATCTGAAGGAGCCACAGGCCTGGCTCTGCTGAAGGCTTAACTGAGACATTGTGTCCTCCTAAAAAGTGTGCATCCAGATCCTTTCTGGAGTCATGGAAATTGCTAGAATCAGTTCTAAGAGCCATACACAATCTGAACATGGCACACAGAATCATCTGTAGCATTGCCAAGAACTTTGAATATGTCCACCTTATTCCCCTAGTTCAATTGTTGTGTAATCACTCCTGGTACTTTGTGACCTGATGAGCACCATTTTGCTGAAATTGTATCCATAACTACCCGAATCCTTGTAAAATCAGGCTGATGCCATCACTGATACTATAATAAGTATCTCCTTTTTCTTCTTAATTTCCTTGGATGTTTCCAAGGTCTTCTCTGGTGATTCTTGTCTAGACTTTAGCTTTCTACAAGCAGTTTGCCTCAACTTTATCTATTACTGAATTTATAGAGACAGCCATGTTGTTGGCTGGCTCACAACTTTAAAAAAAAATCCATCACCTAATAAAACCTCACAAAACACCCCCACCCTGTGCCCTCAACAACACTATCAAATCAATCACTTGACTGACTCCATATCTACGTCCATTCCCCAGCCTCACTGACAAAACCATGTTTTTAGGGTTTTTCAGAAAAGCAACAGAGTGGGGGACAGCCATACCTTGGACCAGTTGACTGTGAGAAGGGCATGTTGGTCCAGGAATGGGCATAACTGGTGCACAACACAAAAGTTTGCAAAGGCTATGACTGCTACCTGGTCCTTGAGCAGGAGTCACAAATCCAGCAAGAATTACGCACTGGGTCCGTTTGAGGTAGTGCAACCCATGAATGATCAAAGATGGCAATTTTCCCACAGCCAAGGAACCCCTAATCCAGAGCCAGGGTTGAGTTTTAGCCAGTTACTCCCTATCCAGACCTCAAGAGCCTCCAGGCACTGGGACCTGCCAGTTGCAGCATCACTTAACTGACCACGGGCAGAGATGTACAGCTGAGTAGCCTCAGCATACTGATGATATTTCATCCCAGGTGAGATTATTTGTTCTTGGCTGCTGACCACAGGGTAGCTGTATGGATGATCTGACTGTTAATGAGCAAAGATAAAGTCTTTTGACACTCTTAATTCAAAATGGACCAGCAGACTGGTTTCAATATTTTAAAATAAGTAGTGCACAGTATTACAAAAAAGAGGAATGAATTCAATCAAACTTCTGACTAAATTTGGAAATCTTATAATATATACCTTGGTTTATTTATTTATTTATTTATTTATTTGTCAATTGCTTACAAGATAATAGGTATAAGTATAAACATAGTTATGAATACATGAAATGGATACATATAAGAAAAATAAAAAGAATCAATAGGACAGGGACAGTAGGCACGATTGGTATGCTTATGCACGCCCCCTACAGACCTCTTAGGAAAGGGGTGAGGTAAATAATAGACAGCCTAAGGTTAAAGTTTTTGGGGTTGGGGAAGAAACCACAGAGTCAGGTAGAGTATTCCAGACATTGACCACTCTGTTGCTAAAGTCGTATTTCCTGCAATTTCCTGCAGAAAAAAAAAGATTTGTTGAATCTTATTTATAAATTATGGATGATGTATGACTCAGAAACCAAATGTAGGAAATTCTTGAGTTACGACCAGTTGCTTAATGAATATTCAAAGTTAGGATGGACAAGAAAAATTATGATCCATTCTTGAAGTTGTACACACAGCTGCATTCCAGGGCTTGGCAATGGCTTGCATTTATGACTGGTTGCAGCACTCAGCAGTCACACAATCACACTTTGCGATGTTTCTCGTCCCTTTTCAGCAAAAAATATCTGTGGATAAAATGGATTTGTATTTATGCCTGCATGATTTGCTTAAGTCCAGTGACTTGCTTAATGACCACTGTAAAAACACTCATGCCATTGAGTCCAGTTGTACAATGTTTTGACTTATGACTGCAATGTTTTATAACCAAAATTCTAATCCTCATTGTGATTGTAAGTCAAGAACCTACCCATAAGATTATATGATTAATTGAATGCAGAATTTCAGTGCATGAATAGGTTGCAGTGGGAATTTCAGTGAAAGAAAAATATTAACTGTATGTAAAACATTAGAGAAAATTGGTATAAATGTGTTGTTACTGCTATATTACCCCAATACTGATTGCTAAAAGTTCCTTTTCCTAAATTGCTGGAAATATAATGATCAGGTGGGATCATTCTTTCATCTCTGGTGACAATTTTGGAAGATGATTCATGCTAGTAGGAAGTAGATCTTAAAACCTGAATTCCCACCTCAACCTGCAATATTTTTTACTAAATTTATGAAACCATATTTTCTCACAAACTATACTGAATTAGCTTTGTTCATGGTAGCTGCGGCAAAACCTCTTTTATTTTATGCCTTTTTACTGGAAAGGATGTTCGTTCTGTTTTATAAAAAAAGCGTTTATAAAAAAATTATGCTTTGGCATGTAGAGTAACTTTGAATCTCAGAAATAAATCTGACACAATATTCAATTGAAATTGGGAATGATTACATGCTGCAGTTTGGTACATGGATTTCTACGACCTTCAACATTTGGTCTTTTCTCTGCATATGGTCTGTGTTTTAACTTTATAGGACTTCTAAAGGACAGGAGACTTTTAATGGTGCAGACAGAATTTATTGTAGTTCATAACTTCATATTATGATTTGTACCGTGCTGGCCATGGTTCCCCATATTTATACTTCACTTAGAGCTACATTAGAATATGTACATACGTACGTATATCTTCTTGTATTTTTTGAGTCATTGATGAGTCCTGGTGACTGCCTGGACCAGTTCCTGCCGTTTTCTTGGCCACATTTCTGAAAGGGCCTCATCCTTGCTTCCTCCTTCTTGGGGCTGAGGGACCTGCCCAAGGTCACCCAGCTGGTTTTCCTGCCTAAGGCGGGACTAGAACTCCTCACACTCTCCCTGGCTGCTAGCCTGGTGCCTTTAATCACAGGAGCAAATTGCTCTCAGATTTCCTCCAAAATATCCACCTGTGTGTCAGCATCTACAGGTATATGGCAGGTCGTAGTGGTTCTCCTCAGCCTGGAGGGCTGGGAAGTACCGGCTTGTCACTGGAAGGGTCCCTGCAAGGAGGTCCAGGGCCTGACTTGACTTCCTGGGCTGCTGGGTGTGTTTAGCTCTCATTTTAAGCTCCCGACTTTAAGAAAGCTCCTTCTTTTATGCTAAATGCTTTTGTGATGGGGATGTATTTACCCTGAATGGAGGCTCCTAGGGAATGTGTGAAGGACTAAGGCAGCTTTGTCTCAAAGGGGATTTCTGGGCTATTAGAAGGCCTGGGTTTTTTTTTCATCCTCTGTCTACAGGAGGGACTACAGCCCTTTTGAGTTCCCAGCCACCAAAGTAGATGCGTTGTTGTCACTCACAGGGTTCTCTTCAAAAGGATTTTGCTTTGTCAGGTGATCAAAATCTTGCTTCTTTTATGCTTACAATTTCAGTTATGTCACTCTTATATCTGCAAAGTAGGCTAAACCTCTTGGTCTTAAATTTACTTTTGCTGACTTTGCTTGCTCTTTTAAATTATGTTTCCTTTTAAATGGTTTGAGTTTTTCATTTTGTTTCTTCATGTGCTTATCACTTGGAAATCTTCCCTGCCCCATTCACAAGGGAGGCTCTTCCTAATTTAATTGCCACCACACCCCTGTGCAGTTTCTTTAGAGGGAAACCAACAATGCAAAGCAGGCTTGGCAACAACCAGTGTCAGCCAGCCCCCAGCATATGAAGTTCCCCAACACGGTGCCCTCCAGTGGTGTTGGGAAGTGTTCACTGCCAGGATGCTGGGAAGTGACAGTCCTGGCACCACATTGGGGAACCCTGTTCTCTCTAAACACCTGGGGAGGTGGGAGCTGTAGATTTTCAGAGGTTTACTCTTACAGTAGTGTTAATTGGAGCAGAAGAGTCCTGAGCAAAGACTGTGCTGAATGCAAGGAAGGAAAGGTTTGGTGTATTTTGGAGACCCTGCTCAGATAGTCTTCTCCAGCCTGGTCCCTTCCAGGTGTGCTGGATTGTGATTTCCATGATGCCCAGCTGGCTTGACCACTAGCCATGTGGAATTTCCTGGCTGGAGAATTCTGGGAGTTGAAGTCCACAAGTCTTAAAGTTGCCAAGTTTAGGGACCCCTGATCCAAAGGCTCACCTCTTAAGGCAAACCTTGGCTAGACATCAGGTGCAGAGAAGAGTGTTTATATGCCTTCCCAAACTGCTGTTTTAGGGAGATGCTGTTATAAGGTGGGCAACATGCTTTCCAAAGAGAAAAAGGATGCTGTAGTTCTCATGGATTATACGCGCTCCATTGAAGCCCCCAGGCGAAATGCAAAGGGGTGCATTGCACAATCCCACTGAAGGTGCTGCTTTGGTCGCTTTCAGTTTTCCTGGTCTCCGGTCCTGGGAAGAAGAAGGGCTTTCCTGCCCAGCCACTTTCTGCTTGCCCATCAGAAGATTCTGCCTTTCTTTACAGCCTGCTGGACAGTTGAATGCAGCAGGCAACTTCTGCTTTCTCCCACCAGCCCTGACCTACTTTTTCCTCCTACAGACATTGTGAGCAAGGGAAGCAAGACAAAGAGGTGCTGGAAAGTCTCAGATTACTTTTTATCGGGCAGGAAGAGGAGTGCAGAGGCTTCAAATAATTGATGGGCCCCAAGTAAGACGAGCCAAGGGCTCTGCTGGATGGCTGTGCTTGGGGGTCACTGAATAAGTTGCGGCGCTTCAGTCCGCCACCTGCTCTCCTCTTTCGTGGCGGCTCTGGGCAAGGGGGATCCCTTCCCAGCTTTCTTGTTCTGCGGGATCATGACGGTCTCAGCCTTGCTGTGAAGGGAGGCAACAAATTGCTTTGGATCTCTTGGCATGGTCCTCTCTGTGGAGGCACCTGCCCGTTCCTCCCTCTGTTGTACTCTTTCCATTGCTCTTTCTCAGTGAGCGGAGTGTGTGTTATCATTTGGCAGTGCTGTTCCCAGCTTACCGTGTGGAAGGAGAAACTCAGCAGCATATAAATGTAATAAATATATAAATAAATACATAAAATAAGGGCATAATATAAATTGTGTCTGTAGCTATAATTAAAAGTATTTGATGAAATATGGCTTTGGTGGGAAGAGTAGGATGTATTAATTCTGGCTTGAGGACACCCCCCTCATACACACACGCACACACACACACACACACTTCTGTTCTTTAAGAGAGGCAGTTCACTGCCAAGGCTGAGTTAAAGAAGACATTCTCCCAAGTTAATGAGTCATCTGATATCATCACTTCCAAAACCCAGCATCTCCTCAGCAGATGGTAAAAAGAAAATGGGGAAGTCTCGTTCTCTAATATATTTTGTGATATATTGGTTGCTGATGGGAACAGGAAAATCTTGTAACCTCTTCCCTTTCTTAAGAAAGCGTGCTAAAGAACTATGGCTTGGATGCAGAATTACTTTCTGTTTTAGGCAGATGAGAAGGGGCTGGTGCAGTTGTTCAGGTTCTGCCCCACTCATCCATCCTCTTCATCTTGGGCAAAGACCAAGCCTGCCCTTGAGAGCCAAACCTCTCATGAACTTCCTTCTCTCCAGGCAGCTCCATCAAGCTTGGATCAAAGAGTTGGCCGTTCCTTTGGACTGGCCACTTGCATAGGAGGTCAGGCCTTGGGTGAAAAATAATTCATGCTGCAGCGGGATGCCTTAATCTCCCCTGTGGTGCCATTCCAATGGTTGGCTGTGGCGGGAGGGTCGGAGAAAGCCTTCAGATGCACCAGACAGGAACACTGTCATTGGTGGGCAGGGTGGCCAGAGGCTACTCCCCGTCTCCACAGCCATGGTCATCTGCTGGACTCCACTCATGTGCAAGTTCCTTCCACTGAGCTATGTCCAAGGGCTTAGGGTTAGGGTTAGAAGTTCGTGCACGCTGCCCTTTTCTATCATTCATTTACTCTATTTTTATCCCATTTTTCAGGCAATTGTCATCTTTCCTACCAAATGTGAGCATAAAAGGAGAGATGCAGGTCAAGCACCCAGGTTTATGTTCAAGCTTTGCAAAGCAAGGGGTGGTGGGGAAAGAGGGCCTGTCCCTCAAGCCATGATAACGCTGCTTTCTTCCATCTTGCTGTCCCCTTGTTGATGCTCCTGCTGAAACAGGGGTGATGAAGGAGGCCAGGGTGTCCTTTGGTCTGGTAGTCCAGGGGGCTCTGCCTGGCGTGCCAGGAAACTGTTTTCAGGACCTCCTTCTCAGGCCCACCCCTGGGGCCAGATTTTCCTTCCTGTGCAGCTCCTTGGTGAGCAGCCATTGGGCTGCAATGCCTTCACTCTCACCAGCGCAGTCCTGGTCACAGGAAGCAGGCGCTGCTGTGAGGCAGGCTTGTGTTCCACACCTGCCTTTCAGCCCAGCAGTCTTAAGGCACTCGAGAAGGGGGGGGGAGGTTTGGATTCCTGGGCAAACAGCTGTTGTTCAGACAAGAAGCAGCAACTGGCACCCGGGGTTCCTCTGGCAGTGAAGGCAACTGATTGGGTGCTTAGAGGGTGTGCCTGGCTGCCTCTGTGGGGCCCTTGAAAAGATGAGAGCTTGGAAGGTGGTCTTGTTGATCTTATCTGGATGCCACTCCCGTCTCTTCCAAGGGGAGGAGTGTTTTCATGGGTGCACGTGCAACGCCTCCGTGCATTGTGAGTGCCGTTGTGCTGTGGGTGCGAGTTGTTTCTGGCTCTTTGGGGAAAGACAGTCATGCTCTTTGCATAGCCTCACAGGCTCTCCTTTGGAATGATGACTAGGGCGTGATTGTATTTGCAATACCGTTTATCCTGCTTTGAAGTTCAAAAGAACACAATCCAAAGCGGCTAATGAAATATCAAAATACCATTCAGCGCTTGGCTTTCTACCAGGGCATGTTTTCACAAGATGGAGAACTCAGGTTTTGCACTTCAGAACTAGGTTGGATGCAAAACAAGGCAGGTTCCCAACCTTCTCTGGGTGAGAGGCAATTATATGGCAAGGGCTGAACAGGCCTCCTCCCCAGCTAGGAACATTCCCAGGTGAACTGGGGTTTGGACAGGATTCTGGCTCTGGCAGATACAATGTTGGGTGAGGTTTTGGTTATTGTTTTCTTGAGGCCAGTGTGGGTTTGGGCTTGGACCTGCGGTTGAACGTCTGTTTTTAGGAGTGCAGGGGGGGCTTCTGATTGGAAACGCTAAAGGTAGGGGTTCACACACCCTTCTTTATTAGTGCCCTTCAGGGAGGCTTGGAGTTGCAGTGCCAACGTCTCTTCAGGGCCTTTGCTTAGGAAAGACTGATAGAAGTTGGTATTTCACCTCGAGGGACGGTGTTGTCACGTAGCTTTTCTTGCTTGGTTCTGCTGTTAGTTGTTTTGGGACACGCATCTTGAGGTGTTTGTGGCTTGTTCACAAATCATATCCATTGCTTGTTTGTTTAATAAATAAATAAACAAACTACACTTCATAGAACCATAGGGCTGCAAGGGACCTTGGAGGGGCTCTGGTCCAACCCCCTGCAGAAGGACTCCTATCACCTCAGACAAATCTTCTCTTGCAAACCTCCAGTGACGGAACCCCCACAACTCTGAGCGAGGCAACCTGTTCCATGCTCAGCAGTTCTCATAGTCGGGAAATTTCTCCCTATTTGCAGGTTGGATCTTTCTTTAATGGGATCCCACCCGATGCTCCTTGTCCTGCGCTCTGGTGCTCTGGGGAACAAATCGACCCCCCCTCCCCTGTGACAGCCCTTCAAGCGCTTCTCTTCGTTGGGCTAAAGGTACTGAGTTCCCTTAGCCACCCATCGTATGTTTTAGCCTCCAGACCCCTGATTGCCCATGCTGTTGTTCTCTGCCCTCTTTCTGGAGCCTGAGCATCTTTTTTGTATTGGTGACCAGAACTGGATGCTGAACTCCAGGGCCGGCCTTATTTATCCAGTGCCAGCAGAGCAGAGCAGAGCAGAATTCCCCCTTCCCTTGATCTTGATCGTATCCCTCTGTGGACACAGCTCAGGACGTAGCTGGATTCACACGTGCTAAGTAAGCAATAAGAGGGGTTTACAAACTCAATGGGCTCGTGTAACAGGCTGAACCTTTATTCTTGAGCATGGAGCCCACATGAACCGTTGGGCCCTCAGAGCCTTCCTCCTTGGTCTCCTGGCCTCCCTTCCTTGTACCACCTTGGCAGCCATTGAGTGCATTAGTTATCCTCGGGTTAATTTTGGGACACTCCCATCCGCTTGTTCACAAAATTCCCTGTCTCTCCATTGTCCAAAGTGGTTGAGGGCCCTGCCATAAGGGAGAAACTGAACAAATTACTTACTTAGCTTAGCACAGTGTGCAGGATAGCTACTTGGTTCATTAGAGTTAACGAACCAAGCCTTGTGTAATCACAGAGGGAAACAGAGAGAAGTTCATGAGAGGTTTTTCTACTCACCATCATTCCCATTTTCATTTTGCAGCGCCCCTCCCTGTGCTTTCAGTTAGATTGGCAAACATAATTTTAAACCGAAATGCAGTTTTATGTATGTACGGTAATAAAGCATGTCCCTAATCAAACGTGGAGAGACTTGGCTAGCACACCCTGAAGAATTTCATCCTGCTGTTTCTATCCAAGAGCCTTTTCTGTGTGCTCTCGAAATGTGCAATGTTGGTTCCCTCCCAGGCCCCTCGATGGTGGCCATGCTAGCTCAGGGATTCTGGGAGCTGGTGTCCACGGACACCTGAAGGCACAGAGGTTGTGGAGGGGGCTGTACAGCAGGAGGTTCTGCTAAGTCTGGTGGGAAATTCCTCATCAGGAGTGAGATTCTGAGCATCAGAGAATTGCCCTTTGGTGGCCTGATGGTTTTTTTCTGGTAGTCTAGTGAGGTTTGTTCCCGAAAGCCCCAATTTCAGCCTAAGCACCTGCTGTGCTGTGGTGAATTGACTGGAATAAGGATGAGGCTGTCCGGGTTAGGGTAAGGGGACGCCCGGATGCTGCTGAGATCCCTCTGACTGCAGCTGAGAGGCTGGCTGGGAGTTCTGCACTCTTCCATTGGCAGAGGGGGGATTTATTAGGGAGAAGGGAATGCTGCTGAGTTTGGTGCATAAAAACATTGTCTTAGCTCAGTGGTGCTTTGTGACAAAGCTTCCACCAGAAATGCCCTTGAAAGCTGGGAGTTTGGAGGCTGGTGCCACCTGGCAGAGCAGCTCTGGGCCATTTTAGTTCAAAGTGAAGTGGGCACCCCTCTGTCCAGAGAGAGACTCCACTCGACCCCTTGGGATTTGTGGTGCGGAGAGGCCATGATTCCTCATGCGAAAGGCAGTGATACGGAAGGAATAGGAGAAGGCGGGGGGAGTGAGCGGAAGAGGAGAGGAGGAATGGTGGGGGGCCAAGTAGTTCTCTCAAGGATCCTGGCCAGGTTTATGGAAAGCTCCTCCGTGGGGGGGAACAATTCTGAAGTTTCTAATTTAGTAGCCAACTTTTTTTTCCCACCAGTGCCAGGGATGGCAAAACTTTGACTTTCCTCCAAACTATTTGAGGTTAAACATTGTAACATCAAATTATTTTAAAACAGAATAACGGAGTTGAAGGACTCTTGGAGGTCTTCTAGTCTAACCCCTTGCTCAAGGAGGAGACCATTCAGGACAAGTGGCTGTCCGCTCTCTTCTCAAAAACCTCCAGAGATGGAGCACCCACAACTTCTGGAGGCCAGCTGGTCCACTGGTTAATTTTTCTTACTGTCAGCAAATTTCTCCTTAGTTCTTGGCTGCTTCTCTCCCTGGTTTTCTTGCCTTGCCTTCAGCTGCTAGCTAAGGGTGTTGGTGGGTCCACATAAGGATCCAGTGTCGGTTTGAAACTAGCGTTGGGCCTCCCAGATCTCAGGTAAAAGCTGATTTATTTCTGATTCAGCTGCAGCCTCGTGGAAACAGTAGTTCCCTATTGAACTTTCTGCAGCTTGCGGGTGGCCTGTTTATGGAGAACCCTGCCTCATCTGTCCTTCCTCCAGCTTCTGGGGCTTCTGGACTTGCAAGGGGAAGGGGGGCTTGGCTCTCTTTCAGCTCCCCTTTCTAGGAACTGCTGGGTTGTTAAATGACCAGAGAAAGGAACGTAATATGGAAGGAGGCTGCAGATGGGGGGAGGATATTGGCAAATGGCTCTTCATTTCCCTGTTTTTTATTGTAGGGAGAGAGATTGACATTGCTGCAAGGCCCGTGGCAGTTTGGACTTTTTGCTCCTTAATGTCGGCATTTTGAAGTTGGCAGGATGAAGATGGTCACAGATTGTTTCCCAACTGCTTTTAAGAGCTTGGAGTTGAAACGGCACTTGTGCGAAAAATCCCCAATTGCCAGCCTTTGGCCCTGGGGGTGGGTAACGTTTGGCTGCTGGTTGAATCCCTGGGAAGCCCCTGGGGAACCTTCAGTCCAAATCTCCAAGGGCTGGTTGGGGATACTTCCTTTTGTTCCAGCAGGCAATGGGAAACTGCCATGGTGGATGGCTCGGCAAGGTTGTAGGAAACCTGCCAGCAAGGAGGCTCTGCATATGGGGACCCCGTTGTTGTGTATAATACCGCACCAGATGGATGGACTTGGTGGGGGGAGACCTTTCTGGATTCCTCCCAGTGACCAGGATTGGTGTGTCCCACTTGGTCATGGTCTGTGGGGATGAGCTCAGGAAGGAGGAGGGAGAGCTGCAGGCTGGTGTGTAAAAGATGTCTCAGCCCGCAGGAGGAGGGAAGCGTTTCAGAAGGGACCCTCCCTGGTTTTCTGGAGAGTCAAAGGAAAGGGATGGTGATGGGTATTTTCAGCCTTGCAACATCTATTAATGTAACCTTACAGTGAAGAGATACAATATGCCTAGACTACTTCAAAGGGACGGCACACTTTGACTTACAATAGTGGCATTCACATGATTTACTTTATCATGATTTGCTGAACAAGCCATGATGGTTTGGATGAACATGTTTATAAGCCACATATGACTTGATATGGCTCATCAAACTGTTGTTTGTGGGGGTTCTGCCCATTTAATGGTTTAACTACAATTAATCTCTAATTCTTGATATAGTTTCATGTCCATGTTTTCCGCATCATGGAAAGTGCCTGTTTCACTTCTTCATTGGCCGCCTGTCTCCCTGAGTGTTGTGTCCAGTACACTTTAAGATTTGGATAAATGAAGACAGGTTTACTTTTTAAGGATGAAGTACTTGGGGAATATTTCCTTTCAGGTGTCTGACAACTCAGTCGGGCAACTTAAAGGGTGGAAGGGCAGCCTGGAGACAACGTGAGGGAGCGGGATGCAGGGGGAAATGCTTGGAGAGCGGAGGAGGGAAGGAGTAAATTTGGAAGAAGGTTTAGTGGAAGTACCAGATGAGAGGAAGGATTTGGGGTGGGGGCAGAAATGGAAATGAGGAAAACTCCCCCTCCCTGGCAGGGGGGACATTTTCAGTGACTGCAAAGGCTGAGGAAAATCAGAATTGTAGCCTAACACATCTCGATGGCTTCCTGTCAGAAATATCACGCGTGGTGAGTCTACGACTTAAAAGCTTCCCTTCCTCACCAAAGACTAGGAGGAGATGCTCCTTTCTTTCATGGCACAGCTCCTCCTCCTCCTCCTCCTGGTGCTTTTGAGCAGCTCCTTGCTGGTTTAGGGCTTGGCTTCCCCGCCTTGCCTTTCTCTCCAGCGGCATCCATTCTCCTTGACACCCAAAGAGAGGCTGGTGAGAATTTGGTGCCTCTTTGTGTGCGACTTGGTTTGTTTGGGGGGTGTGGGGGGGAGGCATGGAGGAACCCAACACCTCCAGCTGGCTCACAGATGGGGCCACCCCGTGCTGCTCTGCTGCTCTGCGTGGGGAAGAGGGAGGGGTGTGGGGGCAGGGTTGGCGGGTGACCAATGAGGCCTTTGAGCCCCGTTTCATCAAATAAGGAAGCAGAGGGCCGGCCAGCGCCAGGAGGGAGGCTCTGCAGGGAGAGAGGGAGCAAAGGGCAGCCCGACAGGCTGCCTGGGATTCAGAACCGGACAGGCAGTGGCCGGAGACGGTGGCTTTGCAGGCTCCTCCTCCTCCTCCTCCTCCTCCTCCAGCCTTTGGGCCATGGTGGCAGCTCCCTCCAGCTGAAAGCACCACATGAATACCGAGAAGTATCGGAAGTTCCTGGACGGGCTCAACAACCTGAAAGGTAGGCCAGCCCTGCCTGGCGCGTGGAAAGCAGCTGGCTCAGAATGGCCTTCTGGGGTGGGAGCAGAGGCGGCTGCCCTCCCAGCAGGCGGGTGGCTGCTCATCAGCCCATCAGGAGCCTTGGCTGGTAGGTGGTAGGTCACCCCTGCTCCTGCCCGGAAAGGCAGCTGGGCTGGGAGAGAAGAGGGACCCCAGCAGCCTCAGATCCTCGGCTTCCCAGGCCAGCAGCAGAGGGGCCCCTGCCCTGTCCGGAAATGCTGGTTTGGCCCCACAGGAACCTTCCAGACCGCGTCCCCTGCCCACCATCCCACCCCATCTTGTTTAGGCAGGAGTCAGAGTGTGTACTGGGGGCCTAGGGGACTCCTTGCCTCAGGGGAGGAAAACGCTTCACGGAAGAAGGGCCTGCTTTCTGTCTGAAAAGGGGGCTGCTCCTGGATGAGCCCAGGCCGAGAGCTGGGAGACGCCTGCAGAACAAAAGAGGCCCTGGTGTGCGCAGCCCTTGTCCACTTGGGGAGGGGCTTGGGAAGCCCCTGGGGGTGGGGGGCGAAGCCGTCTAGATGGCAGGGAGCAGGTGCTTCGGTTGAACCTGATCCGCCTGCATCCAAGTCATGGCAGACGGAGATCCTGCCTTCTGCTCCAGGAACCACTCGGCTCCCAGCCCCATTTTTTCCACTGCCTTCCCCCAAAGACCAGGAATGGGAAGAAATATGCCAAGAGGCCTTGGATCAAGTTCTCCCTGGCCACTTGCAGCAGGTGGGGAGTTCTGCCCCACACAAACTGCCAATTTTGGTATGGGGGTGACGTGCCCACTGTGGGAATCGCTTGGCTGGGTGCGGGCGCCCTTTCCATGTCCCAAAGAGACGAAGAGCAGATGCAGCTGGGCTCAAATTAAGTGCAACTGTGGCTGGAGCCCTTGGAAGTTCTGGTTTAGCAAAGGGGAGGCTTCGCTAGCCTTCCGCTTACAATCATTCATTTAGTAGCCATTCAAAATCACAACGGCACTGAAAAAAGGTGACTTGCAACCGGAACTCACACTTGCAACCATGGTAGCCTTCCCCACAGTCACATCGTCAAAATCCAGGCGGTTGGCAAGCAGCCCGTAGATTTACACTGTGCTCATTGTAAACACACCAGGCCACAGGATCATCATTTGTGACCTTCCCAGTGAAACCCAGTACAAGCACAGTCAACGGGAAGCTGCGTTTGTTTAAGGACTTTGAGGTTCACTTCACGGCTGCAGAGACTCGTTTAACTGGGGCAGAAAGAGGTCACAAAAGCCAGCCCGATTCACCTAACTAGTGGAAACTCTGCTCCCCAAGGGGGTCTTAAGTTGAGGACCACTCATGGTTCACCAGGGTGTCATGGGCAGTGGGCTTAGGGCTTTTGGATATGAGCCCAGGCATTCTGGATTGGGTCTGCTTCTCTCTCTCTCTCTCTCTCTCTCTCTCTCTCTCTCTCTCTCCCTCCCTCCCTCCCTCCCTCCGTCTGTCTCTGTCTCTCTCTCTCTCTCTCTCTCTCTCTCTGCCTCTCTGTCTTTTTCTCTCTGTCTCTGTCTCTCTCTCTCTCAGGGGTGGTCAGCCGGACTTTTTCTTGAATGGGCCAGTGCAGATTAAAGTTTTGGTGTTTTAAATACATTTACTGCTGGACATCTCCCCCACCCTGATTTTTGGACTTATTGATAATCATTCTGATTTGTAAGCACCAGAGTTTGACGCACGTATGGGCTATTATTTATACTAAGTTTAATGCTATTTATTTTGCTACATTTTTCAAACTTCACAGCCCAAGTCCTGAATGCCAGGGAATTGTATTTTTATGTGTTCCAAGTCAACACTTTCCTTCATATGGTTCTTAACATACTTCAGGACTGATCTGACCTGAATCAAATAGGATCCAGTTTAAATTAAACTCTGAGTTTCAAGATTGTTTTGAGTGTTTATCAGCTGATTGCAAGGTTCTGGGTAGCAAAGGCGAACAAAGTATGTTCATTCATGCCAAGAGCTGTCATTTACTTGTTCAACTTCCTCTTTCATTTCTTCCTATCTATTGTGCTGGGCTGACCGATCGCTTGACTTCATTCCAGAAAAGAGGTCACGAGTTTTCATTTTGTATGATGGATTTTTACCTGCTGGTTACACAGACTCTGTATCAAGGTGAAATGCTGTAGTTAAGAGGAAGAGCTTGGTGAGAGGAAAAGAGGTTGGGCCTCAGTCTGTCAGAGAGCTTTCTGTCTGCCAGGGCCTTCTACAGCTGGTGTCCGGAGCCTCCAGTCTCAGCCGACCTTGCCTGCAGCTGAGGGAGCCAAGCAACTGTGTGGAATTAAGGGCAGGCGGCTTGCAGGCCATTCTTGTACACACACACACATACACACACCCATTGTAGCCATGGATCAGGATTAAGACCATGGACTGCCAGACAGCTGAACATTTTATTTCAACATTGGGGCCATTAAGGAATTAAAGATGCTAACTCTGTCTTCTCTTCTGTCCTCTCTGATATTGTTTCCTGAAGAGATCCAAGCTGTTGCTGAGGGTTGTGATTTTTCTTCTTCTTCTTAAATTGGCCCCGTGGGAGTGGTCTTCCATGTCTGCTCCTGCCCTCTTGAAATCCTCTTTGGTGCTTTCCAAGGCTTAAGGGGCTCCTTCTGGATTTCCAGTGGTGCCTTCAGAGGTGTTTGGGGCATTCTGCTCTGGAGTCATGAACTTCAAATGAATTGTGGGTAGGACCCCAAGTGCAGGGAGTTAAGGAGTGTGAAGGGGCCTTTGTCAGGATGAGAACTTTTCTAGGAGGAAGCTGGGTATTTCTGGGACACTTGTTGATGTCTGTCTTTGTGGCTCTTTTGTGAGACTTCCTCTCCCTGTAGTCCTTCCGTTGTCATTGGGCTGCAACAGGCGGCCCTCCATCCTTTGTTGCTCTCTGAAGAAAGACTTGTCTTCTTGGAAGCTGTTGACCTGGAAAGTCCAGCTCAAGTGAAGCAGTGAAGGCTGCCTAAATCCAGCATTGGATTGGATGAGTCAGAATAAGCTGGAATTAAATCAGACAGAGAGGACAAAATCTGAGTGGAGGACTGCAGTTCAGTCTGTTTTGAATAAGATTGCATTTTTGCTGAAAAGTATGTTAAAATGACATGCTGTCTCCACTACAGCGTGTTCTACAAGAGTGAAAAGTGCCCTGAAGACACCCCTAGTGCAAAGGGCAGCGACTGGGTTGGTAGGTAGTGCAAGTTTGTTTGAAGTCAGGGTGGTGCAAGGCTGAGGTCCTGTCCTGAATCCCACCTGGCTGTTGAGAGTTGCAAGAGAAGCCCTCCCTCCTCCTGGCCAAGGCCTTTCTTTCTGATAGGTAGGAGCAGGGCCCCCCTCCTGTGTTGTTTCCAGACCATGACATCCCTTCTCTTCAAGAGACGCATTTCATTCTCAATAGCTGGGAGATTAATACATGGATCTCTTTGATCAGGCTTTTTAATGTCAGATAATTTCCAGTGCCAAAATTATTGTCAATTTTAAGGTTAGCTGTCCATGTTCTTATATTGTTTTTTGTTTTTTTGTTTACATTTTGTAACTTTATACCTCACCTTCTCCTTGCCAGAGAACAAGGAGAGGTATAAATATATGTAATAACGGACTCTGCAGGCTCATTTGCAAGGTCTTGCTGGATGAAGCACGTGGGTTTTTCCACATGAATTAGAGCGAAGAAGTCAGCTTGGGCAGAAGTGAGCCTCGTGAGTTCAAAGTGGGATCATGTCTGTCAGGCCCACCCCTTAACCCAAGCTGCTTAAAGACCAGTGATGGTTATTCAGCGGCGAGGAAATGGACATTCAGCCAATGGCTCTATGTTGTCCCTTGTAACGTTAGGCAAAAGGCTGTGACCTGGTATTGTAGACCCAGTTTTGGTTAAAGCTCATGCTAGTCAGACACCACACCAACCCAAGTCATGATTGCCTTCAGTGCAGACTAGAACAGTGGTCACCAGCCAGCAGGCAGGGGACCACTGGTGGTCTGTGAGAACAATTTGGTGGTCCTCAGAGAAATATCACCCGCAAAGCAATTAATCCAGGCTGTGTGGGAACACAAGGCTGCACCACCCACATGGCCTGTGGGAACACAAGGCTTGCATCACTTGCATTGCAAACAACATGAAGTAGTGAGGGAAGGGGGGAAAAGGCAGAGGGGGGAACAATAGCAACTCCCCCCCTGAGTTCCCAGATCCTGGAGACCTAAGTCCCACCTGTGGCATCTTCAAGACAAGTGAATTTCAACTCCCGGAACTCCCAGCCGGTGTGGCCAAATTCGAGAATGCTGGGAATTGGTTCTCATGCCTGAAGGTGCCAAGGTTGGGTGGCCCCCCAAAAGAGGCTCTGGCTGGATGTTTGCATTGAGTTAAGCTATGGCTTGTTGGGTAAGGTAACATGGTTTACTTCACACATACTGTGCTAAACCGTAAACTGTTTTTGACAAATGGCCATCATGCTCCCTATGAAGCTGAATCCAAACAAATGGTATTGTGGCTTAGGCTAAGGTGTGTCTATTTGTTATGCGCTCACCTTTGAAAATGCCACACAATTCTCTCCAGCTCAGGGGTCCCCAAACATGGCAACTTTAAGACTTGTGGATTTCAACTCCCAGAAGCTATGCTGGCTGGAGAATTCTGGGAATTGAAGTCCACAAGTCATAGATGGAATTCTTTATTGGCCAAGTGCGATTGGACACACAAGGAATTTGTCTTGATGCAAAAGCTCTCAGTGTACATAAAAGAAAAGATACCTTCGTCAAGAATCATCAGGTACAGCACTTAATGAGAGTCACAGGGTACAATAAGCAATCAAATCATACTAGGAAACAGTCAATATCAATCGTTAGGATACAAGTGACAAAGTTAGTCATACAGTCACAAGTGGGAGGGGAAGGAGTGATGAGAAGAGCAATAGTAATAGTAGTGCAGACTTAGTAAATAGTTGGACAGTGTTGAGGGAATTATTTGTTTAGCAGAGTGATGGCATTCGGGGAAAAACCGTCCTTGTGTCTAGTTGTTCTGGTGTGCAGTGCTCTATAGCGTCGTTTTGAGGGTAGGAGTTGAAACAGTTTATGTCCTGGATGTGAGGGGTCTGTAGATATTTTCACAGCCCTCTTTTTGGCTCATTCAGGATACAGGTCCTCCCTCCATGGAAAGCAGGTTGGTAGTAATTGTTTTTTTCTGCAGTCCTAATTACCCTCTGAAGTCTGTGTCTGTCCTGTTGGGTTGCAGAGCCAAACCACACAGTTATAGAGGTGCAGCTGACAGACTCAATCATTCCTGTGTAGAACTGGATCAGCAGCTCCTTGGGCAGTTGGAGCTTCCTGAGTTGGCGCAGAAAGAACCTTCTTTGTTTCTTTTAAGTCTTAAAGTGGCCAAGTTTGGGGAGCCCTGCTCTAGCTAAACAGGTCCCGCAAGCGGTGATGGTCAGAAGCGCCTGGAAAGCCGCTAATGAAGGCAGGTGGCAAAACTCTTCCGCTTTGCTCCAATCGCGCTAAGTCCCCAGTTGTCCCACCCACCTTGGACCCACCCCCACCCCCCATTTTCTCCCCAAACCCAGCCTCCGGAGGCGCGTCTTGCAGCCCAGCCAGCTGCGCTCAGGAGAAGCTGCTGGAAAGGGAGCAGGGAGGCTGGGCAAACGGCTGGCGGAGGGAGGGGAGAAAGTTTGGCAGGTGCTTTCCCCCCGCCTCTCCCCCTCCCAGAGGCGCCCCGGTGTTTGTTTGGGGCCCATCGGGTTTTGGCCGCCCGTCATGTGACGCTTCCCTTCGCCTGGACGCGGCTGGGCTGCCCAAGGTGGTTGCCCCGATAAGCGCGTCTGGCGGAAGATTGCGTGGAGCCCCCGAGGGGCGGAGGGGTTGCCTGCCTGCCTGCTCTTCCCTCCGTCCTCCGCTCGCCTCTGCAGCCGCAAGACCCTGGGAGTCGCACAGGAGCTGCAGGGCTGGGAGGGAGGGAGGGAGGGAGGGAGGCGCCTTGCCCCGCTCCGGGACAAACGCTGCCCCTCTGCAAAGGGATCTCGGAGCCCTCGTGCTCAGCCGCTTGCAAGCAGCTGCCAGCAAACGAGTTTCCCCCCGCCTTCCTCCCTCCGGTCTGCAAAGCTGCAGAGCGATGTTGGCCCTACTTTGCAGGGTGGTTTTCCAAGGGGTGCGGATACCATATAGGCCAGGGGTCCCCAACCTTGGCCACTTTAGGACTGGTGGACTTCAACCCCCAGAATTCCTCCTCCAGTCATGTTAGCTCAGGAATTCTGGAAGTTGAAGTCCACAAGTCTTAAAGTGGCCAAGTTTGAAGACCCTTGCCCCAGAGCCGCACTTTGCCTTCTGGGGAGGCTGAGGGTTGCCGGCTGCCTGAAGGGAAAAGGAGACATGCAGGAGGGGCTGCAAGTGTGAGACCCCTGACTTAATCTGACTGATGCTGCTTCCTTTTTTTGTGAGCAAGCTGGTTCTGGGTTTTTTGCTTTCCTTTTGCTTGAAGTTCATAATAGTCTGATGAGATGTGTAGTATGCATTCTGAATTTTAGATTGCTTTATTTTAGATTGTTTATAGACTTTGTCTTCAACATTTTTATTGCAAAAGTCATTTTAATTCTGTTAAGTTAATTTTTTTAAAAAAAATAAAGTTATTTCTGGAGCATTCCAGGACCATGATTACACTCTTCTGACAAGTCTTGCCTGGTTTAGTCTATGTCTCTCCCTTTTCTTTTTTTTTTCTGTGTTCTGGAATTTGCTCCCTGCCTATTTTGGTTCACAGCTTGTTTGCCAGCTCCTGACTATTCAGAGCTTGATCCTTGTTGAGATCCTATCTAAAGACTCTTGAAATGCATGGTTTAAAATAGTTTCCTCCTTTCCACAGTTAGGAGACCTGGCTTGTTCAGATAGTATTTCCCTGTCCTGGGTGTCACATTCAGACATAAGGGAGAACTGTCTCCAGCACTTCTTAATCCAAGATGCTTCCAGATTTCCCAATTAAGGCTTTATGCAACGGTGCACGTGAGAACCAGTTTGGTGCCAAAGCTAAAGTGCAGGAGGCTGGGAGTCCTTCCTTAGGTATGGAAATTGGCTGGTTGACTTGGTTTAGCCCACTTTATAGGATTCTTGTAATTTGGGGTAAAATAAGAGGAAACATTATACAGGTAAAACTCAAAAAATTAGAATATCGTGCAAAAGTTCATTTACTTCCGTAATGCAACTTAAAAGATGAAACTAATATATGAGATAGACTCATTACATGCAAAACAAGATAGGTCAAGCCGTGATTTGCCATAATTGTGATGATTATGGCTTACAGCTCATGAAAACCCCAAATCCACAATCTCAGAAAATTAGAATATTGTGAAAAGGTGCAATATTCTAGGCTCAAAGTGTCCCACTCTAATCAGCTAATTAAGCCATAACACCTGCAAAAGGATACTGAGCCTTTAAATGGTCTTCCAGTCTGGTTCAGTAGGAATCACAATCATGGGAAAGAGTGCTGACCTGACAGTTGTGCAGAAAACCATCACTGACACCCTCCATAAGGAGGGAAAGCCTCAAAAGGTAATTGCAGAAGAAGTTGGATGTTCCCAAAGTGCTGTATCAAAGCACATTAATAGAAAGTTATGTGGAAAGGAAAAAGGTGGGAGAAAAAGGTGCACAAGGAGCAGGGATGACCACAGCCTGGAGAGGATTGTCAGGAAAAGGTCATTCAAAAGTGTTGGGGACTTTCACAAGGAGTGGACTGAGGCTGGAGTCAGTGCTTCAAGAGCCACCACACACAGATGGATCCTGGACATGGGCTTCAAATGTCGTAAGAAGCGTCTTACCCGGGCTAAAGAAAAACAGACCTGGTCTGTTGCTCAGTGGTTCAAAGTCCTCTTTTCTGATGAGAGCAACTTTTGCATCTCATTTGGAAACCAAGGACCCAGAGTCTGGAGGAAGAATGGAGAGGCAACAGACTACAAGATGCTTGAAGCCCAGTGTGAAGTTTCCACAGTCTGTTGATTTGGGGAGCCATGTCATCTGCTGGTGTTGGTCCACTGTGCTTCGTTAAGTCCAGGGTCAATGCAGCCCTCTACCAGGAGATTTTGGAGCACTTCATGCTTCCTTCCGCAGACAAGCTTTATGGGGATGCTGACTTCATTTTCCAGCAGGACTTGGCACCCGCCCACACTGCCAAAAGCACCAAAACCTGGTTCAATGATCACGGGATTACTGTGCTTGATTGGCCAGCAAACTCGCCTGACCTGAACCCCATAGAGGATCTATGGGGCATTGCCAAGAGAAAGATGAGAGACATGAGACTGAACAATGCAGAAGAGCTGAAGGCCACTATTGAAGCATCCTGGTCTTCCATAACACCTCAGCAGTGCCACAGGCTGATTGGCTTCCATGCCACGCTGCACTGAGGCAGTAATTGCTGCAAAAGGGGCCCAAACCAAGTACTGAGTACATATGCATGCTTATACTTTTCAGAGGTCCGATATTGTTCTATGTACAATCCTTGTTTTATTGATTGCATGTAATATTCTAATTTTCTGAGATTGTGGATTTGGGGTTTTCATGAGCTGTGAGCCATAATCATCACAATTATGACAAATCACAGCTTGAACTATCTTGTTTTTCATGTAATGAGTCTATCTCATATATTAGTTTCACCTTTTAAGTTGCATTACGGAAATAAATGAACTTCTGCATGATATTCTAATTTTTCGAGTTTCACCTGTATACATTGTCTTGAGTTGCACAAAATGAAGGTAGGATGTAAGTCTAATAGATAAAAGTCTTGTTTTTTCTATTCTTTTCTATTAATTGGTTTTGAAAGAGAGTGAGAAAAGGGGGAAAGTTTTTGGAAGAAAACCAGGGTCAAATTCTGTATATCCAGCAGGGGGATTGTGCATCAAACTTTGGATGCTCTGGAATCCAGAATCCCGCAAAGAGGTAGCTTATTCAGTTGTCTCAAATCTCTTGGCTCAGTAGCTTAGCCATTTATTACAGGGTAGGTTAGGCTGGGTTTCTACCGCAGGCCCTGTTGATGGTGTGATTGACAAGCGTTACATTTGATCTGCTGGTGAACCCCAAGCAGGTGCCTGGATGGCTCAGCAGGTGGGCAAATGGCATTTCAGGATTTAAAGGAAAGCTCTCATTACCCTGTTCTAGGGGCTTACTTTTGTTAAAATGCTGCAACAGTGAGGACTTCATTGATTGTGGACACCAGCTTTCAGAGAAGGCCAGTCACTCTGTTTTGTGCTGGTTGGCTGAGTTGAGTGAAACACAGTTTAGAGGCAGTTTGGTGTAGTGGTTAAAGCATCAAGGCAGAAGCTGTGAGTTCTAGTATTGCCTTGGGCACAAAGACAGCTGGGTGGTCTTGGGCCAGTCACTCTCTCTTACCCCTATGAAGAAGCAGGAGTCAATGGGAAACCACTTCCAAAAAACCTTGCCAAGAAAACTGTAGGGACATACCCAGGCAATTGTCAAGAGGCAAAAACACCCCCAAACAAAAACAAAACTTATCATAGTTTAACCACCATTGATTAAATAACTCAGGTAATTTCATACAACAAACATGTTAAAAGTTCAGTCATATTTTATAAGGTGCAGGGGCCACGTTCACCCATAGTGATGGCACTAGGGTGTTGTCTGTGGCCAGCCTCCAGGTTGCGCCAGGCTGAATCTGTGTCTCCTTGGGTTCTTCCATATTGAGTATTGCAATACAGCTTTTTTTCTTTGCTCCTTGAGGGTTGGGGTTAAGGACCATTCAGTCCAAATTGTATTTATATTCCTTACAACCCAACAGAACGTTGGAAAGAAGTTCTATAAAGAGGCTTTGGTCCCTCTCTAATCTGTCAGTCTCCAAGTGGATGTCAAAACCGAACAACAACATGGGACTAAATCCACACACATCCTGTTTGCTTGGCGTTTGCCAAGGATATTCCTCAGACAGAGCGTGTACTTCATCACCAACTCCCCAGGCTTAGGTTGGACTAAGGTGTTTCTCGTGTCAGTAGAAGACTTCCCATGTGGATGTTATAGCGCAGAGAGCCTTTGGAGGTTAGCTGGCAGCCTGGCACGTCTGCTATGGGGCTGCCCCACCCCCAGATCTAGTTATTGGCTTTGTGTCTCTGCGCCATTTTAGCTAAGAGAGACTGAACACTTACATGGCCCCCTTTTCTCCTTCCCTTCCCTTCTGTCCTTTCCTGGGATATGTCTGCCAGGAGGTCGTTATTCTCACTAGTCAATCAGAGCTGGAAGAGACCTTAGAGGTCTTCTAGTCCAGCCCCCTGCTCAAGCAGGAGACCCCACACCATTTCAGGTAAGTGACTGTCCAATCTCTCCTTAACAACCTCCAGTGATGGAGCACCCACAACTTCTGGTGGCAGGCTGTTCCACTGGTTAATGGTCCTCCCTGTGAGGAAGTTTCTCCTTAATTCCAGGTTGCTTCCCTCCTGGATTGGTTTCCAACCGTTGTTTCTTGTCCTGTTCTTTGGTGCTTTCGAAACTTCTTCATATAACTTCTTTCCAACATTCTGTTGGGTTGTAAAGAAACTAAATACCATTTTGACTGAAAAGTCGGCACCCAGCAGTGTTTTCCCCCTGTTGGGAAAACCACAAGAGGAAGGGAGCTATCAGAGCACAGAACTAAGTGGGTCAAATGTCCTTGTTGTCCTCCTTGTTACAAAGGTTTTTAATTAAATAAAGCAGAGTATTATGACGTTGAAATGCTGCAGAACAATGCGGCCTCTTTCCATTTCCCCCCCACCCCCAGGAATGCCTCTGAACTCCCACATGGAGCCCCATAACCCAGGAGCAGGGAGGAAGGGGGTCAGGTTTTCAGACCTTCAGATTCCTGTCCCTCCTCTAGGGAGGGAGGTCCAGCATGGCTGTGGTGCTGCTGGTTCTCCAGGGCCAGCTTTTTCTGGGAGTGGGCATACCTTCATCCCTCTCTGCAGATGCAGAGCCTCCCCTCTTCACCTCCTGGGCTGGAGAGGCAGGGAGGGGAAAGGGCCAGGGGGCAGCTGCTCATGCCAGGGCAGGGGGCCAGGCTCCCTAGCCAATGGCTTCCATCCCCCCAGCTTTAATGGTCTACCTGTGGCCGCAGTCTGGTCTGGCTCCAGAGCCAGGAATCCCTGGGCTGGGTGGGGGAACACCCACCTGTGCCAAGGCTGGGTGAGAGCAGAAAGGGAGGGGGCCTGGCCAAGCAGGCCTGCAACCTCCTCCCCAGCTTCCCTGATTATGCTGCCATAATTTATTTATTTATTTATTTATTTATTCGACTTGTATGCCGCCCTATTCCCTAAGGACTCAGGGCGGCGAACATTAAAACAGAGAAAATTTACAATAAAACAAGATTAAACAATGAACAAGCCAAATAAATTAAAATAAACCCAACCCCGGGTCATTCAAGGCCGCCCGTTGAAACAACCAAGTCTTCAGGTCCCGGAAGGAGGGAGGTCAGGGGCCAAACGGAGATCGACGGGAGCTGATTCCAGAGGGCAGGTGCTCCCACAGAGAAGGCCCTAGCCCTGGGGACCGCCAGCCTACAATATCTGACTGACGGCACCCCCAGGAGGCCCCTCCTATGAGAGCGAACAGGGCGATCGGAGATTGATGCTGGCAGGAGGCGTTCCCGCAAGTACCCTGGACCCAGGCCATTAAGGGCTTTATAAGTTGTAACTAATACCTTGAAGGCACCGGAGGCAACCGGCAACCAATGCAAGCCGCGCAGGAGGGGTGTAACATGGGAGTATCGGGATACCCCCATCACAACCCGCGCGGCATATGGTGGCAGGGCAGATGGATAGAGGGAACCATGACTCACCCCTCCTCACACACTGACCCACACCTGAGTATCCAGGTGCCAAAAAAAGTGCTGCAAACAGCTGGAAGGAATTCCAGAAGCTGGGGTCTTTCTGCCTTGTTTGCAGGGACGGGGAGGGAGCCCGAAGGAGCCTGGGAGAGTCTGCAGCCTTTTCCCCAAGGACGCCCTGTGGAGGTTAGGGTTCATTGGCAAGGTAGCTGCTAGCCAGGCCTCACCTGGCAGGCACCTGCTGAGCTGGGATTGAGGTGCATGTGTCGGGCTTCAATGCCCAGAGTGTTTAGCTAAGACCTCTGGAAGGAAGCCAGGGGGAATCCTGTGGGTTCTCCAGCCACTCCGCCCCCTCCCCGGCAGACCTTCCCAGGTGCTGATTCTGCACCATCCGAGTGGGCTGTAGGTACCAGGGTAGCAGTGGGTGGTCTGCATGGGGCATGTTCCCAAACTAGAGGCAGAAGGGACCAGGGTGCCAAAGAACACAACACAGTGATTCCCACAAGGGGAACATTCTCCTTGTCCTGCATGTTGCCAAATAGGCGTTGGGCTTGGGGTTAAAATAACAGGCTTGTCTGTGAAGATACAGAGGCTTTGGTCTGGCTGGCAAAAAAGGCCCCTTTCTCCCCACCATTCAATCTGCCTCTCCCCCACTTTCTCCCCGGTTTCTAGGCCACCATTGGGGAGTCAAGAAGGGAAGCTTGGTTCTGGGTGCGGCTCCTGGGGGATTCTTTGGGGTCAGACGAAGGTTTGGACCAAGGGGTCTCTCAGAAGAAGTGGGGGGGGGCAGAGTACCCAAGCGGCTGCCTTTCCATAGCAGCAGCCTGGGCAGTTCGGACATGGCAGCTTCTTCCTTTTATTTCTTTTCAAAGGATAAACGACTGACACAAACTAAGAAAAATACAAAAAGTAAAGGAAGGGGGGTGCAAAGAGAGAGAAAAAGATCTCCCAGGCAATTTCAGTAACTTAACTCTTTCTTTAATATGTCAATAAGAAAAACTTTCCCCCCATATCTCAACCTTTACCAATAATCAAATTGTAAAACATTTGTATTCATCCTAATTGGTAAAAGTCTGCTAAGAGTTATCAGAAATAATTATTTATACTAAGCTTAATCAAATCCATTTTGTTTTCCAACTGATTACTTTCTCTAAAACATGAAGCAAAAGAAAACTCTTCCCATTTATAAACAGATCAAATAATGTCCCACCCAACTTCTTCCTTGACTTCTCACCTCCACATGGTGAGGAGGAAGTCTTGAATCATTGAAAAAGTGTCTGGATTCCACAAGAGGTCATTGATAGGCTGCCTGACATGACAAGTGACCAGCCACAAATGTCCGTTTCATTAGAGGGAAGGAGGCTAAAAACAGACCACCAGGCCAGGATTCTGAACCTGAATTCTTCAGTGCTTCCTAAATGGATAGTTGTAAGCTGAAGACGACAGGCCTGGGCCCCACACCTGAGATACTTGTTGAGTCCCACAAAAAAACCCAACACCCCAGATGCTCTGGGTGTGATTGCAACCCCTCCTTGCTGAATCAGCCTGCCTGCTGGGTGCCTCCAACATGGGCTGGTGCTAGGGCAGCGCCTGGTGTCTGCTAGCGCCTTGTTCCTGTACTCTGGCTGCCTGAGGGGCATCCAGCCTTTGTGGGCTCCTCCCTCTCCACGTGCCCCTCAGACCTTCTGGCTGTGACATGGTGACCCCTCACTTTCCCTGGTGGTGAGTGGGGCACTAGGTGTGTCAGAAGCCCAGCTGGATTTTGCCACTGGGTGACTTAACTTTGCTGTTGGAAATGAGACTTCAGAAAGCACCCACTGAGTCAAGCGCAGAAGAGGCCTGTCTGGGCAAAGCCAAGCCCACCCTGATTTGCCTGGGGCTCTCCTAAGCAAATGGCAGCTTCCTTCTCGGTAGCAAACTCTCTCCAGGGACAGAAATGCCTCCTTGTCTGTCATCCTGCTTCCAAGCAGTGGCTTCGTCCGTTCTCTTCTGTTTTCCACAATTGCTCTTTTTCTCCACCTGGTACTACCTGCCAATTTCCACAAAATGTTTTTAAAACAATTGTTAATGAAACTATTTTTAATCCAACTTTTATCTTGGGTATTAAGGCAGTAAAAACAATACCCAGGAATAAAATTTAAAGATGGCATAATTGACAAAAAAAATAACGCAAAGCAACAGAGCAGGTCTCAGGTGCCAAATGGTTGCAACTTTGGTGCCAAGTGAGTTTAAAAGGGGAATTCTTATGGAATTAGGATCATGTTTCACAGAGTAACACTGATTTATTTCCTTGGAATTTTACTTTCACAACCTATCACCCCAATACATTTTGAGACAGTATACTGAGCTATATTTGTTGTTTACTATAGAATTAAGTAATAAATATTGTCACGCCTTTTCAAATGCCAAGGGAAGTCAGGATGTTTTCACAGGAGCCTAAAGGATAGGAAGGCTGGTACATGCTTTAGTAGGAGAGGATGGTACAATCCTTGCTGCACTGGGAAATGTCTCTGACTTTACTGTAAAGATACGAAGGCTATTTTTGAAAAAAGAGAGAAGAGGCAGTGGGAAGGAGGAAGCCCAGTCTCATTTGGTGTCCGGTTTCTGTGTGTTTTATGGGGGTGGGTGGGCTGAGGAGGGCCCAAGGCCAGGCCAAAAGTTGGCACGTTCTAGGGAGCTCCCCTCCAGAGTAGTTCCCATGCTTGACCTGTGCAAAAGACCTCGGAATCAGTCTCAGCTTCTAACATCTGAACTGTGGCTAATGATTCTGGAAATCAGTGACACAAATTGTTTTTAAAAATTGCTGCTTAGTCTGAAGCTACCAACAGAAGTCTTGGTGCTCTCTGAGCTTGGTTGTTTTCTTGCAGACATTTCATTACCCAACAAGGTAACATCATCAGTGCTAGACGAGAAAACAACCGAGCTCAGAGAGCACCAAGGACCCCAGAATCTGAAGCTACTGGTGTCCTAAATGACTCCCGAGTTTTGCTGTTAAACTTTGGCTCTTGCGGTGTAGATCCTACAGGCTTGTTCTGGATCTTGAGAGATCTGAGCCGTGAGGAACATGGCCGCCAGAGGAGATGCTGAGGGATTCTCAGAGAAGAGAGCAGGGGTGCATGTGAGTGCTTGTGGAGCAGAGGGGAGGTGTCATGGCTGGCATGGTCTGGAATGCGGTCTGAGCTGCCTCCCTTGGGCCTGGCAGAGGAAACCCAGCCAGCTGCCTGGCCTGGCGAAGGCAGAGCCCGAGGGCCAGCAGGGGTGAGGGAGGCCTATGTTGTTGCGCCAGCTCTCCTTTCATCCTTGGGTTATGCTGTGGGCTGGAGGGAGAGTTGCGCTCCTGGCCTGGGAATCTGACTTGGCCTCCCTCGTGGAATTTGGGTGGTGGAAATGCCCAGGGTGCCAAGCAAGATAAGGATGGGGCTGGCGTCACAGGCTGGTTGGGGTAGATGGGTGAATCAACAAATGTTGTGCTTCCATGGTGCAGAGTTCAAAGAAAACCAACCCTCCAATAAGAAAGGAGAAGACCCAGCCAGCTCCCTTCACACCTTTTGGGATGCTGGGCTCCCCCAGAGCAGTTCAGGACATGGAGGGAAGAAGAAGTAATAGAGAAAGCCAGGTCTCTGGATGCTCCAGAAAAGCTGTTGTGGTGGACTTTTGCGATAATTTATTCAGTTTCAGGAAAGCACACTTGTCCCACAACATCCTGAAAATTTAAGGCCCAGTTTGAGTTGTGAGATGATTGCATGTACGCATCCCCTGGAGGAGCTGTGTTGGCTCTGATACTTCAGGCTGTTATTAAGGCTACACTTTTTAGTTTGTTTTTTTTAATCTCACCATTCAGTAAAAGTCCTGAAGGGTTTGAAGATCTTGTTAAAAGAGCATCTGAATGAAAAATCACCCCATGTGGAATCAAGTGCCTTATGATTCAGGCAGGTTGGGCTTTCAGCTACAGATTCCTGGCTCCTTTAAGGAACACACATTAAAGCTGGGAAGCAGTTGAGGAGCACTTGAAAGGGTATTGGTATCTGGGCTCATTCTACTATTACTTCTGGCAAACAGGTTTTACAAGTTGTGGTTTTAAAACCTGGTTGATCAAAGTCAACAATAGTGGGCCTCTGTTCCTCTCTAGCCCCTTTCAGGGTGGAAGAAGGTGTCACGCATTTCACGTCTGCTGGTTTTGGCTTAGGTTATCATGGCTTGTAACTGTGTCTTAGTGTGATACATAAATCCAGGCGATTAAGGCTTATTCAACCATGGTTATTATCATGGGGTTGCTTTATAGTGGCCCATGAGGAACTTCAAGATGCACAGATGCATGAGACATTTTACTTTGCTCTTTTTAAAATGTCAAATGTGATTCTTTCCAGGGTGCAAAGGCTCAGAACTCAATGAAATCATGCTGCATTCATGTTTGTCAGCTTCTGAATTTGGGTATTTACCTCTCGATGCCGCCTTTTCTACCTCTTCAGAATATTCTTCTAGAAGAATACTTGGGTCAAGGAAGAGATGAAGCAAGGTGGTCCCTGTGTTCCTGCTTGGGGGAGTGGGGCTCAAAGATCTTGCCAATGTTCATCCAGTTCGGCCTGGTGTTGGCTGTGCCCAGTGTGATTTTGGGGCTGGCTCTCCGGAAGACCATTCCAGGAAACGTGGGCTCATCCTCTCTCACATGGAGCACACTGATACTGGGAATCCATGGGGCCCTGCTGTGGGTCTAATTCAGTGGAATTCAACATTGCACACTAGATTTTAACATCAAGCTTGGCTGCAAATCTCAGCTGTCCAGGCAGTTTGAGAATTGACTTACTTGGCAGATGGTTCTCAGTCAGCACTTGCATAGATTAGTCTATTACAGGAAGAATGACACTGGATATGCAAGAAAGTTTTCCCTGCTACAATACACAGAAGCCAAATTCTGTGCTCCAGAGTCTGTTCTGCTTCGACTGTGGCCTTTCCAAATTGGATTTTCATTCTCTTGATCACTTTGGCAGCCCCTGAACTATGTTAACGTGAGGGTTCTCTCTTGCTGGGAGCTGCTGGTTTCTGCCTTGCCAGCTTCATTATTCACAGTAGTACTGTGAAGGATCCTTGAAAGGCAGTGCCTTCTATCTTGCTTAAACTTTGTTTTATTACCTTGTAATCAATGTTACTTCCTCACTCGTCACTCATCCGATAGGTGGGGATTTCCCCACATAGAAGGAAAAAATGGGCCAGCAAGGGCATCAGGGCCTTGCTCAATGCAGGAATCCCTATTCAGCCTCTGCTTGAATCCAGGCCACACTCTGGGACAGGGGACCCACTTGTGAATGGCAATTATTCGTTTTATTTCCCTGCCATTCAGTCAGAATCTCCTTCCAGGAACTTATTTGTTTGTTCTGTTTGTATACAGGTGAAACTTGAAAAATTAGAATATCATGCAAAAGTTCATTTATTTCAGTAATGCAACTTAAAGGTGAAACTAATACATGAGATAAACTCATTACATGCAAAGCAAGATAGTTCAAGCCATGATTTGTCATAATTGTGATGATTATGGCTTACAGCTCATGAAAACCCCAAATCCACAATCTCAGAAAATTAGAATATTGTGAAAAGCTGCGATATTCTAGGCTCAAAGTGTCCCACACTAATCAGCTAACTAAGCCATAACACCTGCAAAGGGTTCCTGAGCTTTTAAATGGTGTCTCAGTCTGGTTCAGTAGGAATCACAATCATGGGAAAGAGTGCTGACCTGACAGTTGTGCAGAAAACCATCATTGACACCCTCCATAAGGAGGGAAGGCCTCAAAAGGTAATTGCAAAAGAAGTTGGATGTTCCCAAAGTGCTGTATCAAAGCACATTAATAGAAAGTTATGTGGAAAGGAAAAAGGTGGGAGAAAAAGGTGCACAAGGAGCAGGGATGACCACAGCCTGGAGAGGATTGTCAGGAAAAGGTCATTCAAAAGTGTTGGGGACTTTCACAAGGAGTGGACTGAGGCTGGAGTCAGTGCTTCAAGAGCCACCACACACAGATGGATCCTGGACATGGGCTTCAAATGTCGTAAGAAGCGTCTTACCCGGGCTAAAGAAAAACAGACCTGGTCTGTTGCTCAGTGGTTCAAAGTCCTCTTTTCTGATGAGAGCAACTTTTGCATCTCATTTGGAAACCAAGGACCCAGAGTCTGGAGGAAGAATGGAGAGGCACACACTGCAAGATGCTTGAAGTCCAGTGTGAAGTTTCCACAGTCATGAAGTTTCATGAGCTGTAAGCCATAATCATCACAATTATGACAAATCACGGCTTGAACTATCTCGCTTTGCATGTAATGAGTCTATCTCATATATTGGTTTTACCTTTTAAGTTGCATTACAGAAATAAATGAACTTTTGCACGATATTCTAATTTTTTGTTTCACCTGTAATTGCCCATTTTGCATATGGGACATCAGCCTGTTATTCTCTGTTCTTGTGCTCTAGAATTACAGCTGGTCCTTGACTTGCAACCTTTTCTTTACACCACTGCTGAAAAAAATATGACCCCAACAAGCTGAGTCAGTGGAGGATTCACCTGAGAACGGCAGTGATTGGTTTAACAATTGTGGCAAAAAAAGATGGCAAAAGTGGGTGCAGCTCATTTAACAGCCACCTTGCTTAGTAACATAAATTCTGATCCCAGTTGTGGTTGTAAGTCAGGGACTATCTGTGCAGAGACCAGAGATCTGTCACCTGAAGGGTCACCTCCCTTCGGAAACTTTAAAAATGCTGCCAAAGAGCCAGGGCTCTTCTCGGGGCTCCAGAGGGGAGAAGCCGAAGAGCCAGGACCTTACAGTGGAAGGCTTTTCTGCAGAGTCCTTAATTTGGAGGCAGGTTTTGCTGCCAAATATTTGGTGTGTGTGTGTGTGTGTGTGTGTGTGTGTGAGAGAGAGAGAGAGAGAGAGATGGATGCCAAGCCAGCCAGCCTGTGCTTCTCCATCCCTCCTTAATGAGCACGTCTGGTTCCTACCAGCCATTGTGTTTTCTTCAGTGCCCTCCAATAATAATAATCCCAACTGTTGGTGCAAGGAGAGACTGCCTAATGAAGCTGGCTGGATCTCGGGAGATTAAGAGGTTACTGCTGGGGCTTTTCCATTTGATCAGGCTGCCCTGAGCGTGAGAAAAAGGCCCGGGAAGAGGTTTTCCGACGAGGGCAGCCTCCCATCATGGGGATGGACATTCCTGCTGCTTTTGGCCATGCCACCGTTGCCTTGGAGATGGGAGGACTCCTGTGACTGGCCCCCTTTGTCTGCCGGGGAGCAGTGGCCAAAGGGTTAACCCCCGGCCCCTTTCTTTCTCTCCCCTCCAAGGCAGCGCCTTGTCCCATTGGGGCTGAGGTTGAGGCCGGAGGGAAGGGGAAGGGCCCTGGTTGAGCTCTAGAGTCCTCCCTCTTGAACAGGGCCCCCTTATAGTCTCCCCTGCCCCGACACAGATTATGGGTGGGCATCCCAAGAGCTGGGTTCAGATCCAGCCTAAGCTAGAAGAAAGAAGTGAGCTAGAATCTAGAAGGAAAGTGAGGATCCAAAGTGAAGTCTATCCCTGCAAAGTTGGCCTTGACGGAGAGTTAGCTGGAGAACAAGAATGAATCCATAAGGTAACTGCCGAGTAGAGCTTGTTGGGTGACTCAGGCAAGTAGCCAAGCCACATGATCATGAGGTGACAGTGTGGAAAACTCCATCCTCTTGAAGAGGCTGAGATAATTGCATTGCTTTAAGCTGAGCAATTGCTTGAAAATGCCTTTTAGTAATACAATAAGCTTGTAGTAAAATAAAAAGAAATCTTAGATTTGGGGAATGGTGATAAAGACAAGTTTAAGAATAGAGCGTTTGATCTTGGCAGAAGAATGCATTTTGAGCTAATGTGCATGCCAGGATGGAAAGAAGATCAGTGCTGCTCAAACATGCAGGACAGCCACCCAGCTTGGCCCTCATGCTCCTTGGCATAACTCAAAGCCACATATCCCCTTCCGTTTTATTGATGGATTCTGACTCTGTATCTCTTACTTATCTGCTCAGTTTCTTTCAGGTTGTAGTGAACTCTAATTCATTGCCATGGTTGGCTTTCAGGCAGAATAACCTGGTTTTCAGTAGCACATAACTATAGCTATTTCCCCGTGTACACTTGCTAATGTGAAATATTGAGTTTTCAGAAATAAAGTTCTAGGACACTTTTTAAAAACGCAGAATCAAACTTGTGTTGTACCTCCTGAGAAGAGGAATGGCCGCTTTTCCTGGGTGATCACACAAGCTTGGGGATGTCTTTGCTTCTGTTCTGGGAAGATTCCTCCAGGGAGAGAGTTTCCCCACCCCACCCCTCTTTATAAAATCCCAGATGGCTAATTGGCTCTTCTAACTAGAAAGGAAGGGAGCCCCTCTTTTAATGCTGGAGCCAGGATTAACCTCTTGGGTTTGAAGTGGTGTTTGGAAAGAAGCCCTGGCCCTCCCCCTCCCCCAGAGTTGATATTTCATGTGTATGAAAAGTCCTTTTTGGAGAGCTGGCAGGATGCAAATCTGTTCCAAGGATCATGGCAGCCCCCCTCCGTGTGTGTGTGTGTGTGTGTGTGTGTGTGTGTGTAAAGACAGAATCCCCCTCCCAAAACACACACACACGTAACACACACGCGTGCATCTGCTTCTACAGAGCTGGGAAAGCAGCTTCCTGCCTGCCTGGTTCACCGACTGTTGGTAACCTGGAGGCTGTTCACAGGAGCCGCAAGGGAGATTCTTTGGGAGTGAAACATTTACCTCTGAGCCTTTCCCGGAGAATAAAGGAGGCTTTGAGGTCTGGTGGGCTAGCAAGGCCCCTGCAGTTCTTCAGCTAAGACTTTCTCTTGGGGAAACCCCTTTGTGTCAGGAAGGAGCTGCTGCAGGTTCCTTGCCTGCTGCTGGACTCTTGGAGGAGATGCAGGAACAGCGTGAGGAGAAGCGCGAAGGCCCAGGCAAACCCACAGAGTTCACAACCGAACTTTCCCCCACGTTCAGAAAGTTGGGGCAGCCTTGTGAGCAGGCGCTGAACCGCTTGCTTGCCCTGGCCGGTGCACTGCCACTCTTCACCATCAGCCAGGTTTTTCTAGAGGGGCTGAGGGTCACGTCAGCAACCGTGAGGGTGTCTTTGCTCTCCCACCGACTCAGAGATGGAAGATCAGGAGGCAAATGAAGGTTTGCCATGTTGAATCTTACAGCTCTAAAGTTGGGGCTGGTTGAGTTGATGGAGACGGTCTCTGGTCTCTTGGTGGGGGCCGGGGGAGAGGCCTAATGAACAAGGGAAGAGGACAGTCGAAGCCTGGGAACTTGGCCAGCCAAAAGAGGTGGTGAGCCAAAGGGAGAGAGAAGTGATTCTACCCAAAGGGACTCTTCCAATCCCAACTCAAATTCAAAGGGAGATTTGGCTCCTTTTGTGGCAGCGTCTCTCTGAGCAAAGCACTTGCAACTGGTTCTCTTAGCAGGAAGTCTGTTTGAACAGCCTGGAAGGTGGTAATTTTGGCACCTATGGCTGTTTTCAAGATCCTTGAGAGGAAATGGATACAGAGACCGGCTAAGCCCCCTTCCTCGCCTGCCTTGCAGGGGTCTCTGCAGCCATGCAAACTGACCACTGTTATGACTCCTTTTGGCCATGAGCCGCCTGGGCTCTGGTTGTCCTGCTTGGTGATCCTGTGTAGAAAGCCTTTTGACTGGCCAATGGAGACATGTGCATTTCAGGTGCAGTCAAAGACATTTCAGAGGGATTAGATTTGAGCAGGCCTGGAAGAAAGAACCACTAGACTTGGGGGAAATGCCTGAGTTTCAGAAGGGGCAAAGGGTCTGACACTCAGTTGCTCATGGTGCCTGTCTGGAAGTTGGAAGCAAGGCATGCTTTGCTGCGCTCCCTGGAGCTTGCCTGCGCTTGTTGGGAAGCGTAATGATAGGCTTCTGCCAACTGCCCCATGGCTGATTGCACACATGTGTAGAGCACCTCAGAAGCATGTCCAAGAAGTGGAAATCAGGGTGTGCCCGAAGACTGGCAGCTGATGCTCTTCCATACATTGAGGATAACCAGCTCCAGTGCCAGAGCCAGCTGGGGGCTGTTTGTGAAGAGGAGCTTGAGAAAGGCTGCAAAACAGCTTGTGGGTCTGCCTTTCTAACTGGAAGGCAGGGCTAATGGTGTTGGAAAGAAATTGCATCTTGGCAGAGAGAGGCAGGTCTCTGGGCTCTGTGCACCACAGTCCATGAAGAAAGGTCTCAATGTGGCTGGTATTTGATCTCTCTGGACCTTCTCATAGGAGCAGCCTTGGAATATTCTTTTGCTTGGCAGCACTGGTGACCCTAGTGAGCTTGGGCTCTGGTGGATTGGCATCCATCTATTGTCTGTTGTGTAAAGGCAATAATATATGTCCCTTTGGAAGAGAAGCAGTGCATGATCTGATGTTGTGGAAGAGAAGATACAATAAGGTGTGTGGATAGGGATGTCATCAGATACAGGGCCCTGGGAGGCTGGGGAAGGACTTGGCCTGGCCCTCTGAGGTGTGCTGATGCTCCTGTTCGTAGGTATAGGTATGTCCCGCCTTTCACCTTGACTCTTTTCCTCTGTTCCCCTTGTGCTCTGAATGCAACTATTACAGTGAGGCCCACTCATGGCATGAGGGCTGCCACCTGGCCCTGGGGTTTCTGAAACCCGCCCTGTGACTCAGGGAGGCAGGGTCGCCCTCAGAGCCAAGCCAGGCCCTGCGTGGGAAGAGGAGTTCTCCCCAGTCCATTAGGGTGACTAAAGTAGGACAGATCCCTGGTGCAGGTTCTGCTGTAGGCTAATCACTACCCCACAGCTAGTTGGTTTACTTAGCCATCCTGAAGTGGGCATTTAAGGAGCTTTTGTGAAGGAGATGGTGATGGAGCCCTTCTTGATCAAAGCAGTTCAATAGCCAGCAACAGGAAACGCCCACACCCAGCCCGATTCCTCTGCTCTGGAAAGGGGCTGGGCGGCTCTCTGAGTCTTCTGCTGTGGAGAGAGACAGCAGCCCCGGTCAGTCACTGAGCGGCATGACCAGGGAGGGGGAAGACCAACAGGGAGGGGGAAGACCAACAGGGGAGGATGTGGCCTGAGTTTGACCAGGAGTGGAAGGTCTGGTTGACTTTCTTCAGGGAGTAGAAACAAAAACTATGCCTGGTTTTGAGGATTGGAGTAAAAATAAATAGTTATAGAGAAAATGTAAACAATGCTGTAACCATAGAGTTAAGAGCTTATTTTATATTTATACAGGTAGTCCTCCACTTATGGCCATAATTGGGCCCAAAATTTATGTTGCTAAGCGAGAAAGTTGTTAATGAGTTTTGCCCCATTTTATGACCTTTCTTGCCAGTTCCCCATTTACTTTGCTTGTCATAAGGTCACAAGAGGGGATCACATGAGACCCGGGACACGGCAGCCGTCATAAATCTGAGCCAGTTGCCAAACATCTGAATTTTTTTTAAAAAATTACATTTATATGCCGTCCTTCTCCGAAGACTCAGGGCAGCTTACAATTTTGGGGATACAACCCAGTGTGCTCAGCAATAGCCTTTCTTCCATTGTATATGCCTGCTTATTACTAAGCGGCATTTTTACAAAGTCAGCTTATTGCCCCCAACAATCTTGGGTCCTCAATTTACCTACCCCGAGAGGATGGAAGGCTGAGTCAACCTTGAGCCTGGTGGGATTCGAGCCTACAGCAGTTGTAGGCAGCTGGAACTTAAATGCAGGCATTTAACAGCCTGAGCCACCAAGAATTTTGATCACGTGACCCTGGGATGCTGCAACAGCTGTGTGAAAAATGGTCATAAGTCATTTGTTTGAATGGTCACTAAATAAACTCTTGTGAATTGAGGACTACCTGTACTTATTTGTTTATATTTCTGTAAAAGAAAACTAGAAGTCACCTCTTTATAATTTCTTTTTTCTTTTCTTTGAGTTCTGCATTTTGTCTGTGCTCTTTTTCTCATTTTTGCATTTCCCCCTCTTTTTTCATTTGAAATATTGTTAGTTTTCATTCTGTATTTAAATTTTTATTAAAATTTTATTAAAAAAAAAAGACCAGTGGTTTAGTTCAAGGAAATCAGTGCAGAGCTCACACCGCTTCCTTAACCCTCTTTCTGATTGACTGTATTTTTTCTAAAAATAACATTAAATAGGAAGCTGTCTGTCTCTGACGTGAAAAACCGGCCTCCAGCCTTATCTTTGCTTGCTGGTGTGCTTCGGAGTCCTTTGTGAGGCCCACGAATATTCATGCGAAATAAAAATCCCCGGGTTTGTTGTGAATGGGTTCTCCTCTTTCTCTGGGGGAAAATGGCAAAGTTTGGCTCTGGGATTGGACGGATCCTGGAAGGCTTGAGACCCTCAAGAGGGAAGGCGGATTTGCCTTCTGGGAAAGCGCTGTGCTCTTAGCCATTTTGTGAGAGCGCCCATGATCAACAGTCTGCTCTCCAATGGGAATCCAGGGTCAATTGGGGGGTCCAGAGCCTGCATTCCTGGCCCCCCTGGTATCCGCCTCCACACTCAGGAAATGGGGGGGGTCCTGTAGTTGGCCCTGGGGAGCATCATTTCCATTTTCCTTTGCCAAAAGCTGGATCCAGCCAAATCATGGTGATGCAGGCCAGGTGGGCTTCACCCTGCCGTGTCTTCCATAAGGCAGGCAAGGCCTACCCTTGCTTCCTCCCGCACATATATGGCACCCCCAAGCTTAGCTGCATTCAGATTTCTGGGGGTGGGCAGGCGGGCTGACAGTTCTTCAAGGTGCCAACATTGGCAGCCCAAAGCAGGTGAGCAATGGTGGGAGAAGTGACTGCCAGGCCAGAGAGGGTAAACCTAGAGAGAGAAGGTTGGAGCGGAAGAGACAAGAGATCTTGCAGTCTGAGTGATGCATCAGTATTCCTGTGTGACTCATGGCCTGGTGTGTGGGATATTTATATATATTTCCTTGTTCTACAGAATGAAGCCTCACTTTGGTCTTTGTGTTCAGCTTCCTGTATTAGATAAAATGCATTTCCTCAGCTGGGCTGAGATTTCTTGGCTTTTTAAAAAGATCTCCAGCTTTCGGTTTGATTGTATGGTGTAAGCCAGACTTGGGGCGGTTCTCTGAGTAGGCAGCCATGGTGGTCAAGGGACATTGGGTGGGTGGGGGGTGTCGGCTAGCAACTAACTGCAGAGTAACTGTGAGTAAAGAGTCCATTTCTGTGAACTCTGCTTGCTGTATTTCCCTGGTTTACATGCAGAAATAAGATGATCGTGACAGTGGACACAGGACAGGCTTCTGAAACTTCTTATGATTTTAAAGGGAAAAAACATTATTTCTTAATCTTGATCACTTTAAGATGTGTGGATGTCAGCTCCCAGAATTCCCCAGCCAGCCACTGTGATTGGCTGGGAGTTGGTCCACATATCTTAAAAGTTGCCAAGATTGAGAAGCACTGGAATAAAGAGATGATACACATCTTATAAATCCGTATATGAATCTTGCATTTCTGTTCTGCCAAGAACTGTATTCCTGCACTTCATTTGCACCCTACATACATGGGGAGGGGCTGAAGCCAGCATTGGGTGGGTGGGCCAAGAGCAGAAATGGGTGGGAGACTTCTACCCTGTTGTCCTCTGCCTCTCTTGCCAAGGTGGGGACAGATCACTTACCAAAGGTCCTCACTGCATGGATCCAGCCGGCTTTTGGAATCAGGCCAAGAGTCAGCGGCATCCATGCGGGAGAAAGGTTGGAAAATCAGGAACAGTGCTTCAGTTGCATGATTCTGGCCACCACCTTGACTTTTAGAGCATCCCATTCTTCACCAAGGGCTGCAATTGCCTAACCACCTGGGAAGTGCCTATTCAGCCCTGGCTCCTGCGTTGTGTGGCACTAGGTGAATCTTTTCCAGGAAGGGAAGCACACCTGATTTCCCACACCTATCCCACCTCCTGGCTCTCCCACATACTTGGACTTCCTCTTTCCCAGTGAGGATGGAGCATGGGAAGAGGCTCTGTTTCTCCTCTGGGGATACAAAGCAGGACTCCTTTAACGCTTTGACAGCCTCGTCCCAATGGAATCCAGCAAGCCAAAGGAAGTGGATTCTTTGGAAGCTGCTAGAAAGAAACATGGCTCCATCAATGGAAAGTGCATGCAGCCTCCATTTTTGATTCTTTGGATGGCCACCAGAATTTTTGTTTTCCTTATTTCTTCTTCTTTAAATTTTCTAAGATCCTAACCCAAGTCCAGAATCTATATCAATGTCACCAACTAATCCGGTAGTCCGTCTTTGTGTGTATTCAAGCTTTCACTTTCTATGAGTCTTGCTTTTTTGTTTCAGCGTCTCTTTAAAATGTAACAACTCCAATCCACAAAGGAACAAGATAGTTTCTTTCTTCTTTAGCTTCCAATTTTTCTCCACAAAGTGGCACTTTCTGCACAGAGTCTTAACCCTTTCCTTTTATTTTGATATTCAAAGTTTTCCGAGCCCCAAACTTAAATTCTTACGCTGGCTTCTTCCTTTCGGTTCAAGCCCTTATAGCTGTCAAAATATTTTACTTATTTTTCCTTCACTTGAGACTCGCCGCTTCTGTTTCTTTTTTTAAAAACTCATCTTTATCTTAATCCGGGGTGCCTTGATCTTACCATCCGATACTCGGTTCCTCTGCTGTCGACTTCTCTCTTTCCTCCTGCACCAATCTTAATCCCGTTGAGACCTTCTCTTGAGGTGGCCATTTTCACCACCACTTCTTAACGTCTTGAGGAAAAGACCAGACCCAAAAGGGGAGATGCAGCTCCCCTCACTCTGGCTGGCAGATTTCCCTTTCTCCGCCGCCCCTACGAGGCAGCTTCAGCCCCGAACCTTGCAGGATCGGGGCTCTCCGACGCAAGAGCCAGGCTGCGGTCGTGGATGATGCAAACCGCCACCCGTTCTGGAGAAGGCTCATCCCGGAACATGCAGCCAAGAAAATCCCAACTCTTTGCTCTGACTCCACTCAAACCTTCTCTTGGCCTTTTTGGTCATCCTCCCAATGGGCTTGAGTGATGATGGATGCTTCTTGCTTCACAAATCCTCAGATCCAAATACAGATGTTTTACGTTTCTGCACTTTTGTAAATTTCCTTCTCATCTTGTATTACATTTCTCCGCTGTGTGCTTTGGCACTTATATCTTGGACCTCAGAAATAGGGGAAAGGGTATATTTTTACAAAATGACAGACATATTGCAGTGGAATGGCTTTGTTTTGCCAGTGTTTGGTTCCAGAATCTCTCCTTTGCCTCAGGATGTACACCAGAACCCTTGAAGGATTTCTATCTAAGGGAGCTTTGTGGAGAAATGGCAAAGGCAGCCTGTTCTGCAACATGGATGCTCACAGAGGCAACAGAGGAAGAGTGTAGTGAACGGGTTCTGCTTATGAGCACCCAGGTAATTTAAGTGCCCAGGTTCTGCCCATGGCAGGAGGCCAAGTGCCACTGGTCTGATTCAGCAGGCTTTTTATCTTCTTCAGGGGTGGCTCTTCTCATTTTGAAAAAGAAACCCAGGACAGACTACATGCTTCCCCCAATGCAGCAGAGAGTTTTGCTAGGATGAGATACGTCTTGTCCTCCAGAAGAGGTTGGGAGTTGATTGGCCTCCCCTGCTGGTTTGGGAAGGATTCTCAATAGGTCACCATGACTTGCAATCTTAGCATCTCTGAGATGTGTGGACCAACTCCCAGAATTCTTCAAGTCCACACATCTCAAGAGTTGCCACGGTTGAGAAAGAGAGAGATAAAGTGGAGAAGTTGTCTTTCGTTTTACAGCAGGTGTCTGTGGCTTGCTGCTCTCTGGAATTTCACTGCTATCCTTCTTTGGCCCCGTTGGTCATCTTGGAATTTCCAGGGCATCTGGCCAGGGTCAAGTTGGAAAGGGTTCTTCTCAAAGCTACATGTAGCTATGCTGAGCCCTAACAGGTCTTCCTTTCCCAGGCTCTGCATTTGAGCAAGCCCAGTGCCTGCATTAGACCTCCTCCCCTTGTGCTGCTGTGCTTCCAGTCAGCCTGCAGATGTCTGAACCTGCCTGTGCCCCTTGCCTGCTGTCCTGAAGCCTCAGCTTGTGGTTGCCTCAGCTTAAGCCTCTGGTTGCCATTTGGTGTTTCTGTGGTGCCATCTAGCGATCACTGTGAAGAAGTGCCCAAAATACAGGGGAGATACAGGTGGGAAGAACAGCAGATCTGGCAAAAGATGCTTAAATTCGAAAATAAAAGGGAAAAAGCTGCATAAAATCATAGAACCTGGATCAATTTATGCATATTCTTTTATTTGGAATATCCTGTCCTATATTAATTGTAGGATTCTTTGTTATTCTGTTGTATTATCTGGTGACTGGAAAAAGCAACATATAGGTTGCAGAATAATAAGAGTTGGAAGGGACATTATAGGTCTTCTAGTCCTGCTCAAGTCAGAGAGCCTATATAATTCTGACAAGCAGCTGTCCTGTCTCTTCTTGAAAGCCTCTAGTGATGAAGCTCCCACAACTTCTGAAGGCAACTTCTGTTCCATTGGTTGATTGTGCTCACTGTCAAAAAATTCCTCCTTATTTTTAAGTTGAATCTCTCCTTGATCAGTTTCCATCCATCATTCCTTGTCTGGCCTTCAGGTGCCTTGGAAAATAGGTTGTGTGCCCACCCCCACTCTCTGTGATAGCCCCTCAAATATTGGAACACTGCTCTCCTGTCTCCCCTGGTCCTTCTCTTCGCTAGACTAGCCGTGCCCAGTTCCTGCAACCGTTCATCATATGTTTTAGTCTCCAGTTCCCTAATCATCCTGCTTGCTCTTCTCTGCACTTTTTCTAGAGCCTCAACATCTTTTTATGGTGTGGTGACCAAAACTGGATGCAGTATTCTAGATGTGGTCTTACTAAGGCTTTATAGAGTGGTATTAGTACTTCATGTGTTCTTGATTCCATCCCTCTGTTAATGCAACTTAGGATTGCATTGGCTTTTTTGGCTGCTGTCACACACTGCTGACTCGTTTTTAATTGACTGTCAACTAGGACTCCAAGATGCCTCTCATAGTTACTGTTTATTAAGCCAGGGTTTTACCTATCTGTATGAGGTTTTCCTTGCCTAAGTGTAAGACTTTACTTTTCTCTACGCTGAATTTCATTTTGTTAGAAAGGACCCAGTGGTCAAGCCTGTCAACATCCATCTGGATCTTAAGCCTATCATCTAGGGCAGGGGTATCAAACCCGTGGCCCATGGTCTGAATGTGTCATGCCCTGGTTATGCCCATCTCGGTTTAGCAAAGGGGAAGAAAGTTGTGATACATCACATGATAACGTGTCATCGTGAGTTTGATTCCCCTGATCTAGGGTGTTGGCTATTCCTGCCAGCTTAGTATCATCTGCAAATTTGGTAAATTCCCCTTCTATTCCCTCATCTAAGTCATTTATAAAGATGTTGAAGAGTACTGGGCCTATCCCACATTTTTCTAGCTTACCAAGAAGTAGTTTGTGGTCTACTTTGTCGAATGCCTTGCTGAAGTCTAATTATACTATGTCCACAGCATTTTGCTGGTCTACTAATTTAATCACTTTGTCAAAGATTGAAATAAAATTATAAATATTTGTTTCTTGATGTTCACAGATCTGTTTTTTGATTATCTTTTCCAGTATCTTCCCAGGTATTGATGTTAGGCTGATTGGTCTGTAGTTTCCTGGATCTGTTTTTCTTTCTTTTTTGAAGATGGAAACTACATCAACTCTTTTCCAATCCTCAGGTAGTTTCCTGGTACTCTAGGATTTTTGAAAGATATGGTACAATGGTTCTGAGATAACATCTGTCAGCTTCCTTAGAACTCTGATGGGTGCAGGGGTTGGATTTTGGGTTTTGATTTACTGAGGGAAAACCCGGAGCTCTCAGATTTGGGTTTTTGCAGATGTGCCAGTATAACTACTCTAATAAAAGGAAACTTTGAGAAAATGGCTGTCTCGGAGTTGCTGATTGGGATCTGGTTTTGCTGGAATGCTGACACCCCACTTAAGCAAGGAGTCCTGGCAGACACCATGTTGGGTGCAGATCCTATTTCAGAGCTGATCAATGCTGGTGAGGAAGGTCAAAACCTGGCAACTTTTGTGTAGGGTCATCTAGGTAGCTGCCTGTATCTGGGTGTTCAGCAGCCCATTTAGTTTTCCACTGGGTGTTGATGTCAAAGTTGTTAGGCAGCTGTTGAGCGAGTGCCAGAGAGGGCTTCCTGGATTTAAGCCTGCCAATTGATAGATGAGGAAGATCAGTGTGCACAGGGAGAAGTGGGTTCCTCATAATTTTGTTGCACTCCTTCACTAAGGCTTCCTGCCTTCATAGAGCTGGTGGTGCTATGTGGCTCAAGATGGGGAGCTAGCAAGTAGGAGTAGATTTTATGCAACCACTTATGATCCTCATTGTATCATTTAGTCCAGCACCGATCTTGCTAGTGTGGCAGCTATTAAGCCAAATTCAGCTGCGTGTAGACCAACCCTAGTGCTGATATTGGTCTAAGACAAAACCTTGTGGTACCTCACTGCTTCCTTCCTTCCTTCCATGTAGTGCCATTAAGGACTACTCATTGAGTGTGGTTTCTCAGACAGTTACAAATCCATCTGGTGGTGATGTTGTCTATTTCACATTTAACTAGTTTACCAAGAAGTAGATTATATATGAATGTGATTTGTATACATTGTTATATACATTGTAGTATAACAATTTATATATGTTATTATTAAATATTAAAGTTTGTAAAATGTAATATATATATATTTGTTTTCTTAAGTTTTTGTGGGTATTTGTATGTATGGTATTCAGCTTTGTTCAGGTATTATCCCACGTCATTATAGTTGTGCTTTTAAGGGTGACTCCACCAGATTGTCAATTATCTGGAAGCCTGCACTCACAAACAAAAAAATTTCCACACCACAAGCCAAGCAAACACCTGGGCACAAACAGACCCTCCCCCATACCTCCAGCCCAAACACAGCCCAGCCAGCCAACCAGATGAAACCTAGCTTCCTAATATTCACCCAAAGCCAAGCCATGCTAAAAGCCCCCAATACACAAAATTCAATGTTGCCAGCCAATCAAGACAAAAAAAAAAACGCTACAAAACAGACAGAAGATATTAGAAACACCAATCAAGCAGAACACATCAAACTCCAAGACCAATAAACACAGACCAAGACTCCCAAGCAATCAGGATGAAGAAAAAACCATTCTAAACAAGCACGAGGCTAGCACCAAATTTAAAACAGAAACGGCTGCAAAGCCTGACACACAGACGAACCCAATACATGAGCCTGATGATGGCAGATGAGATGAGATGAGACACCTTTGGGTTACAAGACTACATTAACATTTTGCAAGTTGCAGATCCTAAAAACCCTTCCATAAAACCTTGGAAAAATATCCAGAGTAAGACCTGTTGGTGAAAAACAGACTGTTGAGGAGAGTTACTGATTCTAACCAAAGGAAAGGGGGTTTAAAGTGGTGCCCCAAGGATGTGCGCATGGGGAGTTGGCAAAGGGCAGAGAAAGGCTCCTCTGCATTGCTGCCAAGGGTGGGTAGATGGATGGAAGGGCAAGGCAGCACCCCAAAGAGCTCTGTGGCTGGAAAGGTGATATATCTGTGAGTCTTAAATGTTTGGGGTAAACAGTGGGACAAACTGATCGGTTGACCCCCTGCCCCGCATTTTGGGACTTCCTGAGAAATTGAGACTGGCAGACACCCCCCTCCCCTTGCCCTGATCCTGTATAACTGTTGTTCTTATTTTGCAATCCAAGCAAGAGTGGCTAACAGTGCCCTCCAGTGTTTATACCTGTCCCAGAGAGTTGGCAGCACAGCTTCTGTTCCAGCTGAAACTGCTGCAGCTGTGTCTGAGTTTTCCAAAAGCCACATTGTGTCTTTGTGGCTGGAGACAGAGGCAAAGTGGCATTGTTTGCATGCTGCAGCTGAGTTGTGGGGGGAGGAACAATGCAGACTAAGAGGCGAGAAAAAAGCGAGGCCCTTGCCTGGGGTGAGCTTTCTTCTTCCAAGCTTCTCTGTGGTTCTCTGATTTAGTCGTAGGAAATGGAGAAGCTGGCACTTTGCTCACTGCCCCAAATGCCCAGGAAGCAGGCTGACCCACTTGAAACACACCCATTCCCTGGTCTGAGCCAGAAGGTGACTCAGCTTGAGAGGAGCCGCTCGCAAGAATCTGCATGGAGGATGGCAGGGAGGGGGTGGGAGAATGTGGCTGAAAGGCAGGTTTGTAGTGACCATCCCTTTCAAGAAACAGAAGGGGCTGTGTGTGTGTGTGTGTGTGTGTGTGTGTGTGACATCACACCTATTCATTTTTGCAAGCCAGGCTGTAGGGAAGAAAACTTGGTTTGTCTCTTTTCCATTGCGGGAAGAGCTGCATGACATTCCTACACTCACAACCCCCTGCCTTCTTTGCTGCTTTCGAAAACAGCCCCTCTGGTTCTGAGTACACGGAGGGATGGTTTGAGACCCCCATGTACGAAGGCTGCACAGGAGAATGAAGGAGCAATCCTGAGGCCTTGGAGGGGTGGGGTGTCCCCAGGAGCAGTTACTTCAAGGCAGAATCTAAACCCTTGGCACATGAAATGGCGAGGTTCATCTTATGCCAAGTACTTGCTGAAGCTCAACATGTTGAGCTTCAGCAAGCATGTTTTTCAACCTCAGCCACTTCAAGATGGACGGACTTCAACTCCCAGAATCCTTCAGCTAGGCTGAGAAAGACTGTAGCAGACAAGGGCTACCCCTCCACCCCCAGATATAAAGGTGCCCAGGTTGTTTCTGAGGGGAAGCAAGAAGCCTTTGCCAGCCTCACGGCAGGAGGATCTGTCCCGTTGGTGGTTAGCCTGAGAAAAGTTATTTTACTTTATCAGAAGCAGCAGAGACAGTTGTGAGTGAAGAAGCCAGCAGTTTGGTTGGCAAAAGGAATTCTTTCGGCAAAAGTAAAATATATATGTAGGAAAAAACCCACCCTTTTTCTGGCAACCCAAGTGTTGGAGTTCCCCAGGATTTTACCAACATCGCTTTCAGACGCAGGCCGCATGAGTGATAGTGATCCATGTTCTGGAGAACTGTGGTGGTAGGGAAAATTGTAGGGAAAACCCTCCCGAGATTCGTTTGGGGAAGGTTTGCTCGAGTTCTGCTTCAAATAAGCTGAGTTTAGGAGAAGGGCGCAGAAATGCATAGAAACATTAACTACTTCAGACATCTTTGCAATTAATTGGGAACTCACCATGGCCATCTTCCTGTGGGACAATTCAATAATACATATTAATTAGTTTTTAAAAAATAAAAAAAGTATTTTAATGTTTGTCATTCACATTTCATTTTGTCCCTCTTTTGACATCCTTTCTTTAAGGATTCTATGTCCCTCATTTCTTTGATATTAGCGTAACACTTATTCCGCTGCAAGTTGTCCCTTGGCAGAGGTCGCCATGGCCAGCTGTCCTAGACCAGGGGGGTCAAACTCTCCAGGCCCAGGCCCAGATCTGGCCCGCAAGGACTGGCCTCCGGTGCCTCTGCCAGCAGAAATGGAGGCTGGGAGGGAGGGCCGTGTGTGGCCCCCCAAGCTCCATGTTCACTGGCAGAGGGTTGCAGGAGGCCATTGCAGCCGAAAACATCGTAAAGCTCCCCAGTTCCTGCTTCTAAAACTGCCGGCGGTGTGGGGGTCAGTCCCTTCACCTCTCCCCTTTTATACGTGGAGATTAGATTCAGTGGATTAGAAACCACATTGTGGGGCTGGGGCTCCTATTTAGGCCACCTTTGCTTGGTGTTTCCCCTCTGCAACTATTCCAGGGAGGATGTGTGAACAGTTGCTTCTCTTTCCAAGGAGTGCATGGACAGCAGGAATCCCAAAATCTTTAGGAGTGCAAGCTTAGAAGCACAACATCCCTTCCTCCTTTCCCCTTCCCCTTCCCCTAGACGGGTGACAAAAGAACTACTTTCTGGTGTAAACCGTCTCAAAAGCAGCGCTGGCTCAGTCTCTTCCTGTCTGCAAACTCTGCACTGCTGCTGCCGCCGCTGCTGCTGGGGCTGCCCGCCCTGTTCTGGTGGTGCTGCGTCCAAGTGCTTGTGGCTCAAGAGAAAGGAATTTGAAACTCGGAGCCTTAACGGCAGAGCTGCCGGAGGGGTGGAGATGGGAAGGCAAATGTCCCTTTGGGATGGAGTTTTCCTGTCCCCCACCGTGCTTGTCCTGAGCCACCTCTTTGGGATCGCTGTGATCTTGTACTGGACCAGGAGCCGGAGCCGGAGCCAGGAAGGTACCGTTCTTTGTGCGTGTGGGAAAGGGCCGGGGAGTGCAGTCCTTCTCCCGACCTTGTTTAAGGCAGCCCAGTTGGCTTCCTGGGTCAGTGATGCAATGGAACAGCCTCCTTCGTTCTGCATAGGCTGGTTGCTGTGGTCAAGGAAGTGCCCACGGAACCCTGGGAAATGTTGTTTTTTCCTGACCTCTGATGCCGTAAGGGCAGCCGGGGAGCTCCTTCGACAACCGAGTCATTCGAGCCTGGTGTGCATCTCTATCCAGGCCCAGCAGGGAAATATTATTGTTACTTAATAGAGAAGGAAGGAAGGAACTGGAGTAGTCAGTTCTCTTGTAGTTTGCATAAACGACAGCACATTGATTCGCAGAAGACGCTTATCTTGATTGCAAGCAGAAGCCTCAGTTAGACAGCTTTAAATGAGGATTGAAAGAAAGGGAGGAGGAAGAGGGGCATCTGTCAGTGGATATGAAGCTTAATCTCAGTAGACTTGTCGCCACACCCATGAGCAGTCTACCGCTAAGTAGTCTACCTGTGCTTCTACCTCTTTTCCTGCCGTACCTCTGGTTTTCCCAGAGGCGCCTGGATGATCACTCTGGGACGTTGCAGCTCACGACACTCTGAGTGTTGTCAGACAATGAGAATTAAGCCCCAAAGCCTGGCAGATGCTCCAGGAGGAGGAGCAAAAGAGGGTGAAGCTGAGGAGCTGACCTGCAATAAAGATGGAAGGCAGAAAGCTTTGTGACTTGGCCCTAAAACCCTAAGCCTTTGGCACAAGGTGGGGCAGGCAGGCGGGGGATGCAAGGGGCGAATCTGCTCCATGCAGCCACTTCTGCAGACTGGGTAGCTCAGCTGTGCAAAGCAATTGGCAACGGGTGATTTTCGTATTTGGGTTTTGGTGGCTGAATGGGTGCTATATATTAAAAGTCCCAAATAATGGGGAAACTTCCGTGGAAGGTCTTGGAACTTTCAGGCAAGTGCAGCACTTTCGATTCCCATCTATTCTTCTGTTTTTCAGCTCCCCCCTCCCAAAAGGTCAGAAGATGTCATGAGAGAACAGGATGACCTCAGAAATGGGAAGCACCATTTGGGGCTTGTAAAATCCATGGATGAGATCAGGAAGCTGCACATAAAGAAACTTTGCCTGAAAGCAACCTCTTAGAGACTAGAAAGCTGTGCAGTTTAAAACTCTAATTCTGGATGGGAAATGATTTGCTGCTGCTTTGTTGCGCACAAAATGTCCCATTTCTAACAATAAATCATTTGAACGAATGGCAACTTGGTTATTGCAAAAGTGTAAAAAGGCCATTTCCAGTTTATAGGATCTTCATCTGGTTTGGTTCATTTTCCTCATTTGTTGCCTCCTTGTAGATTTGGGAACTTCTTTGCTGAGCCAGCTAACATTTCTTTGTTTTTTACATCTCTCTCTCTTGAGTTTTCTTTGTTCAGATGTGCAAGCGTGGCTGGGCTAGGCAGGCAGAGGTGAGCTCTGGGACAGGGATGCTTGTGCCTCTTCTCTCTTCTTTGTGGAAGGTGCTTTCCTTCTCCTCTGGGGGTGGGGGAGAGGGGGAAACAGTTCTGAGACGTCGAGAGGAGCCCGGCAGTGCCCCGGAAGTTCATTGTGACGGAGGCGTATGCGCTTGGGGATTAAGGGAGGGTGTGCACAAGCCACGAGATTTAGCTCCAGCTCTGATTTGGAGAAGAGCCAGCTTCACCTCAGACAAACTGGAGGCGGGCCAATTCCCCTCTAAGCCTGAATCACAATTCCAAAATAGCAGCCTTCTTTTTACCAGCTTTTGACATCTCCAAGTGTGATGGAATGAATGAAAGTTTCAGGAATTGTGACCTCATTATGAGAGAGTGATTTCCAGCAGAGCTTAAACAACCGTGCTGACAATTTTATGCAGAATATACACAATATAAGGTTGGAAGGGACCCTGGAAGTCTTCTTATCTGCACACCCCTCCCCCCTCCCTCCCCTCCCCGCACTCTGCTCAGGCAGGAGAACTTACATCATTCCGGACAAATCTCTTCTTAAAAGCCTCCAGAGATGGAGCACCCACAAGTTCTGGAGGCAAGGCGTTCCATTGGTTGATTGTCCTCACTGTTAGGACATGTCCCCTGAGTTCTTTTAGTTCTCAGATGGGAGAACCACATTGGCTCTTTTGCAATCCGCTGGTGCTCCAGCATCTTAGAAAAATTTCATTCGGAGATCATAGCCTTCAAAACCTTGAGATGTAATCATCCAGTCCTGATGATTTGAATTGGTCTGTAGTGGATAGGTGGGTGTTCACTTACCAATTTTTGGCCTCTTTTGACTTGCATTTTTCTATGGTACTGCTTTTGGTGGGTTGAACTGTTTTTTTTCCCTTTTGCGTAAAGATACCGGTAGATGCAGAGAATTAGGCAGTTACACTTTCTCCCTGCTGCCCATCACTTCCTTGCTACCTTCTTCCATTGTTTCCTTGACTTTTTTTTTCTTGGGGTTTACATGTTGAAAGAAATTTTTTTTGTTATTCTTGACATTTATTGCAAGTTCATTCTGAGCCTTAGCTTTCCTGATTTCATTTTTGCAGATTTAGGCTGTTCGCTGGCTGTCTGCTTTATTTTTTATACTTGTCTTTTTTGTCTTTTGGTTTATCTGAGTGTTCTTTATTGTTGAGAAATTGACATGCCAAATAGAAAGGGCCCAAACAATTTTTTTTGGAACTGTAGGTGTGATTTTGTGTGTTTCTTCATCTTCATGTTTGTATGTAAACAGTCTTAACACAAATTGAGGGGGGTAATTTGCCTTCCTCTTATGGCCTTTTGGTTATTGCCATGAAACTAGCACCCCCCACCCCCCCACCCCTTCATAAGGTTCTTCAGTGAGAAAATTGCAAAATTGTAGTAGGATGGATGCCGGATGCCGGAATTATGCTTTTAAGAATGCTATAATGGTTGTTTTTGGTTCAGGTTGCACAAAAGGCATGGAAGAGGGACGGAAGATGGCCGAGGGATAGACAACTGGCCAAGGCAGAATGGCCCATCATTTTCTGAGGAAGCCCCCCTCCCTCAGACAGGATCCCTCCAATGTTTTTGTCTTCAAGAAGAGACTGGACTGCCATTTGTCAGAAATGGTGTAGGGTCTCCTGCTTGTGGGGGAGGGGAGGGGTGGACTAGATGACCTACACGGTCCCTTCCAACTCCCTTAATCTGTTAGTCTTCCTTGTTCCTAGGAGGGAAAACCTGCAGAGAACCCGAATTCCAGAATAGGCCTATCATTGCTGCTCCAGGAAAGGGAAAGCCCCAGTACAAACTTCCACTGGGATATAATAAATTAGAGTTCCCAGTGAGAAAATGAGGATCCTTCTGCTTTTTCCATCCAGGTTTTCTTATTCTGAAGAAATGACCCATATTCACCTGCACCCTGTTATTACTCCTCCAAGAGTCACGTGCTGAGCTTGGGGTTAGTTCAGAGCAAGATTTGTTTGGCTTCCAAGAAACTTTGATTTCAAGACTTATCAGAATCAGTTTGACTGATACTTTGATCAGGCTGCTGCATGCTTAAAACGATGATCACTTTTAATTTACAGTTCTGTCAGCACAGTTTCAATGGGAACATGAGCAATTACAGAATTGTGACAAAAGATCAAGAATTGGGTAACACATTTTCCAATTAACAAATGTTATTAAAAGGCATCGGCTTTCAAAGAGTATGCCTCGTAATAAAATGTGTTATAGTAGTCAGAAAAGATACCATTAGATTCCTGAGCTTTACTGCCATTAATGATCAAGGCTCTGTTCTTCCAATGTTTACAGAATTGTGAGTGATGCTGCTCTTCTGAATTAACTAATCGCAGATTAATTAATTCAATCCTGCCTGTGGCTCAGGGGCAGAGTCTCTGCTTTGCCTTGGAATCTGTAAGGAAAGCCAGGAAGGCCAAAGTGGAGGAAGCTCAGTTGAAAGGCCTCCTCTTGAGCTGAACTGATCTGGAAGGAGGAGGCCCCCTTTAGGCTTTGCAGGCTTCCTTGCTGGGGCCAGTGGGACCCTGGAACGCAACCCTTTTAACTGGTGGTAGGAGCCGCTGCTGTGGTAGTTGTTTCCCCTTGCTGCTGCAGAAAAAGAGGGCTTGGAAGGGGGCGCCCTCAGGTGTTGGTCTCCTTGGGCCCCGGTGATGATGTTGCTGACCAGTCTCGGGGCTGGGCCCTTGTTCTGACCCGTGTCACAGTGCTGGTGGCTCTGCTGTTCTGGGAGGGCTGCTCTCAGTCCAGATTGCTGTGCACCAGTTGGTTCCTGTTGGAGGGGCGAGGGGAGATGGTGGCAGCTGCAAAGAGTTAAGCAGAGGATGGCAACAGGTTGCTTAATCAGAAGGGCTCTCTGGACAAAGATTAACCAGCCGGAGATAAGCTGGCGAGGCCTCTCTGTGCTGGTGAGAAGGAGCGAGGGGCTTATTATTAGCTCATGGTGACACTGGGTGGGGGTGGGAGACGGGCTTATCTCTGGAATCCAAGAACTGGCCAGGAGGAAGAAAAGTGGGGATGGCAGATGCCCTGGAGGTAGCTCCACTTCCCAAGGTTGGTTTTGGGGGCGTTTGTGGGGAAAACCCAGAGCTTCCTGCCCCCTGTGAATCCCACTGGACTTCTGAGCAAGGCAGCACTGCCTGGTTAAAGGAGAACCAACGGCTGTCATAAATAGCAGAAGAGGAAGAGGAAGAAAAGGAAAGAAGAAGGACAAACAGCCTCCCTTATCTCTGCCCTGGACATTCTAAACGGTCGTTTTTCAAAACGGGGCTGCTCTCAGAATTCGCTACTCGCAGCGCCAGGCTCCGGGTCCTTGGCCTGCTCAACAGGATGCCTTTGTGACTGGCGAAAAGGCTGCCAGACCAGCAGAGATGCACAAGGAGAGAACGGACTTGTTGTGTTGATGTCTTTCAATTGACAGCAAAGCTGGCCAGCTAGTCTGGAGGGGGAGACAAAGCACTGGCCTGTCCTGGGAAGCGGATCAGAATAGCCATCGACCTTCCGTGAAGATGCCACCCATCTCAGGGGACTCTGGGAGCAGGTGGATTCTTTAGAAGGTGGAGCTGGAACCCTGGAAAATGCCCTCCTGCTCGGGCACCTGAGCAGCTGTGAGTGTGGCAGGGCACCCTGGATTGTGTCCCATCGCTTGCCCTCTGGAAAGCAGGATTTCTTTGCCCCACCTCCCAGCCCTGAACCAGAAAGTTCAGCCAAGGCTTCTGGACTGAATGTTTTTACCTTAGATTTTTATTCTTGCGAGCCTCTGCCCGAAAGTGGAAGGGGGCTGGGAAGAGCAGGGGTATCTCCTGCAAAGGCTTCCCTGGCTGAACGAACTTCACCTAACGGTGGAGGGAAGCAGGATGTTGGCCAATCTCCTGGACACGTCGGAATTGACCGTACTTGGCATTTAATCCTGCTGGTGGTGCCTTAATCTGCCTAGCTCGAAAGAGCTGAGGGACTTTGCTGCCTTGCATTCTCCAGAAAACCCCAACCTTTTAAAGGAAGGAGCCCTTTTCTCCACATCTCTGAAGGAGCAGCTCCAGAGAGGGCAGCCTGCTTCCTGGAAAGACCAGCACACGCACTCCCTTTCATGGCTGATGGAGAAGTAGGAAGTGGGGGGAGGAGCTGTGGGGAGGAAGCGGGTGACAAGGGGCTGGCGGATCTCACTGAAGAAGTCTTACAAGGGAAACAGGAAGATGGAAGAGCTCAGTTGCACCCGGAAGGCTTAGTGCAGCTCGTGCTGGAACCCCAGAGGACCATGTGGCATCTTCACAGAACAGAGAGGGAGCTGAACGCCCACCTGTTCTGCCAGATGTGTTGCATTGGTCAGTATGCCTCTGCCTGCCTTGTGCCTTTCTTGGGGAGGGTGAGAAGTGGTGCAAGTTTGAATCCAATGCAAACCATGTTTATTCAAGTTCATTTCGAGTTCATTTTGTTTGAACTAGTGTTCTTGTTGGTCTCATTTTATCTTTCGAGTTCTGGATGGCCCAATCCATCCTTTTGCCCTAGATGATTTTGCCTCTTTGAATGTTGTTGGAAGGTCAGACTGGGTGCTTATGGAAGGTCTCTGAGGCTGGAAGGAGCCTTTTACATTTACAACCGTCAAGTAACATCCTGGGAGTACAAACTAGTTGGGTTTTACTGTTACAAGGTGAGTTGGCTGCCTTGAGCAGTTTATCTTGGGTACGTGTAGAACAGGGCCGTGAAACTTGTGGCCTGTGGGCCGGATGCATCACACACTGGCCACGCCCACCCTCAGTTTAGCAAAGGGGGAAAGTAGTGATACATCATGCGATGACAATGTAACTTCATGAGCTTGACATCCCTGCTGTAGAAGAAATTCAGTACAGAAAGTAGGCTGAGCTGATTGGGAATTTACTGCAATCAGGAAGCTTTTCCATCTCAGTCACATTGACCAGGATGGAAGAGTTCCAGTTCAGTTTATGGGCCTGGCACAGGTGAGGTTCCATGGCAGTCAGTGGAAGAACAGAGCTCTGTTGGGACAGCTCTTTCCAACACCTGAAGTTTGGAGTCCCGGCTGCTCCTTCCTCCTGAAAATGGCCATTCTTCCTGCGCCCCAAAGGGTTTGCTCCTTCGGTCTGCTTTATTTGCACCACATGGGTTGGGCATGACAACAGTGTCTTCTATTGATGGTTCATGCTTTTTGCACCCTTATTAGTAATGGTGTAGGAGACAGTTGTTTTTTTTAAAGGCATCTTGAGTTGAGAAGAGTCCTGAGTCAGAAATGGGGAGCTTCGCCTCCTCCAGATCCTCCAGCATCTCTCATCACTGGCCCTGTTGTTGTGCAGCAACTGGCAAATCAGAGGTCCCATTGTTTCTTTCTTCCTTCAAACATTGAACTAAGAATGGCATAGATACACCAGGGCTAAAGCAAAATAAATGTTAGCCTGTTTGTGTCTCACAGCCCGGAGTGTGTTAGAGGCCATAGGCCTTACCCTCAGCTGGTGGGGCAGTAATGTCAGGGGCCTTTGAAGAGCATCTGACTGGAAAGAAGTTGCTGGAGGGGTAGACCTTGCTTTGTATATGGGGTCACACAACAGTTAGAGCTAGTATATGACAAGCCATGATGAAAACTTCATTGAGCAGGATTTGGGGGAGGAGATTGTTGTCAGAAAAGGGGTATGTTCCATGAATTTCCTAATGACGGTGCCTTATGCCCCCCACCCCCACCTAGCTTGTCACCTGGCAAAATGTGGCCTTTGGGGCATGAAATCTGTGGCTCTGCTGAAAACACTTGGCTATTTAGTCCTTGGCGGATAGGCTACCAAACTTTCTTCTGTGTTCCAGTCCCATTTGCCCACTGGAACATTTAACATTAGTGCCATTGGGATGGACCCCCTTTCAAAAGTAGACAGAGCAGCTCAAAATGGCCCCACCTTGGAAATAGTGGAGTGGCAGGGAGGGAGGCATTGTAACTAAGGTGATAGTAATAGCAATAGCACTTAGACTTATATACCGCTTCAGGGTGCTTTATAGCCCTCTCAAAGCATTTTACAGAGTCAGCATATTGCCCCCCAACAATTCGGGTCCTCATTTTACCCGGCTCGGAAGGATGGAAGGCTGAGTCAACCTTGAGCCTGGTGGGATTCGAACTGCCAAATTGCAGGCAGCCGGCAGTCAGCAGAGTTGCCTGCAGTACTGCACTCTAACCACTGCACCACCGCAGCTCTAAAGGAAGTGCTCTGCGACTTCTTTATATATGGTAGAAATATTTCCATCATGGGAAATAATTCTGAGAAGAATTTTTTTAACAAGATGTCAGTGGGAATATTCCTGAGCCTCAGTTGCAAGTGGTGTTTTGGGTAGACAGTGTGGAAGCTCTGTTGAATCTGTGGATGCTGGGAAATCAGGGCAAACAGTGCCTGAGAAAAGAAGCTGTGCTAAGGTTTCACAGAAGGAAAATCCTTGAGCACAGAATGTACACAATTTTCAGTTGATATTTGTCCATGGAGGCTGAAGGCCAGGAGCCGGGCTCAGAGGTCTCCCCTCCCCCTCCCCCCCGGCGCAAAAAAGGGTATACCTAAAGTGGGGATGAAAAGGAATGTTTAAAATAATGAAGAACTAGAAAAAGACATGTGTAGGATGGGACTTGATGGAAAGGTGAGTGGAAGCCATGGATTTGGACCGCTGATGGCTCTGCAGAAGCTCCGCACTATCCTGCTGCTGTAAGTGGAGTTTGAGGCTCAGGGAGTGGCCTTTTACACCAGGCATGTAGTGCTGAATCTCAAGGATTCTGCTCAGAAGCAGAGTAGATTCTTCAAGGCAGATGTCTGCCCTTTCCTGGAATAGGGCATTAGTGACCATGAAGCTTAGGAGAGTCTGCAGTCTAAATGATGACAGAGGAATAAAAGGTTTGTGTAGGGATGTCCATAATAAGGAATTTATTGGTACTTCATTGCAAGCTCTCTCTTCACTTCTAGTAAGCAGGTTGTCATGGACCAATATGATTTTTACATCTTGTTTCCATGTCGATTATTTCTTATGCCAATTGTCTTCCTATCACTACACTATAGTGATCGGCTTCCACTATACTAGTCCACAACTTTCCAAACATTCTCTGGTGTAGAGTGAGCTTTGAACGTGGGTTTTGGGTGAGATTTCTATTATCTCTTGTTTCTCTTGTTTCATTAATGCTGGCTCTATGAGTAGCAAGATTGGCAGGATAAAGACACACACATATATTTGCCTAATTGAATCTGAAGGTGTGATGGTTCATGGAATATATTGGGAAGGTATTACTTGCTCAGAGGACATTCATGGAAACCTGCTGTGGAAGTCTTTCATGTGCGATGCTGTTGGTTAACTTCTGTTTGGTTCTGGTGCTTGCGGAGTGAATAAATGAGGAGGCTGACCGGAATTTGCCAAGGGACCAAAGCAGCTGAATGTTTTGAGAGATTGTTTACTAAACTATGAGACCAGACAAAGGAGGAATCTCTTGATTAGCTGCCAGCTGCAATGGGTGTGACCTAAAAGCTGCCAGATGTCCAGTGCAGGTGACTGCTTCCTCCTGGAGAAACAGACAGGGGAGGGGGGGGGCAGTAAGGCAGCAAGTTTCCTGCTCACTAAATGAAGGAATAGGAATCTGCCTGGACAAATGGGAAGAGGCGTCCTTAACAAATTTTCTTTACAAGCCAAGAGATTATTTATGCATAGCAAACCTGAGAAGAGAAGGAAAAGAAATAAACTTTTGTTTTCTACTGGGGGAGGGCTTCCCTTTTTTAAAAAAGAAAAAACCACCTTGGGGTTTACATGATAGTTTTTATATATCTCCTACCTTGAAATATACACCACAGTTTGGGGGCATGCAGGTTGCCTCCTTGATTAAAGAAACATTAATGGATCAGTTTGTTTGCTACTTTTGTATTTATAGATACATAAAATTTGTATCCTTGAGACAGGAACTCTCTGGAATATCTCTGATCTGGTTTGCACCCTTTTGAAAATTGCACTTGTTTATAATCGCATAGACCTCAATGTTAGGAAAGTTGAATTCTCCCCCCTGCACCCAGAAAGCACATTCTAGGCTACGGGAAGCACTTCAGGAGGACTCAACATCCCCTGACTCTGCAAGTGACTTTTTGGAAAATGGAAGAGGCCAGACGACCTTCCCCTGCTGTTTTTTGATTCCGCCTTTCCTGATATGGCGAAACCGAGAAGGCAGAGCCATCTAGTCAAAATAAATACATATTTTTTAAAAAGGTTAAAGTATCTCTGTGGAAAAAACTGACCCAGATCCTCTAGTCAGAAACCTGCAAACCTGCAGCTCTCTGGGAATGGGGCAGGGGGCTGGAGTGTGTGTGTGTGTGTGTGGGGGGGCTAAACTAAAGGCCTAAAAGAGGCTCTTCTTGCCACCTACAATAGGAAAGCTTGTGGCTGTGTTTATTTTCTCAGATGACCAAAAAGCTAACTTGTTTGCATTTTCTCTCTTTTTTCTTTTGCAGATGAACGGGACCGGGTCCAGAAAAAGACCTTCACAAAATGGGTGAATAAGCACCTGATGAAGGTAAGCCCCTCACACCTCTGATTCTGCTAGATCTGTTCTCCTCACCCTTCTCCCCCTCTTTCATTTTTAAAGCTGACACAGAAGAAGGTTGGCATTCTCGTGCTGGATGCTTTTCATACGTGTCCAGGAAAAGATTATCCAATGCTGTGAGTTAGTTCTTTAAAGTGTGCCTGCTCCTAGCTCTTATAACAGCAGGGAAAAAAAATCTCTGAAGCAAAACAGGGTTGGGTAAAAGAAGATGGATCAGCATACTTAGTAATCAGGTGGCTGGTCTGCAGTTCTTGCATAGCAGATTTCCCTCCTCCAGTGAGAAGTTCTCTGCACGTGGGTTTCTCAACCTTGGCCGCTTTCAGAGAGGTGGACTTCAGCTCCCAGAATTTCCCAGCCAGCTCTGCAAGGCTGGAGAATTTTTGGAATTGAAATCCACCCCTCTGAAAGGCTGCCATGGCTGAAAAAGTTTCCTCTACTTGTTCTGTGCAGTCCTCAGCAGCCGCCCAGCGTTGTTTTTCTGCTCTGCCCTCACAGGTGCGCAAGCACATCAATGATCTCTACGAGGATCTGCGAGATGGCCACAACCTCATCTCCCTGCTGGAGGTCCTTTCGGGCGTCAAGTTGGTGAGTTTGCAAGATGCCGCAAGGGAAGCGACTTTCCCAGGTCAGGTTAAGGCTAAGACGTGCCTCCCCAACAGGAACGAAACCTTCACACCAGGAGATGGAAACATTTCTGACACCCTGTCCTAAGCGTGTCCTTACATTTTTTAATGGTTGATCCTGGGCTGAGTTGCCACGTCTCTTCTCATCCTTAATTTCTTACCATAAAATTATTGTTAAGGAGTTTTAATTTCAAAGAGTCCTTCATTTAGAAGGGGGCTTTGAGGCCATTGAGTCTCACCCCTGCTGTGCGCAGAAATCCAAATTGAAGCATCCCAGGCGGAGGAGGGTTGCCCTGAGCGTGTTCCTCAGAGAAGGACATCCACCCCAATTTGACTGCCAAATTGTTATTAAGGCTTTTTTGTGTGTTTTACTCCCACTTGGAATCTGCAGCCTCCATGTGCATGTTCCATGTCCTGCACCTTAATGAAAGAGAATGGATATGTGGCGATCTTTCACAAGTTTGAAACATGCCATCCTATTCCAACTCCCTCTTTCTCTTCTCAGGGGTAAACACTTTCAATCTCTCCTCACAAGGTTTTGTTTTTAGTTCCCTGGTATTCTTGTTGCCTTCTTTTCTGGTTTGTCTGAATGTGTGAAGCCACCCCTGGATCCAGAGAAGCCTGACCAAAGCAGAATGGAATGGAACAATGACTTTCCATCCTAGCACATGAGGTCATAGCATTTATTTTGATCTGTGTCCTTCTTTGAAAAGATAACATTTCTGCTTACAGCTAACTTTGGGGTGCCATGCATAGGGGATGGAGTCACACAAGTGTTAGAGCTAAGCTTAATTTCAGATCCCTCCAAAAGGCCCCTGTAGGTATTGTGGCTTCCTGTCTCAAGGGCTTAAACGTGGGATGGGATGGCTTTCACTTCTAACAGTATAGATAGTCCTGGTCTCCCATACTCCCAGTCTGATTGTGTTCAATGTTGGAGCATTATTCTCCCTGTCAGGAGATTTTGCCTTAGTTCTAGGTTGCTAAGGGGAAATTTTCTGATGCTGAGAACAATCAACCAATGGAACAGCTTCCCTCCAGAAGTTGTGGGTACTGCATCACTTCAGGCTTTTCAGAAGGGACTGGACACCCACGTGTCTGAAATGTTATAGGGTCTCCTGCTTGAGCGGGGGTGGACTGGAAGATCTCCAAGGTCCCTCCCAACTCTGATGATGATGATGATACTTTCAACAGGGCCTTAATGGTCCCACTCAGGGTGCTTGTGGGAAGTCTCCTAGGAGGGCCCAGAGACTTGTCGCTTTGCTGGAATTTGGAAGTTGTCTAGTTGCCTGATGAATCAAGCTCCCCGTTTTTGCAGCAAGTCTCTCCAGTTCTGAAGAAGCTTCTTCCTCAGAAGTTGGGCTGCCAGCACTGAGTCCCTTGCTCTTTTCTCTTCGCAGGGGGGGGCAGGGTGGTGGTGGTCTCTGGCACTCTTCTAGCAGGTCCTTCTTGTCCAGGCCTCCCTACTGGACATCTTGCCACAAGGATTTCAGCTTAAAACTTAAGAAAGTAATTATGGAGGTCACTCAGTGAGAGTTCTCCATTTTGTGAACTGCGCTTGGAAAGAAAAGGACAAAATAATGTTTATCTTGGACCTTTTATAGATGGCCGTTGTGGAACCAGCCCTGAAATTCAGTATTTTGCTAAGCTCATATTCAGAGTTATTTCTCCCCTGGAAGGGGAATTGCAGCTTGGTGGTCCCTGTAATGGGAAACAGAGCCTGAGCAGGCGACAATGTGAGACGATCATGGCAGGAGAAGAAGCCCTCTTCTGCTGGGCAGATTCATTGTTAATATCGATCGTTTTATTTGCCTGGCATGTGGAGAGGAGCCCCACCCCCACAAAAAGAAGAAGATGCAGAAGGGGGCGTGAGGCAGAATCTCCAAGGTGCCTGCAGCAACCGGTTGGTTCAATGTGCAACTGAAAAGTTGGGAAATTGTTTGCTGCAGCCCAACTTACTTGTCTGTACAACTCGGTTCTTTTTGTTTCGTAATAATTCTATTAAATTTTATAAAACACACACATTAAAACTAACAGTCAAGAAGTTCTTATATTTTTAGTTCTTTGCCTCTCAATCCTTTCCTTTTTCCCCTCTTTCCCTTGGACACAAAGCATGTTCTCTGCCATCCAAAAGGTTTGGTCCTAAACTGTTTCCGCAACAGCAGCTGACCTGCGCCCTGTAACATTTTTCCCTATCAGGTGGCTCACTTCTGGAAGCTCTGGATGTTGGGTGAACATGGGCTGTGGAAGATCTGGAGGAGCTGTGCATTGGAAAAGACATTTTGGACAGGGAGGCAGGCAAAGGACATGTTTGTGCACTGCTCTTCCTGTGTATTTGTTGGGTGTGGCATTTTTCTTTCTTTGGTGTGTCTCCCATGTTCTCCCATTTAGTACTGTATTGTCCATCCTATTTATTAGCCCGAGGAAACCTCAGGGCAGAAGACTCTTTGCTTGGTGAAAGTCCCACCCTGGAGTCGCTTGGGCAGCGAAGACTGTGAGGAGGAGGAGGATACAGTAGGTCAATGCCCACCATGGAGGAGCAATAGCAACTGGTACTGGACACATTCCGATAATCCAGAAATACCTCAGATTTCAGGCATTCCATTTCTAAGAAATGGAAATGACCAAATGACAGATGGCATGTGAGCCTGTGACATGGCATCTTTCCCAGAGCCTTTGGTTACATTTGTGGGATGAAGACAGGTGGAGTCTCCCCTGCCCTGAATTCTACTTTGTAGCTCTGTGTGTGAGTAGATCACCTGCCCAGGAAAGAGCCAGATGGAGCTGGATGTCTCCAAATGCTGCAAGCCAAAGGAAGGGACGGATCCAGGGGAAGGTGGGGAGGACGGGGAACCCAAGGGAAGGAGTGGCCCCCCTCATTTCTTACCCCGAGGACCCCAGTCAATTGCCCACATGTTGTGCTATCCTGGAGACATCCAACAAAGGAAGGGAGCAGGTTTTCTTTGCTTCCCTTTTACAAGGTCACCCTTGCCCTAAAACCTTGGCCGCTTGAATCAGTTTTGATGTTGCCAAGGGGCATGCTGCTTTTCTTTCAAAGGAGAACAAACTTCCTTCTCCCCTCCCAGAGGCTGGAATAGGATTTCATTTAGGACTTGAAGGTTGTGAGGAATTCACTGGATTATCTGGATGTGTTTCTGGTGTCGGTAGCTGGGAATGTGTGAAGAATACTAACTCACGTAGTGTGAGCACACAATGGTTTGTCTTTTTTGCAGTTCTTGAGCACTTCCACAAGCTTCTTTTGTTCCCAGATGTGTAACCACAGGCCAGCCTTCCTCAGGCTCCCAGATGTGTTGGGAATGGGGCTTCCAAAATGGCTAGTCATGCGTTTGGGAAGTGAACGCTAGGAGGAAGCCACCTGTCACAATAGAGAGGGGAAGTTGGCAGAATGTTTTCCTCTGTGTGCAGAAACAGGCCAGGATCCTTCCCTGAAGAGTCTCGTGCTGCAGAACCAACACCTTGTTCTGCAGGCTGCCCGTTCGCTTGCCTTTGCAACCAGATGGTTCCCTTCGTGTGCTCTGCAAGGAAAGCAGCCTTGCCACAGGCCGCTGGGTCTCTGCTTGGCCAAAGAGGGGTGTTGGGCAGAGAGAGAGCCATTAGGGAGGAGAGTTACCTGCCCTTTGTATATGAGGATGAGAGAGAGATTTGGGCAAAGTGCCCTTCGGGAGAAGAGGTCTCCTGCTCCTCCTCCTCCTTCCTAGGTGAGCCCTGTTTATGTTTTTTTAATACTATTTGTACAGGATCTCACAATGGCATAGATTGTGCCCCCTCCCTCCCTCCCAGTTCTCCCCAGGGTGAGCTGAGTGAGGAATCTAGCCCTGACCTTGGGGACAGGAGGGGAGGAATCCTTCAAGGGGACTTTCTGGCTCCTGAGAAACAGAGAAGCGTGAGAAACTCGGAAGAAGTACAAGGCTGGGCAGAAAGGATTTCAAAGTCCTGCTATTCCACTTAGTTCTTTTCAGTAAACAGCACCCCATGCCTGTTTCTTGCCCTTATTTTGCACCCCCAAAATCTGGGTGGGGTTATTTTGAGTTTCTTTCTGGTGTTCCTTTTTCTCAGGAAATCGGGGTACACCATAAATTAGCATAGCTTTGCTCCCCTGGAGTGCTAGAGCCTCCCTGAATGGCTCCTTCCTCCTTTCCCCCAAGGCCAGTTCCTCATCCCTTCTCAGGTTGAGGCCGGACTTGAACATGGGCATGTCTGCTCTGGGTCCAGCATCTTCAGTACCCCATCCTGGCCAGGGTCTTGACCTGAGACCCCCAGAGGCCTTGTTAAAAACAACCATTGACGGCTGCCTGTTGTTGCTGCTGCTTCTCACTTGTGCTTGAAAGCCATTGGGTTGCTGCTGGGCCAGGAGCTCTCTCTGGATGGCTTGGCACTCTTTTTCCTGGTTGGGGGTGGGGGGTGGCTGCCCCTTTATTGGCTGCTGCACGGCAGTTGCACAGTGCAGCTCGGGAGGTGGGTAGCCCCTTGGGCAGGGCAGACCAAGGGGAGAAGGGGGCACGCTCTTGGCTGTAGGGTGCAACGGTAGAGCTGTCACTTATTGCAGCATGCTTTTCATGTTATTTCTGGACGACTCTGTGACCTTGGCAGGGCCTGGGTCCTCCAGGGCAGCATCTTTGCCCTGGTCCTCCTCCTCCTCCTTGGTTCAGTCCATTCAGAGGAATGTTTCATGCAGCCTCCCTCATTTCTCACCATCTGTTTTGCCTTTTTTGCTTCCCTGGATCTTCACATCTTCTAAAAGCCCCCCCACCCCCAATTCTCTGGTCCTCTAGATGTTGTGGATTTTGGCCATGCTGGCTGGAAACAAGTTGCAGTTCAAAGTATTGGGAGGGCTGCAGTTGGGAAAGGTGCTCTTAAAGCTGTGCCTTTACGTCTCCCCTTAAATCGTTGCTTGATTACAGCCGCAGTGACTCCATACTGGTTTCCTGGTAGTGGGGGCCATATGGCACCTGAAGCCAAATCGCGTAGGAAGCCAGCCACCCTCTCATGATCCAGAATGACGTTTTGTGTGAGAGCCCCTGGCATTGCCTGAAGTTGGCAACTGACTCCACCAGATTTTTGTCAGGCAACCCATGAACCAGAAAACAGGCTAAGAAACAGGCTGAGCGTTCATCCTGTTCAGCCCCACCCCCAGCCCAATGCAGACTGGCCCCCTTGGTGCCTTGAGCCCAGGCCCAAAGGTGAGCAGTGCGATGGGGAATCTCAGCCGCTCATCTGGGTGGTCCATCCATTCAGTGGGTGGGGGAACTTTCCTGTTCCTTGGTAAACAACACTTGGATCTCTGGTAAGGAGGAAGGACCGGCCACTCCCCACGTCTTAAATTCTTCCTTGGCTTCCTGCCAACTGAGAGGGAAGGAACAGGCCTCTCTAGGCCCTTGCCAGCCCCCTCAGCCCTTTATGTCAGGTGGGGCTGCTCTCCCTGCTTAGAGGGGCCGGCAGCTGCTGAGAACCAGGCAAGAACTTGGCCTACCTGCTTGGCCTGCTGGTGAACCCCACCACCTGTTCTGTAATGGAAACTGCTTTGGATGGACATGCTTAGCATCTGAACATTAGTTTCCCCTCCCCCAATGTTTGTCAAATAGGTTGGATCATCCCATAATTTAGAGGGGTAAAATATTTACCATTTTTACTCTTTCGTTCTTGTCCTCGTTTTTGTTTGACAGATTTTAAATAAAAAATAAATAAATAAATTCCCACTGGCCCACCTGGTGGGCTTCAGGTTGGAGAAGGTTATTGGAGCTCAGAGTTGTCCTCTTTGGTTGGTCTGGGCTAAACAGGGAAAACAGGGAAACGAGAAAAAGTGGGCTTGTTTAGCAATCCCCTTTCCTCTTCCTCCCTCGGACGGATGAATTTGCGGGCAGAGAGGCTGATTCAGGCCCAGGCCTTCCAAAATGGTCCCTCACATTGACCAAACTGTCAGCCATTGAGCTTGTAAGAAATGTGGACTTCCGCTCCTAGAATGCTGGCTGGGGAATTCTGGGAGCTGAACTCCACCCACCTTAAAGTTGCTGTGATGGAGGAATCTTGATTGACGGGGTCAGAACCTTCCTTGGTTTCCATGGCTGTTGCTCCAGCCATGTTGACGTGGCCCAGCTGAGCCCTGCAGGGACGGATCCCCCCAAGGGAGGCCCAGGCTTCTCTCGAGGTGGCAGGAGGCATTTGCCTTGGTCTGAGAAGGGCTGAGCTCCGTTGTCTCTTTTACAGCCTCGAGAAAAGGGGAGGATGCGCTTCCACCGCCTGCAGAACGTACAGATTGCGCTGGACTTCCTCAAACAGCGACAGGTAAGTGCTTCTTCCTGTGGCCCCTCCGCCCACCTTCCCCTTTTCTCTCTTCAGTGTCCTGCAAAAGATGGGATTTCCTTTGCTTGTTTCACTTAAGCTGAGGGAGGGGAGATGTCAACTGAGTTTGCCAATCTTACCTGTTTAGTTGAACTTGGGCATTAGGGCCTCGCTTCTTCCCCCTTTTCCCTCCCCAACCGTGCTGTGAGGGAGGGCAGGCTGAGAGAGAGGGGCCACCTGGAGCTCCAGAAGGGATTCAGGCCAGTCTCACTTACGATTTGTCCACCCACCACACTGGCTGCCCACTACACCCACACCTCCTCCACCCAGGGACCCAGAAAAGGTAGTCCCACTTCTGGATATTGTCAGTCTTCAAGACAAAGTTGCGGGGGGGGAGGGGCTGTTAGGCAGAGAAGGATGTGTACATTGAGGAAATGAACATATAAATGCACCCAGAGACCGAAATGTTGATTGCAAAAATGGAGCAATTTGGAAAACCACACAGGAATAGGGACCACTTGAGAATCCAGTTTCAGTCATTACAGGAAAAAGAAGGCTATTAGAAGGTGCATGAACAAGCACAAATGGAGAGAAATGGAGAGGAGGCTTCTGCTGAGGTTCCCCTTTGCCCCAGAGGCGTTCAGACCGGGCAGGGAGGGAGCTGCCCCAGGACTCTGCAGCTGGCCACTCCATTTCTGCCTGGCCGGTTCAAGGGCAGGGCCTGTGCAGCGAGGCCTCAGGCTGAAGAGGGCTGCTTGCGGTGTGTTTGCTGGGAAAATCCTGATTCGAGTCTGGAGCAGCGACACCTTTTCCTCCTCGTCCTGCCCCAACAGGCTCACTGGGGAATGGAGAGGATGTCACGGGTGAGCTTCCTTCCCCACAGCCTCTGGGGGCTGCTGGCTCATAAGAGTGCCAACAGCTTAATGGTGCCCGTTGGCCTGCGTTTAAAAATACTCCAGAGTCTTGCTGGAGGCACAGGGTTCATCCTTCCCCTGCTCTGCCATGTGACTGCAAAGAGCAGGGGAAACGCTCCCCTGTCAGGACGGATCGGAGACAGGATTGTCATTAATACCCTTCTTAAATCCAGGGCGGGGACGACAGCGCCCTCAGCACCTTTCAGAAATCGTGATGAAATCTTAGCACACTCAGGATCTGTCTGTGTTCCCCAAGCTGGAACCCCCAGGCCTGCCAGATCTGGTGCTCCCCAAATTCCCCGTTCTCACGGCCCCAAATGGGGAATCGGCCTGGGAAATGCTCCAGGCAGCCAGCTGGATCTGGGGTTTGGCTGAGGTGAATCTCCTCTGGTTCCTTTCCCAACCTACCCACCTGGAGGGTCACAAACTAAAGAAATAATCCCTGAGATCTCCACGGGCTGCAAGGAGGCATTTCCAGTGACATGACAAGGTTGGCAGGACTGGAGGTGTTGGCTGTGCTTTGGGAAGTGGGAGTTTGCAAGCCTTTATTTATGCATCCAGCTGCCCATCTCAAACCAGTGACTCTGGGCAGCCAACAATCATACAAGCTTATACTTTGAAGAGTAGGAATACATGTGTTTTTTACAAATCTTAACACACACATTTCCCTTCTCCCTCATTTTTGCCCAAAATAACAAAACAGTCAAATAGCGGTGCTCTGGGGCACAAAATTGGAGTGGGGTTGCAGTATTTGAAGGACTGCCACAAAGAGGAGGGGGTCAAATTATTTTCCAAAGCAGTGGAAGGCAGGACAAGAAACAATGGTTGGAAACTAATCCAGGAGAGAAGCAACCTGAAACTAAGGAGAAACTTCCTCACAGGGAGGACAATTAACCAGTGGAACAGCCTGACACCAGAAGTTGTGGGTGCTCCATCACTGGAGGGTTTTAATAGAATAGAATAGAATAAAATAGAATACCTTTATTGTCATTGCATTCTACAAATACAATGAAATTTGAAAGCTACTCCAGCACAGTGCCCCAAACACCACATCACAGTCACACTACAGAGTATTTAAAAATTAAAATAATTAAAATAACAATAATAATAATAATAATAATTTAAAACCTAGTCTAAAACCTATCTAAAACATATAGTAAGTTAGATAGTTTAAAAATGCCAGTATATACATAGGGCTAAATCACATATGCATTGTTTGATTCAAGACAATTACTGCCTTGGAAAAGAAACTGTTTCTCAATCTATTAGTCCTCATTTTAAGACACCTATAATGCCTCCCTTATGGTAACAGTTCGAAATATGAATGTCCAGGATGAGAACAGTCTGTGGAGATTTTTAGTGCTCTAGAGAGGAGTCTGGTCTTCGCAATTTATTTATTTATTTATTTATTCGACTTGTATGCCGCCCTATTCCCTAAGGACTCAGGGCGGCGAACATTAAAACAGAGAAAAATTTACAATAAAACAAAATTAAACAATGATCAAGCCAAATAAAATTAAAATAAACCCAATCTCTTCCAAAGAAGAAAGAGAGCAACCGATGATTTTTTGTGCTGTTTATAACTCTCTGGAGCATCTTCTTATCCACTGCAGAGCATCCAGCATACCACACCATTACACAGTCTGCCAAAATGCTCTCGATGGTAGAACGGTAAAAAGTAACCAGCAACTTCTCAGCCAGACCCCTCTTTTTCAGCAGCCTCAGAAAGTGCAGGTGCTGTTGGGCCTTCTTTACAGTGGCCATAGTGTGGACCGACCAAGTAAGGTTGTCGGGAATATGAGTTCCTAGAAATTTAAAACTATGAACTCTTTCCACACAATCTCCATTGATATATAGTGGGAGAGGCTCTGCTTTGCATCTTCTGAAGTCTATAATCAGTTTTTGGTCTTTTTGATGTTCAGGGTGAGGTTATGACTCTTGCACCACAAGACCAGACTGAGAACTTCTGACCTATAGGCTGCCTCGTCTCTTCCTGATATGAGTCCCACCAACGTGGTGTCCTCTGCAAATTTTATTATAGAGTTAGTGGGACAAGAGGGAGCACAGTCGTAGGTGTAGAGTGAATGCAAAAGGGGGCTCAGCACACAGCCCTGTGGAGAGCCAGTGCTGAGAGCAAGAGTGGAAGAAAAATAGCTGCCAATCCTAACCATTCGGGGTCTGTTAGTAAGAAAGTCCTTTATCCAACAGCAGATGTGAGAGGAGAGGCCCATTTCCAGCAACTTCTTAATCAGTATATCCGGAATGATGGTATTAAAAGCATCCTTACATAGCTCCCACTAGGGTCCAAATGGTTCAGTGCAACGTGGAGAACCATGGCAATAACATTCATAAGTAGAGTCTAGAGACAGTCACTTATCTAAAATGGTATAGGATCTCCTGCATGAGTAGGGGGCAGGACTAGAAGACCTCCAAGGTCCCTTCCACTTATTTATAATGAAATCAAAGTCCCTCTTTCTCCCAGGTGCTTAATGTAAGAAGCTAGCAGGCATCTCTTTCAGTCAAGCAGGACAGTGTCTATCTGCCTCTTGAGAGACACAATTGAAAAATGGAAGCCATGTGAAAAATGGCTCTCACAAACCACTAAATAGTGTGATCCTGAGGAGGCATGCAGGCCTGAGTGCTGAGCAGGCAGCCCTCCTTAAGCAAGCCGCCATTGCCTGAGGAAGCTGTCAGCCTAGTGAGTCTAAGCTAAAGCCAGCGCTGACTAGGAGAATCTGAGGAGATAACGACTTTGGCAGGCCGTGAACATCTGGGCCAGTTTCAGAAAATGCCACGGATGTCCACCTGCTTGCATGTAGTCTTTTGACATACAGCTGAAGTGGAGCCTGCCCATGGTATGTTGTATGTCATAACGGTTGTAAAATGGATTGGTCATGAGACCGACTCACCAATTTTTGTGGTGGTCTTTTAGTAAATGCAGGGGTTTTAAGGTTCATAAAGAGAATGCTGTAGCCATCAAGTGAACCACTGTTTGGCTATGGGCGATTCTGTTTTGCCAAAACCAGAAGGGCCAGTTTCTGGTGGCTGCTGCAAACAGCCCTAACTATGATTGCCTGAGGTTTGGTCATGTTATTACGGAAGGAACCCAACTATTGGAACTTTGATGCCATGCCACGAGTTGAGGTCTATCTGTATAGCCAAAAGCTCCTCATCCCTCAAGTGAGAGATCTTCAGACCTTCTGGCCCCAGCATTGCCAACTCTCCACATAGACCCCTCAGCTGAGGGATGTGCTCAAAGGGCCTCTTAATGGGCAGCAGAGGTTGAGTGAGTGAGGTTCCAGGTCCCATTCCAATCCCTTTGCACAGGACCAAGGCCCTTCCCCTTCCTGCTTGCCTCTTGGCAGCATGATCCAGGTGGGAAGGTTCTCATGAACACAAGGCAGCCAGGATGTCCCATAAGTTTCTGGTTCAGATTTGTGGGGAACTTTGGCAAATCTTGTTGGGGGTGCTCTGTATGCACAGGAAAGCATTATCTGGCTATGTGCGCATATTTCTGTAAATCGCTCTGTCTAAAAAGTATTTTACTACAAGCGGGGCTCCTTCCCCCCAATTCCATTAAGATGAGGTAGGCATTGCGTTCTTTCCAGTGGTGGGTTTTGTTGGGTGTGGGTTCAGCCAGTGCAGGCTTGCCTTCTATCAGGTCTGAAGGTTAATTCTTGGAAAGATAATCCTTGGGATGGAGATGGTATAATAAGAAATCTTTGTGACCTCATTCACATGCCAAGAGATACAGTACAGATTAGCTCTTGGGAAAATTAACATTTAAATGCTGTAGGGCAGGAATGTTTTAAAAGTGTCACAGTGGAAGCTTTATAGGAACGTGACCATTTGGGGCATCTTAAGTATGTTGTGAAACTAAAACTCAGGTACATAATGAACACTGAATATTTTTCAGTATTTTGCAGTGTGGTTTACAAATCAGGGAAACATGCATACAAATGCAAATATTAACAGCCAAAAATACCCACAGAAGTATGCATAAAACAGGTTTATTTATTTATTTGATATTATTAACTGCCCAACTCCAGTGGGCTCTTGGTGTCATAAAATGCTGTTTATAAATTCAGAAAAACAAATAAAACATCAAACCAAATGAACAGCCCAGAGCAATGCTATTTTATAAAGGGCACACTGAAACAAGAGAGGCAACACATCATGCCCAGATCTGAAGGCTTTTCCAGGCCCCAGAAGATCTCTGCAGATGTTCTGGTACAGTTTGTGACAGAGAAGGCCCCCCTTCCTGGGTCCTGTAAGATGACCGTGTTAAAGGGAGGTGACCTGGAGGACACCGGCCAGTACCAGGCAGGCAGAACCTGTTCGAGAAGGGCTTTCCCTCAGATATCCGGGCTCTTTGCTTTTATAGGTTTTCTTAGATTCTTAGAATAGAATGAGCTGGAAGGGACCTTGGAGGTCTTCTAGTCCAGCCCCTGCTCAAGTAGGAGAACCTATACCATTTTAGATAAGTGACTGTCTAGACCAGCTGTGGGCAAACTACGGCCTGGGGCTGGATCCAGCCCGTTCGGCTGTTCTATCCGGCCCGAGCGAAAGAGCGGAGGGTTCTCTTGCTCTCCCAGAAGGCTACGTGAAGTAATCTAACTTTGAATTTATATTAGTTCACACAAACACTCCATCCATGCTTTTGTTCCGGCCCTCCGTCCAGTTTAAGAACCCATTGTGGCCCTCAAGTCAAAAAGTTTGCCCACCCCTGCTCTAGACTCTTCTTTAAAATCTCCCTTGATGGAGCACCTACGAGCAGTGGTGGGATTCAACTGGTGTTACTACAGGTTCGTTGAGTACGTTTTGCGTAATCAACGCGCGCGTGTAAGAAAACCTTTAGCTGTGCCACCGGGACAGCTGAAAAGCGCTGCGTGCAGGTACATAGCATTTGGAAAGCCTCTTTTTTCCTGCTTTTTCAACCTCAGCTGTGTTGCGCAAAGCAGCTGAGGTTGAAAAAGCAGGAAATGAAGGACAGGTAAGAGCCCAGGCAGGCGGCTGGGCCAAACAGCAGCAGTCCACCAGGGCCTTGACTGGGCTGTGGGTAAGGGAGGCAGGAATTGACCCAAGTGCCATCTGGAACCCTACCGGGTCCATCAGGTGCCTGGGGCAGAACCACCTAGTCGGTTCCACCTCCCAGCGACGCGGGGTGGCATGCTGGAAGGCCAGCCGGAGGAGGTAATGATCGGTCCATGACAGGGGTTGAGTAGTTGGTGATCCCCCACCCAGAGCATTACACCACTGTCCAGAGATAAAAACAAGGTCGAGCGTGTGCCCCCCACCATGAGTTGGACCCTGAATTATTTGGGTCAGATCCATGGCCGTCATGTAAGCCATGAACTCCGATCCATCCTCGACGCTCCACCCAGAGAAGGCAGATTGAACTCCCCCAGAACAATAAGTCTGGGGAACTCAACTGCCACCGCCGATAGGACGTCGAGTAGCTCGGGCAGGGCCATTGTCACGCAGCTGGGAGAAAGGTACATGAGCAACAAGCCCAGCTGACCACCAGGGCCCAACCTCAGGAGGAGAGACTCACACCTGCCTATCTGAGGGACAGTGACCTCCCGCAGACAAAGGGTCTCCCTAATAACAACTGCCACCCCCCCGCCCCTACCCTGGGCTCGAGGTTGGTGCAGCACACGGGAACCTGGCAGGCACAACTCAGACAGAGGGACTCCTCCCTCTGGGCCCAACCAGGTCTCCGTAATGCAGGCCAGGTCCGCGTCTTCCTCCTCGATCAAATCACAGATGAGGGGAGCTTTGTTCATCACGGACCTGGCATTTACATAAACCAACCTGAGCCCAGGGGCCTGGTCTCCTGTACCCCTGGGGAAATGGGTGGAAACAAGAGGGTCAGAGCTCGCCACCGCTCGAAGATAGCGGGGGCGCGCTCCTGAGCTCCGATACAGCCCTCCGTTCCTCCATCTCCTGCCATTCCCAATCGCCGTGGGGATTGCAATCCCCACCCCTTCCCCTAGAGCCCCGGAGCACCCCAACCCCGTCCTCTCCCCGTCGCAACCCGCTCCTGACCTGGACTGGAATTGCAATTGGTCCGACGGAACCCCCCCCAAGTTCCAACCGGGGCCTACACCCCACCCCCCTCCCTAACCCCTTTAAAAATTTACTTTAAAAATTAGACAACGGTCCCTTAAAACCCCTCGTTTTACAGCTTCACTGGACACCCAACCTCGGATGGGCTGCACTAGGGATGGGCAGCTGCTGGAGTCCTCCCTTTGGCTCTGCCTCATCTTCCTCTTTGATCCCATTTCCAGGTGAAACTGGTGAACATTCGTAATGATGACATCACCGATGGGAACCCGAAACTTACCCTGGGTCTGATCTGGACGATTATCCTTCATTTCCAGGTAAGGGCCTGGCTTTGCTCTGGAGGGGGAGGAGGAGGAGGAGGCCTGAGGTGGCTTGTCTGGCCAATTAATCGCCTTCCAGGTCAGGGAAAATAAGCAGCTTTCCCGTTCGTGTTTTTGGTGATTCACTCATTGCGTCTGCTTCTGTTTGGAGCTCCAGATCACCCCTGAAGTTGTCGGGAAGGGGCCTTTCAACACCTTGGGTGAAGTTGCCTGGCTGTGTGTGATGGGTGAACAATGGGCATGCTGTGTTTTGGGGAAGGGGTGGCTGCCATCCCACAGGCAGCGAGTAATTACCCTCTTGTTACCCTTAACGTCCTGGGACATTGTATAATGGCACCTTATTATTTATGTATGTATATAGTTCATTTGTTAGAACTTCTCAATTGTAAAACAACTGTGAATGGCTTATAATATGAAAGAAACAGCTGGATAAAAAAGGGCTCACAACAGAATATAAATAGGGAAGCAAGATCTCATTATCTCAACCCCTGTACAGAGGCTCGTCTAACAGGGAGGACTGGGGAAACCGTTTTCCCCTCCAGGGCCTTCAGGGTAGGAGCCACATGGATCTCCAGAGGGGACATGGACAGCATGCTAAGATTGTGGTTGCCTTTAGGTTCATTCTTGACCTTTGTGTTTTGGCTTCCTTTGATTTTCTGAGATACGGAAATAATTTTGTTGTAAGAGAACGCAAGGCCTCTAATGCTCCCATTGGGCAAAAAAGCCATGGAACTGAGGAAGATAATGGCTGTTCCCATTTCACAGCTGGTACCTTGGAGTTAAGCCTTGAGAAGGTGTGATTTGTCAAGGCCATTGCCAAATCATTGCAGCAAAGACACATGGACTATTGGATTATTTATGAAATAATTATATGGATTATTTATGAAATAATTTGTGTGCCACCCATCTTGTCCACAGAAGAGAATAGAGAGTAGAGTGGAGTGGAGTGAAATGCTATATTTGTCTCCAGTGCAATAGCAGTGTACATTCCAGTGTACATTCAAAGCAAGAGGATAATCATCATCATCATAATGATACAGGCGATTCTATATGCCCACCTGACTCTATGCCTTGGTAATCCACAGAGTCACTTGGTTGCGTTGGGTGGCTGTAGAAATTGAATAAATAGATCTCTGCTCTCTTTAGTTCATCTAAGTTATATCTCGTACGCTGACATGGGTGTTTTTTTCAACATTTGGTTCTAAGGAATGGCTTTATCTTGCAGTGTCATCTTGTATCTAAATAGTGGGGGGCGGGCAGTTGAGCTGCTGTGCAAGAGTCTTGAGAGGCATGTCAAAAGTGCTTGAGTAATCTTCCATGTAATACAGCTGCAGGAGGGAGCATTTATTGCTGGAATACAAGGCCTGTGTTGAGGGAGTGGGGAGGTCAGCAACCAGCAGTGCACCCCCCATGAGTAGACTTGGCAGCTCTGTGTTTTTCTGGGCTGGAGCCAGGAGCTCTTTGTCTGCTTCCCTTGGACTGAAGAAGGGAAGAAGACTGCCTTTCCAAACCACATCTGCATTGACAGTTGAGGTTTGAGTGATAGCCTTGATGTAGGAAATTCTTTTCTGGGAACAGCCCCATTGGGCTGCACCTACAGGCAGCACTGTGTCTGCACTGCGTAATGCATCTGTGAGCCACTCCTTCCACTTCCCCGGACCATCTCTACCCACCACATGGCAGGCAGGGGGAAAACTGACACAATGGAATAAGCCAAAGGATGAAATTTTCACTGAAAGAATATGCTAAAAGGCTCAGAGAGGGACCTTTGAGCCCATGTTGACTCCTGGCAACTTCCTGGACTAGCAGTTTTCTTGACAAGGCTTTTCAGAAGTTGGTTTGCCGTTGGCTCCTTCCTACGGCTGAGAGAGAGTGACTGGCCCAACCCAAGGCCATCTATATCTGGCTTGGTGCCTACTAAGGCAGGAATAGAATTCAGGGGCTCCCAGTTTCTAGCCTCGTGTCTTAATCCCTACACCAAACTGGCCTTTTAACAATAAGAAGCATGCTGAATATGAAAGCAGAAATTAGTACTTAGGATTGCTACTCAACACAGAAAGATGCCTGAAAATCTGGGATTTCTCAAATAATTGGAGTAGGGTCTTGTTGCTCAGCTAAGAGTTGTGTGATTGTAAGTTTGCAGGCAGTTTCTTCCAGTCTGAATTTCCTTGTTAGCTGCAGCTGCAATAGGAGATTTAACAGAATAGATGAACCAGTCCCCATTTTTCGTGAATGTCTTGGTAAGTTACAGCCTCAGAAGCTGTGGGTCTCTGCATAAGAACTCAACAGAAGAATAAAGGGTCCACCTCTCTCTTCTTCTCACCAGGCGTTGATTGAGAGATCTTTCCGTCCTACCAAGCGTTTTCCTGGATCGCCTCCTCTGCTTCAGAAGGGACAGGGGTGGGAGATGCGTAGCTGGTGAGAAGCTTGGGCAAGCAGGGTGGACCTGCGTGGTGCTCTCTGAGCTGGGTTATTTGCTTGAAAATATTCATTACCCAGGTCGGTAACATCATCAGTGCATCTGCAAGAAAACAGGCCAGCTCAGAGAGCACCAAAACTCCACAGAACAAGCCTGAGCTAGAGAGATCTCTTCTGTTGGGACATTCCTCTCAGGGGCAGGGAAGGGTAGCTTCTTAAAGTCCCATGGGTGAGGTGGCAATTCTTTTCCAGTTAGGGAGGGGAAAAGACTCTGCTGAGGACCAGAAGAGCCTGTGGTACGTGTGTGTGTGTGTGTGTGTGTGAGAGAGAGAGAGAGTGTGTGTGTAATAGAGTTCATATGTGGCCTTTCATTGGGTAAAGGGATATTTAAAAAAAACAAGTTTCAGTCGTATGATCCTTAATGGTGATTTCCTTCCAAACACTGGTCCTGCCCCAACTGTGCTGCTGAATCCCAACCCCTCTTTGTTCACCTTGCATGGAGAACACACCTTTGGGCTTGAGAGGGGCTGAACCCTGGACCTCCGTGCGCCAAAAGGAGCCCAGGGCTTCCTCACAGCTCTCAGCCCTGCAAGGTGGAACCTAAACCAGTCCTTGGCCAGGGGCATCCCAGGGGCCTTGCTAGGCGAATCCCCCATCCTGCATGGCCAGGGGCCCTTGCTTCAACCCCTTGGCCTGCGGGAATGGCTGGGCCAGGGTTGCTGTAGGTCTTGCCTCCCCCTGATGGACAGGGTGGGGGGTGTTGTTTGTTTAGAAATGCAAAAGGACCTACATCAATTGAGCTGAAAGGTGTCCAATACTTACTGCTTGCCGGATAATCATTCCGTTTTAAAAGCCACGTGGTGTTACTGCATTCAGAGGTCTATCCCCCTACCGACATTTCTTGAAGCGGCGAAGGAATTGGGCGGGTTCTGCAGAAGCCGAGGCAGGCGCAACCTCCATGGCCTCCTGTTGGGCCCGCCTTGCGCCTGCTGGCTCCCAGAGACGGTCAAGGGAGACTGGCCTGACTTGAGCCAACATCAGTGTGGTGCTCATCCCCCCGACCCCTCCCCCCTTTCTGACCAGGCGGGCACTAGGTGGCACTGCTGCCTCAAGAACAAGGGGAGGGGAAATGGGGAGGGGTCTGACTGCAGAGGAGCCCCTGGGAAGGTGCTCATGCCCAGAAGCTGCCTGTTGGTGCTGCTGCTGCTGCTGATGCTTGGGCAGGGATGGGAAGAAGAAGAACTCAGCTAGGCTGGAGCAAAAGAGGCCTGCGGGGGCTCCTCCCAGCTCCTCCCTCCTTATGGAACATTCTCCCCCCCAACCCTCCCCACAAGCGAGCTTAGCCCCATCCCTGCTGAGGTTCAGGGGGTCCCTCCAGACACGGCTGTGTCACCAGGCTTGAGGGTGCCAGGGGGTGGGTGAAATGCTTCCTTGTGGGGCTGATACTTGCTCTCTCTGTGCTGTGGGGTTTTCTTTTTAAATAATGTCTGCGTTACATTTTAGCAGTGGCTGGTTTTTTTTGTATCTATTGTGTTTAATCTTGTATGCTGCCCAAGATAAGAACGGTTTGTGAGATGGACAGTTGTCTAATCAGAGCAGACAGCAAGGAGCAGGCATGCTTTGGATGGGAGCCTTTCAGTCAGTGCTGGGGGTGGAGCAGAGCCAAGCTCCAATGGCCAGGGGAAACACTGGAGGACGATGGGTCCCTTCCTTCTAGGTGAAAAGGAAAAGCAGCTTTTCATCTTTTCCCCCTCTAAAGCTAGATTGATTCATTTAATTTTATTTATTAAAAAAGATTTGTATGGCTGCTTATCTTAAGCAACTCTGGGCAGCACCCAACAACAATTGCATGGTGTAAAAGCCTCCTTTTGTATGGATTAGCTGGTGTCTTTCAGTGCAAAGTGCATGTATTCAAAAGCATGGATTAATTAATTAATTAAGGGTGATGATTGTTGCCTAGAATGAAAAAGGGGGAAGTGAAAGTCTTATGGCTGGCTGGTGGGGCACAGCCTGCTCTGCCCCCAACTGCACAGCCCACGCAATTAAAGGCTGCCAGTTTAGCTAAAGGGGGATAATTTGGTGGGTAGGTAGGGAAAAAACCATCTACCCTCCCTTCTTGCTCAAAAAACTTGGAACTGATTCTCTTCCAGGAAACTGTCAAGGCAGCTTCTTGGGAACTGTTGGCTCTGGCCTGCTTTCTTTTCCAAACCAGAAGGAAATGCTCCATGTTCTTCCTTACCTGGAATCTGTGGGGAATCTGTGTCGGTGGGTCAGAATTCCCCGCAGATAGCACTGGACTCTTTGCTCTTCAGCCTTTCTCAGGAACGTTTCCTAGTCCAGCATTTCTCAACCCCAGCGACCTTCAGGTACATGGACTTCAACTCCCAGAATTCCCTAGTCAGCATAGGGAATGCTGGAAAATGAAGTCCGTCCACACTTCTCCACACTTCTTAAAGTTGTGGAGGCTGAGAAACATTGTCCTTGTCCATTTCACGTGTTGGCTGAATGGGATGAACAAGGAAGAGGGTGGGGGCCCATATTGCTCCCCGCAGTTTAAGTTTCTTGCCATTAAGAAAATCTCTTTTCTTTGGACCCAGAAGGCAAATTTGAAAAAAGGATGTGCAGCTTCTAGTGACCTTTGCCCCCCCCCCCCAAATTGAAGTGGCTTATTAGATATGGCAACTGCTAACCTTTTGGCTCCTCTGTCTAACATGCCCGCTTAGCACACAGCTAGAATGGCAGCTGCCTGCAAAACTGAGGAATGGCAGTACCCCTCCTGCATTGTGGACCGTCCTGTGGCTGGGCTGAGGAAGGAGAGTCCCTGTTAAAGGTGTCGGTGCTGCATCAGATGAAGGCCCATCTTGGTCTTGGGTTGTTCTCTTTCTGCAGTGGGCAGCCTCACGTTCCCAAGTAGAAGGTAGAGACCTCTCCCTCTCTTGCCCCGTGGCAAAGGGCCGCCTTCAGCCTTGGACTAACAATGATAAAATCCATCTTCCATCTTTTAAAGCTGCCCAGATCATGGTCTTTATCATGCCTTGTGGCAATGAATTCCACGGGGTCGTTTTGTGCTTTGTGAGAAATCCACCTGGGTGGGCCTCCAACATTCTGTCTAGCTTTGCATTTTAGAGAAAATATTGAAAGTGTTATACTTCTGCAACACTATAATGCTATTAGCCATGCTCGTTGGCTTTGGTGGGAACTGGGCACATCTGGATTACCTGCTTCTGATACTTTTTTTTTACAATGTAAGAAATACCTGATTGCATGGAGGTGGTGGTGGGGAGCATGCAGTTCCTTTGCAAGACGATACCGGCTCTTCTGAGCTTGAGGCTCTCCAGTGGCACTAGAAGGTGCCCAGTTTCCCCACCAGCCTCCAGCCTCCCAAGGAGGGGCCGTTGGGGTTCCACACTGGTCTCCAGCTGCAGGTCAGGGAAGTCCCCATCAGCCCTGAGGGGACATGGGTGCAGCTGATGGGCTCCTGAGGGTCTGGATGGCTTGGCTCATTGAGCCCCACTGAATGGGTGTGGAGGCCCCCAGGATGCTCTGTGGAGCATGGCCACATATATTTTTCGCGATGCTCTTCGGAGCCAAGGGGGCCTTTTTCATTCCGGAGTGCCTGCCTTGGTACTTGGATGCTGCTGGAAGGAGGCTTTCTCTGTTGCTGAGAAGGTTAATCTTCTCCAGCACAAAATCCCTGGATGGAGTTTATCCGGTTCAGCAGCAGCAGCAGCAGCAGCAGCAGCAGCCTCCTCCTCCTCTGCCTCTCTGGGCTTCTTGGTGGCTTTGCGCACAATGCCTCGGCTTCTTTCTCTTTGAGCACCTCCCGCTCTTTCCCACCCCACCTTCCTCTCCTTGTGTTTTGTTGTGCCTTTTTTTTTTTTTAACTTTGTCTCCCGATTTCCATCTCTCTGCCTTGGTGCCACACCCCTCGGCAGCCTCTCCTTCCTCCCTCCTTCCCTCCCTCCTTCCCTCCCGCCGCCGCCGCCGCTGCCGCTGCCGCTGCCGCCTCTGTCTGGCTCTGGCTTTCTCTTTGCGAGGGGAGCCCTCCCATTACCTCATATTTGGAGAGAAGCTGCTGCAGCCAATCCCGGCTCTGGCTGCTTTTGGGTCAAGTGATTTCTGAACTGCAGTGAGGTGCTTTGAATGTCTCTCCCTCCAGCTCCCAGCCTCGTAAGATGGCTGTCTGAAAACGGTGGCGGCTCGGCAGGAGGAGCATCTTCCTGTGCGGGTGGGTGTTCGCATTCAAGTGCCAGCGTGCTTGCAGCTGAGTGCCTTTTCCAAATGGGCACCTAATCTGATGAAGCAGCCGCTGGGATTTCTCCGGGAGGCCGGTGGCAGCATCGCTGCATTGCCCCTGGAGCCCTGGGCACCACGGAGATGGGAAATATCCTGGGCTGTGTTAAAGACCTGAAGGAGCCAGCCAGGGAGGTGGGCAATGCTCCCCTCTCTCCCCAGAGGAAAGCTCGCTTCAGGCGGAAGAGGAAAGGGAAGAAGCGGATGGCACCGGAGATGCCTGATCCGAGGGCAGAGAGACGCTCCTCCAGGGCTGAGGTGGCTGAGGAGGTGGCTGAGGAGGAGGAGGAGAACGAGGTACCAAAGAAGTTCAGGGGGTCTCCTCTGAAGGAGGAGGGAAGGGCTGGGGGCTTCCACCCAGGCGCCGCTTCTTACGGGGAGGCTTGGCCGCACCTGAAGACGGAGAGTCTGGAGCAAGGACACGTCGTGCAGGTGAGAGAGAAGTTTCAGGGGACTCTGGAGCGAGCTCACCTGGTGACTGAAAAGAACTTCTCCCTACCTGGGAGCCCAGGAGACTTTCTTGAGGAGGGGGCCACTGTCATTGCTCGCTTACTGGACAACCCAGCAGAGCAAAACCGTGAGAAGGTGGCAAGCCAAGTGGTGGCTTTTCAGAGGCCGGTGGGTTTGGGCAAGAGCCGAGCAGTTCTGGTGCCGCTGCCCAGGGAGGTCGTGCCTGGAGTCCCTGGGCAGAATCGCTTGGAAGAACTGGCCGTGGTGGGCTCCTGGGCTCAGCCAAAGTTGGAGGTCCTACAACAGCAACAAGGAGCGACAACGATGGTGGGAGAGTCCTACAAGAACTGGAGCAGTGAAGAAGGAAATGAGAGTCTATCCAGCACTATTTGGGGAGCTTCTTGTACGGCAGAGAAGGGCACTATCTCGGAGCTGTCCACGCCGTCACCTATGGTGGATCAGGTGGAGCTCAAAGGGTTGGAGCAACCTCCACTTGCACAAGAAACACCTGTTGGCAAGAGAGAAGGTGGCATCCCAACCTCCCAAAGCAGGGTCTCCTTCAGTGGGTCGGCCTCCAGCGCCTTCCAGTCTTCCTCGGGATATGGCAGCGACTCGATGCATCAGCTGGTAAAGGCGACTGGGGCTTCATTCTGCGGAGAGAGACGCCCTGCCTCTGGGGGAGTGGATGGACTCAAGGGGAGAAGAGCCAGCAAGGAGAGCAGCAGGCCGGCCAAAGCAGCGGTCAGTGCAGTTTCTCTTTTCCAGCTCTTTGAGACTAGGGCAGGACAGAGCAGACCTTCTGAGGTGCTGGAAGTCCTATGTTGGGATGCAGGTTGGGATGGGACTCGGTTATTTTCCCGGACTGAGTTTTAACAACTTGCAATCTGGATAAATGGGAAGAGCCCCTTTCTGGGCTGTCATTGGGAAGCATAATAAGAGAGACTGATGTGCAAAATTGCCCAATTCAGCTCTCTGGAATAATCGTAAGAAGTCAGTGGGGAAGTAAAAGCAATTCACACATGTCTATTTGAGAGATTTTGTTTGGTCTTTTGTTCCAGGGCTCAGACCTGGCTTAGATAAAGGTCTCCAGAGGGACCAGATAAGTAAGCCCCCACCCTCTCCCTTAAAGATGAGGGGATGATACATTTCACTGGCCATCTCGCCAGGGTGGCAGTTCCAGACTTCTCTGTCTCCTTGGGAGAAAGCCTCTTCAACTTAGATCTGTTGAGGGCGGGGGCATCTCTTGGTGGAACGTATTTTAACTTGAGGGAAAGGCGGATGTGCTGGGCTGAGCCCTGGTGCTTAGAACAAGTTCTGAAGTAAATGCTGATGCCCAAAGATAGTGTAGGCTGATGCCACTCAATTCTCTTTTTGAATGTCTGCCTTCTGAATAATCTGAAGTGGAATAAGTATGCAGGAAGGGAGGTTACCTTGCTTGGCCTGACTCTCTACAACAGGGGTCTTCAGACTTGACAGCTTTAACACTTGTGGACTTCAACTCCCAGAATTCCTCCTCCAGTCATGTTAGCTCAGGAATTCTGGGAGTTGAAGTCCACAAGTCTTAAACTTTCCAAGTTTGAAGACCCTTGCTCTACAACAAAGATACCAGCCTTGTGTCCTTCAGATGTTCTGGGAGTTGCGTTCCCTCTGCCCCCACCTGTGCAGCCAGGAGCAAGAGATTGCATGAGGGGCCTGGAGGCCCACAGCCAGCTCTGAGGAGTAGAGCTAAGGCCCTTCCAAGCTCTCATTGTGACTCTGTTACCAAACTGGTCGCTTCTGTTGACTTCCTCTCCCATGCAAGCATGCCAGGAACCCTCCTTCAGGTCTTCAAGCAGGTACCTTCATTCCCAAAGAGGGATAGTTGCAAATTTCCAGTGGGGGAAAAGTGGGGGGTGATGGGGCAGTGTGGATAAGCCCCCCACTCCCCTCCCCAGAGCAGAGGAGCCAGTCTTGAAGCTCAGCAGCAGCATAGATCACCCAGCTGACAGGTGCTTTTAGGAATAATCCCATTTAAAAAAGAGTATTTAAAGGTCCTAGTTTGCATGCTGTCTTTCATAGGTGAATTTGGCAAGTCCTCAGCCAGATGTTCAATGCTTTGTTTTGCTTGAACCTGAAAATGCCACCAACCTGACATCCAGCCTTCACGGAGATGTAGCCACTACAGATGGAAGAGACAGTGCCAATTCAGTCCAGAACTTCTTACAGAGCACTTCTTTAGTTCACTGTTCAGATCTGATAAGGGCATCCCACTTCTGGGCAAATTCCATTTTCACATCTGGATTGGTTGACAAGATTGACCAGTTTGTGTATTTGGGAACTTTGGGAAGGTCTCGTGGAATTTTTAAGTATCAAAACAGAATGAATGCATTCAGATAGAAAAAGGTTTTCTGTTTCTAAGGTGACTTTTTGGAACTCTTAAATGCCAAGTGGATAGAGAACAATAATTTTTTAGGCATTGAGAATAGTGGCTAAAGGAGAAGGAGAAATTGGGGTCCTGGCTGAACTGGATTCTGTAGTTCAAATCAGGTAAACATTTACCTTGTTGTTAGGTTCACATGGCTGGAATGTGGCATTTTCACAATTCTTCTTTAGCAAGGTGGTACATGTGGTGTGACAGTGTTTGTCTGTCATGGTACAATCCTTTTTCTAGCTAACTGCAGCTTCCCAGACCTCTCACATATCAGTTCAGTCACAAGGAAAACTCTCCCTTGAAACTGGGAGGGATGGTCAGCCAGGGAGGCTGCAGCGGGACAGAGAGATGCGGACAGGCGGTCCTCTCTCCAGCCCTTTGCACCCCCCCTCGGTTTCCCACCCTTTCCATCCCAAGGGGAAACCTCAGAAGGGAGCACTCGTGTTGCTTTCACTAAGGCGGGGGTTTCTAAACAGGGGCAACTTTAAGACCTGTGGACTTCAACTCCCAGAATTCCCTAGCCAGCTGAAGAATCTCAAGGGGCTACTTGGTACCAGTTTTGCAAATCGGTCCATCAGAATCTGAATCCTGACTATGAAATGTTACCGCTTACACTTCCAATTCTCTTTGCAACCGTAACAGCAAGAAATTTGAGGGTTCTGATTTTCACCATCTATTTTAGAAGTCTCTACCAAGCACCAGCAGATGTGACTAATATTTCTAAGGGGGGAAAAGGATTTCTTTTTCATGTTAGAACTCTGATGTTAATTCTAGCATGCATTCTGACTGGCATTCATCATGGAATTAACTTTACAATTTATAACAAAATATAACTTTACAAAGGAACTGAATAACTGCATTCACACAACCTAAACTTCACTAAAATATCCTTAGGTAGTTTGTGATTGCACCTGTGGTGGGAAAGCAGCTATTTTTTTCTTTGCATGCAGCCAGAATCAGGGCTCCACATTAAATTATTCTCTTGTCTATTTTGGGGGTGAAATTATGTGCAATTACTTTTCGCTAACTGTATTTTGTATGTAAACAACCATTGAATTTCATGAATGATCAAACAAGGTTATACCTTTTTTTCTGAAGAGCAGCAATTAAAAATAAAAATTTCCCACTTGCCCTTCTAAAAAGCTTTTCCTGTAGCAGAGAAGGGGGCCATTTACAGATCTGATCTATTTTATCTCCATCCTCAGGGCTTCCTTGTCCTGCTCTGACTGTCTGGAGCAGGAGAATTTTGCTTTTGTTCTTAAGACACACTGGGCTGTTTGGGCCTGAAATGGGCATCTGGGCTAGAAAATGAGGGAGTGGCACTTCTTTTTCACCCCGTGTTCTATGCCCTTTGTGCACCAGGTGTTCAGGATAACCCTCCCATGATGCTCACTGCCTGATGTGGTTCCTTCACCGGGGAGCTTCCTTTTCCTTACAGTTCAGCCCATCATATTCCCCCCCAAAATAATGCCAAGGACAGACCTGCTGCTGGAGCCGCCGCCCCCGCCCCACAATCTCTCTGGGGATGGCTTGGAAGCTTCTTGGAGAGGTAGAGAGCAGCCACTGAATTCTCTTCTGCCTCTTGGCTGGAGGTGGGGAAGAGACGCCAGGCTGCCAGGCGCAGAATCCTCGTCCCTCAGCTCAGGCTGCAGAGTCACAGGGCAAGCTGGCTGGGGACAAAGGGTTGTGCCTGGAAAAACCCTCTTGCACCTCTTCCGTGGGCATCCAAAAGGGCTGCTGAATAAATGACTATTTCCTTCTGTGGGTCCCGAATTCAGTATTGTGGGAGGGGGGAAGAGGCTTTGCCCCATGCTTGCTTTTGTAAGTCTCTGCCAGCTCTCCTTCCCTCTTGGTCCCAAACGGCGTTTGAGGTGGCCCTTCCGGCCAGCTTTGGCTCCCAGTGATGCAATGAGAGACCAGTGTAGTTTGCTTGGCAGGATTTGGGGAATTGGTTTGGCCGTCCCTTGTTCCTTGGGCCAACTGCCCCCTCACAGTCCCCACCTGGCTTCCATGCCTAAGAGAAGTGTAGGGCCTGGGTCTCCTTGCTCCTGGTTGAAGGTCTTCACTACTGCATCCCTCTGCCTGGTTGGGGAGACAGAGAGATTCCACCCCACAACCATCCAGTGGGTTTCCATGGCTGGGCGGGAGTCGAGCACAAGCTTCCCCAGATTTGTCATTTAACTGTTACCTAAACGGACTCTCTTGTCCCCTGCTAAAGAGCCCCATTGCGTGGCCTTCCTCCCAGGGGAGCGGATAACAGTTTGGGTAACCGTATACTTTTTAAGATGGGGGGAGCACAGCTGAACACAATCCAGCATGTGCCTTTTGCCACTGATTTGTATGAGGGCTTTGTTATTCCAGCCTGCGATCTTCCAAACCCTCCCATTGATGCCAGGCATGGAATTGATCCTTTTTAGAGCAGCTGCACCTGAGCGAGGAGGTTTTCCCTGCTGCAACCCCAGTGCCTCTTTCTTGATCAACCGTTGCACCCGTCCCATTCACGCCTGCAGGAAATTTAGCTTTTTACGACACGGAAAATCTCTCCTAGATTATGGAAGGCCGGTTTGCAATGGGGGAATGTTTCTCCAGGGCCCTGTTTTATCGCAGACCCACTTGGTTGTTCAGAGCATCTGGAGTGGGGCAGAGAGGCTGAATTCTGAGAAGTGCAGGTGTTGTTTCTTGGGGGTGGCTTCAAACTGTGGAACCCTTTGCCCTCCCGCCTCAACTTCAGACTCCCTTATCTCCTCCAACACCACTGTCCTTCCTGAAGGGAGTTAAGTTCATCTTGTCCTGCTAATTATTTGGTCCCAATGATAGTTACAGAAAGGCTTTGCAATGTGTGCTGAGACGGTTCATCCTTGAGTTGTCATTGTTAAAATAGAATCATTCAAAGTTTATATTTAAGTGTGAGTCTCTCCATTTCATCACACTCCTATGTTTTTTTAATAATAATGTATAGAGGTGGTAAGTTAGGTTTTTTCCAGTATTGCGCTAGAGAGACCCGTGCAGCTGTTAATAAATTAATAATCAAATATTTATCTTTGAGAGGATAAGTCTCCTTTAATCTTCCCAGGAGAAACAGTTCCGATTGCCACTCCAGTCCACATTTTGTAATTTCTTCTATCCACTTTTTTATTGCTATCCAATATTTCTTTGTTTCAGGGCATGTCCACCAAAGATGAAAATAAGTGCCTATTTTGTCTTTGCATTTCCAGCAATTTGGATTTGCTGCTGGAAATAATCTAACTAATCTAGAGGGGGCCAGATGCCTCTTATGCATCATTTTGTATTGGTTTTCCTTATGTGTTACTGATTTTTTAAATGTAAGATTCCTCTGCCAAATTTCTTCCCAATCATTCAAATCAATACTATATCCAAAGTTTTTTTCCCAAGCCACCATTGGTCCCTTCACCATTTCCCCTGCCAATTCCTGTTCTAATAAAAAATTATATAATTATATAATTCAAAGTTTATAGATTGAGCAGGTTGGAGGGTTTTGTGTAAATAAATATAGTGCAAAATTCCTGTTGGTGTATTCCTCCAAAGAGGGCCAAGATCTGTTCTCTGTCATGAAGAATGGAGAATTCATGTGACAGGAAGGCAGATTTAGAAGATTCCTGGCAACTGAAGGGTGGCACCAGTCACCAATGGGTCGCTGGGTTCCCCTTCGCCAGTTGTATCAGTGCAGTGGTTGAACCACCTTGGGCAGGGGTGCACTGAACCACAAGCTGGACTCGATCAACCTCAGAGGCCTCTCCCTGCTCCAGGATCCATGCTTCTCTACCAGGGACCAGGACCCCTTCCTTATGGACTGAGTGGAAGCAAAGGAAGTGGTGATGTTGTGGTAACAGGCAGACCCACAACACACATCCTGTTAGACATCTTGTCAACAAATTAGGGCAAGCACACTCACCCCCCTCCCCAGGAAGTTCCTCCAAAATCCTGTGCTCCTTTAAAGTGCATTTTGAAGCCAAATTCTTGTTCATCCAGTTGATAGTAGAACTGGTAGTAAAGAAAGAAGTAAGTACATTATCTGATTTGAGGAGGCTCAGAGGACACTCACTGACGGAAATACCTCCAGGGAAGAGGTTGGGCAAGAGACGCCCACTTCTCCTGACTGCCGGCTAAGGCAGAGTTTGGGCAAATGATTGCTTAACAAGGCCAGACAAAACTTGTGATGCCTGGAAGCAGAAGAATTTGCTGCCAAATTGGGTTGGCAATTTGGACTCCCAGGTTGCATCCTGTCCTGAAGTGAAAGTGGGTGAAGCCAGGGGTGGGATTCAAATTTCTTAACAACCAGTCATGTGGGCGTGGCCTAATTTGTGGGTGTGGCTTGGTGGTCATGTGACTGGGGTGGGCGTGGCCAGCTGGCCGTATGACTGGCAAACCAATTGTAAGTGGTCCTCGCTTAATGACCAGGTCCTCGCTTAATGGCCAGTTGCTTAGCAAGTGTTGTAATTTACAACTGACCTCCACAGAGCTACTTGGCCTGTTTTTGGTGTTTTGACAACCACACACACACACACACACACACACTTCTAACCCTGCTATTCTTTGATTCTGTAAGGATCTCCTACTGGAGCAGGGGGTTGGACTAGATGACCTCTGAGATCCCTTGCAGGCCAGCCCTAGATTGTTGTGCTGCTTCAAAGTCTTCTGAAGCCAGGGTTTATTTCCTTCCTGCCTCCTTTTTTCTCTCCCTCCATCGTTCCATGTATTTATCTATCCATCCATATATCTAATTTTCTTTCTTTCTTTCTTTCTTTCTTTCTTTCTTTCTTTTTTTTTTTCTTTCCTGTCCTTCCTTCCATCCCCTTTTTCTTTTTTTCTTCCTTTTTCTTTTTTTTTTTTTTTTTTCTTTTTCTTTCCTTTCTTCACTTTTCTTTTTCTCCTCCTCTCCTCTTCCTTTTTCTCTTCTTTCTTATCCTCTCTTTTCTGCCCCTCCTTCTCCTCTTTTCTCTCTTTTCTCTTTTCCTTCCTCCTTCCCTCTCTCCTTCTAAAGCTAGGAAGCCCACCTGAAACACACACTTACACACACACCCAGGGATGGGATTCTCCCAGTTTGGCCCTGTTCTATTGTACTTTGCCTCTCAGAGAATAAGCCTGCAGGCAGGGACTGTGCTTTTTAATCTTTGTGCAGGGTCTTAAAAAAATACATGCAATCAACAGAAACAAATGAGGCAGCTTAGAAAGAAGAGGATGCTCAGAGCAACCCCAGTTCTACAGTATCATAGAATAAGAATAGCCCAGAAGAAAGGCAACAGCAGGAAGGAAGGAAGGAAGGAGGGAAGGAAGGAAGGAAGGAAGGAAGGAAGGAAGGAAGGAAGGAAGGAAGAAAGAAAGAAAGAAAGAAAGAAAGAAAGAAAGAAAGAAAGAAGAAACCACCCTACTGAGGGCTGCAGAATCATGCAGCCTTTAACGTTTCAGATTGGTGACCCTCCCTAGACCCAACTGATGCTTCTTATTGTATCTACAGTACATGAGTTTCAGTCCCAAAGATGCTCCTTCTCCCCAGGAGTCCAACCTTCAATTCTGGATGAATACTTCTGCACCCTTTCACTCTTTGTTCCTCAACATCCTTCCTACATTGGATCACAAGCTATTGAACCAGATCAGAACCAAGAACAACAGTTGCAGTTATGCTGCAACGCTCATAAGTGTGAAAAATGGTCATGTCACTTTTTTCAGTGCCATTGTAACTTTGAATGGTCACTAAATGAACTGTTGTAAGTCAAGGATTACCTGTACAAAAATTCAAAAAGCTTCTTTGCTTGCAAAAAGCTGCCCTAAATACCAATCATTAGATTAAAAATACCCGCAAGCCGGAGTTACAAATCAGGCAGGGTGCCAGAGCACCTTGAGGAATGAAAATATTTAAAATGCAGTGATAGCTATCAAACAGCCAACTCTTGCTCATAAAGTGAAACCCTTTAGCAGAGAGGTCATTTAAGCTGTCCAGAAAAAGCAGACCCAGGGAAAGTAATCCTTAGATCCATTTGCACCATTTAAAAATGCCAGCTGGTCTCACTCACCTAACAAGATACCCTAAGGAAATCACCCAGATTTAAGGAAAGGTCACATGCCCCCCAGAAAGGCAGTAAAAAAAATCAGTGCCAAGCTTGCATCCTGCCTCTTGGAAGTATACCCCAAAAGGACAGTGCCAGATAGTATTAAAGCAGTGCAGGAAGACCCCCTCCCCAAATAGAAAAAGAAACCATGAGGCAAGAAATAATTCAAACACAATACAATGCTTTCTCCTCTTGTGAAGCTTTAGGTTTCTGGAACATGAATGGGCTGATCTTTTGGGCAGCAGGGGATATTGTCAAGGCGGGATACTATTGGCAGTAAAATTGTCAGGCCCCAAGAATTAAGAAAAACACATAAAGTTAGTTCCAAACAGTTTCCTTTATTATTTCTCACCTATCGATAGAAATCTCTGCTTGGGAACGTTGTAGTGTTGGGATATATTGTGAGAATTTCTAGGGAGGAGCCATCTTAGCCCTCTTCCTCCCAACCCATCTCAACTTTGCTGTCTCTTGGTCCCTGCCTGCTGGGAATCCAGATTCCATTCTACCACAGAAATCCAGCATTTGGTCTCCTAGATAAGCCCAGATAGACCAGAACTTATGGGGTTGCAGTTGTTAGCTTTTGTTTATTGAATTGCATATCATATTTAACCTAGGCTTGTTGAACAAATTATGATTAAGGATAGTCTTGTTCAGCAGAATGTATGTAGTCACTTCTTATGATACCAGGGTTTGGATTCATCCTCATGTTTTTGTAGTGAGAGTAAGAAATAAGACTCCTTTTCACAGTTGTTTATTCAGTGAAGATGTAACACTTAACTGTTATGGAAAAAGATTGCTGTTCACAAACAGTTCAAACCATGATTTCTGAGTCTATAAATAATCATTAATTGTATCTGATTTTTGGATTAGGACTGAAAGCCTAATGAGGAATGTTTATCTTGGAAGTATTTTATGATAGATGACCATATAGTATTATTCTAGTTATAATTCTACTGTGTGTGTTAATGCTTAATATAGTAATTATTTTTGCTTGAATAAGTTTTAATATATGCTCATTTGGAAAATCAATTTGTACAGCTGAATATAAATAACTTAATTGATTCAGCAACAGGATCTTGTCGGCAACTGTTTATACACTGTATTGTCTAAATCTGGATTTCTGACAGATAACACTTCATCGTGTTTATCTTCCTCCTCTGTTGATATCGTTCTCCTGAATGCTGAAGGTTAAGCTCCAAAGGTATCAGAGTTGGAAAGGTAAAACAGAAAGTATCCCAGGGGGGATCCAAGTCCTCATTGGTTTATCTTACGTATGCCAGGCAGCAGCTGGGGAGCAGCTGTTGGATGGTTGCAGGTCAATGCTGGACCACCGCTGGCTGAACCTGGAAAGATTTGGTTGGGCCCTAAGTCAGCTGCATTCCTTGTGGGAGAAAAGGATACCCAGGTCGGCTGGCCTCACTCACTAAGGAGAGATGAATAATGATTCTGGCTGTCATTGGGCTGGTTTGCTTGGTCCACACAACCAGTAAGGGCCAAAGTAGTGTTACTGGATAGTGTTGCTCAGACCAGGTAGCAATTGTGTGTGAGCAATACAACCTCAAGGCTGGAAAAGAACAGCCTCAAGCCTGCCGACTCTAAAGCAGGAGGAAGAAGCATAAGAATTTAAACCTCTGGACTTAAATAATCTTAAGACACAGGGCTGGGTTTCTGCGTTGTGCATGGGGAAGATTGTCTGTGTATATTCTTGTTAACAGCAAAACAACTCATCTAGCAATATCCACTTCTTGAAGTCTCTGCTGCATTGTAGCTAGAGGTTATGAAATCTGATACAGCCAACCACAAAGTTGCTTTTAAGGGCATTGTTTACTTTCTTTCAACCCCAGGAAGCTGATCCCTCCTATATTGGCCATACATTTGGTAAAGCGTATTCCCCATGAAAGATCCATCCTTCCAACTGAAAGGTTCTCTCTGGGTACTTCCTTGCATTAAGAAAGGATGTTTTAGGTTCTGTTCATTCCTCTGCCTTGTGATGACACATTCTGGTGTAGCAAGAAAGCCCGAAGAGTTGGCAGTGGATGGCTTGCCCTGGCAGTTTGGACAAGGCTAGAAAACAACTTGGTGACTTTTTAACTTTTGCCTTTTGATCTGTGATGAGTTCTGCGTGCAGGAGATCCTAATGCCATCCTTTCTTCAGACTCAGTTTGAAATGGGCAGCTCTGAGACATTTGAGTCTCAGCAGAACAGGGGCTGGGTTTTATGTAGGCAGACATAGCTTCTTTCTCACTCGGTGTCCCTGCTTTGCCTGTGGTTCTTCAAGGGGAGAGGAGACACCTGCTTATGAGCTGCAACCTAGCTTTGTGTTCAAGAATAAAAGCTAGGATTGTAGAGAGGACAGGAAAGGATGGAAGCAAGAAATTAGCAGTCAAGAGACAAAAGTCAATCGCGGCTTAGGTAGAAGGAAACGTGGGAAGGACTATTTCAAATCATTTAGATGAACTCCACCTTCATAAATGAGGGCAGACCATTCCTTTTGTGGTTTCTAAGACCTTGCCTTTACATTAAAGAGACCTTTCTAAAATCTGAATAATTGCTTCCTTCAGCTTGATCAGTTGGGTGGGCTTGGTAGGGTTTGTATATTGTAATGCATCACATATTCTCCTCTTCCAGCTGACAATTCTCTCTTGGGTTATGTGAAGAAAATTGCCCCAAAGAGTCACGTGGATCCATCTCATTTTTTCCCCCTTGAAAAAAAAATCACCCCACACAAACCAGCTGCCTCACGGTCTCAGGAGCCATCAGTGCATGCTGGGGCCTCCTCTGCTACTGGACGTGGGCTGTTGTGTGGGTATCCACCTGACGGCCCAGTGGTCCTGTTTTTGTCTTTCAGATCTCTGACATCTACATCAGTGGAGAGTCGGGGGACATGTCTGCTAAGGAAAAGCTCCTTTTGTGGTCACAGAAAGTAACGGCTGGTTACGTGGGACTCAAGTGCACCAACTTCTCTTCCTGTTGGAGTGACGGGAAGATGTTCAATGCCGTCATCCATAGATATCGGTAGGTAGAAGCCCACTCCTCCACTTCAACCATGTAAGGAAAATTTGTCCAAAATAGGCAACACTCCTAATACTGGAATGAGCCTTATTTGTATGTTGTACCTGGATATTGAAACTGTCCAGGCTGTGAGTGAGCTCCCAAGCTAAGTTCAAAGTTTTACTTTTTCTGACTAATCAGTTTTACTGAATTCAATCTTTTTTGAATTTTATTTTTTTCAACCTTTATTGAAAGATTTTTTTTTGTGCAACCCGAAGTCTGGAAGCACATTTTCAGACTAACACATTAAAAGGCTGCCAGCTCACATGCCTTTTTATTTTTTGGCTGCCATAGATTTAACTCGGCTCTGTGTGGCGGCCAGAAAGCATTTGGGATCAAAATCCTCCAGTCAGACTCCAGAATGCTACTGAAGGGGCATTAAGGGGCTTTCTTCTGTAATGGCACCAAAACTTGGGGTGCTTCCCTACCTTTTCACCTCACCAATGCACAAAGCTTTTCTTGTAAAAAGGCCCTTCTCTGTACCAAAGTCAGATGAATGGTTTGATTTCTGATTTTTTCCCCATTTCCCCCTTTCACTCTGAATAACAATGATGTGCTGTTGGGTTAAATTTATTGTGTTACTGTCTTTCCCAAACCACTTGGAGCAGGGGTGTCAAACTCCACTTCATTGAGGGCCGCATCAGGGTTGTGTTTGACCTTGGAGGGGTGGGGAGGGGAAGAGGGGGCGGGGCCATGATGGGTGGGGCCATGGCGGGCGTTTGACACAGGCTCACAATGCATTTTTTCCCCTTTGCATTCAAAACAGCTATTCCAGACAAAGGGAGGTTTGCTCTCTGGCACAAATAGTCTCAATTCCATAATGTAGAGATTACAGATACGCAGAGTCCCCGGCTGCTATGGGGCTGGACTCTTTTGTATAGGAGCAAACAGTTGCTCCAGATGTCTCTAAAAACTGTCTGCCCAACGGTCTATCAATCAAGAAGTATATTATATCCACAGTATGTTGCTGGTCTACTAATTTTGTCGCTATTTATTAATGGCTGGAAACCCCTGGAGGATTTCTTTTGCTGAAAAACAAGAGACAAAAATGTACTTCTCTCCTGCAAGACCCTTGGCAGGCTTGGTTCTGATTGCAGGGATTTGGGAGGTGGGTGCTTAGGAGATCAGGTAACTTTTGTATGAGGAGGCGAGAGGGCTGCACAGATCTTTCCCATGAGACCTTTGCTTTCCGAGGAGGAGGAGGATGGAGCTGCCTTTGCTCAAGGGGGGCTTCCTTGTTAGAAAGGATGCCGTCAGCATGCTGGCCTCCTCAGTAGGCTCTCCTCAGAATCAATCATTGACGGGCATCCCTTCGTGAATCATCTACGTCCACGGAGCCTCCTGGTAACGTGTGTCCCCAGGTGGAGAGTGGGGTGAGGCTGTTCCTTTTCTCCTTTAGCAGAGTTGTGCCACTTGCTTGCAAATGCTGAGTCGTCATAGTTCGGCTTATTTGTTTCCTACAGACCCGACCTTGTGGACATGGAGAGAGTTTACATTCAAAGCAGCCGAGAGAACCTGGAGCAGGCCTTTGAGATTGCTGAACGGCTTGGCGTCACCAGGTTGCTGGATTCAGAAGGTGATTGAGGGAACTCTGGCGGGAGGTTGCATTTGGTGGAGATGCAAGTGGTGGGATTCAAATTTTTTTACTACCGGCTCTGTGGGCGTGGCTGGGGACGGTTACTGCAAAATCCCCCTTCCCTCCCCACCCCACTAACCTGCTTTCCAGCTCCGTTCTCCTGTGCAGGGCAACCAAAGGAGACCCAGCCGATCAGCTGGGACTCAATGGGAGGCAGAGAAGAGATGGGGTTGGCGGGGCCAGTTAGAGGCGACATTTGCCGGTTCTCCGAACTACTCAAAATTTCTGCTACCGGTTCTCCAGAACTTGTCCGAACCGGCTGAATCCCACCTCTGGTGGAGATAAGTTGAGAAAGTTGGGCCCTGGAAAGCAAGAGAGTTTAGATGTTGAAGTGACCAAACCAACTAGGTTTCCAACACTGGCAGCATGTTTCCAAGTCAGGTAGATCCCTCTTTCCTTTCTCAGCGTTCTGGGGTTGCTTGAGAAGGTTAACCAGAGGGGGGCACAGGGCTTTCCAGGGTCTCCTCCACAGCCTGAGATGCCCCCTGGTGGTTGCTTAACAGCTGCAGAGAGGGAGGGAACTGGGGCTGCAGTTGCTGAGTGAGGTGATCACAGGGGTACCTTGCATAACAAAGCAATGACTTACAACCCAAATTGTGGGCTTAATTGTGGTCATATGGTGAGAACTGCTTATATTACTATTATCTGCTATGACTGATTTCCAAAGCAGTTTAAGAATTTGCTTCCATTAAAAAGCCAACATTGCCCCAAGATGCATGTAGGCTTCCGGGCTTTCTGGAGGCACTTAATGGATTAAAATGGATCTGCACTGATTCCTGCAGAATCCGAGGGTTACATTTAGTTCCGGTCTGAACAATGCAGGTTCTTGTCAACTATGCAACTTGAGATTGCAGATAGTAAGAACTCTGTTCTTAATTGTTTTGCTGAAAAAGGAGAGAGAAGGTTATTTGTTGTACGTAAAAAAACCCCACCACTTCAGGGCAGAAGAGTTCAAGAGAAAAGAATATCTTCCTGATTCATAAGAGAATTTATATTCCATGGTGGAGCACACCACAATCTTGATTCCCTACATGAAAGGCGAAGTCATGCTGTCTTGAAAAAGCTTTAGACGCAAGTCATTTTTCTTCCTTTTTTTCAGATGTTGATGTCCCTTCACCAGATGAAAAATCTGTAATCACTTACGTGTCTTCGATTTATGATGCCTTCCCCAAAGTTCCTGAGGGAGGAGAAGGAATTAGTGCCACTGTAAGTTTTGCTCCTCTTTATTCAGCCTGGAGGTTTCACTCAACCGTTTGCTTTTCTGCAACTTCTTAGCACTGTTGTTGCCAAGTGAATGATGTCACTGTGTACCTGCAAGGAGAAAGGCAATGAATTGGTACGACAGCCAGGGCCTTTGGTCAACTGAAGTACAAATAGACTTGTACAGTAAAAGAACTGATAGTTTGTGTTTCTAATTCTTTTAAGAGCTGAATTGAAGATTGTCAGAAAAGTTGCTGCCTTGCTTCAGCTTTTCTCAGCTTTATATTATGTGTGAGATGTGTTGGCAGGGAATTGGCAGTTGTGGTCTGGCTCATCTGGCTGACGTCAGGTTAGAAAGTCAGCTGTGCTTCTAGGCGATCCTCTTCCTCGCTGCCTCTTGGTGGAAATTCAGCTTTGAGGAAGTGAGGATTGTTCTTCGGCTTCCTCTGCTGCATTGATAGGCGGGCACTGAGACCCCCGTCCTGCCCAGCTGGTTCTCGGTTGCATTGGAGCCTTGGCATGGGCCTTGAGCCATTTTGCAAAGCTGAACAGAAAGTGTGCGTTTCTGGTGCCTGTTTTTCCTTCTGCCCCATTTTGATGGTCCTTCAGCTGGATGTTTTTGCCTGGTGTTTCCTCTTCATCCAATGCCACTTGATTGTCCTTGATTTCCCCTTTTTCTCATAGGAAGTGGACACAAAGTGGTTAGAATATCAAACTTGTGTAGAAACACTCATCAGCTGGATCAAGCAGCATACGATACAGATGTCTGACAAATCTTTTCCCCAAAACCCTGTAAAGCTCAAGGTAAGTTCTAGCCAGTTTTCCTCTCACCAGATCTGAAATAGCTCCTGATTTCAGTTGCTGCACAGTCATTTGTGGAAGCTCCCTTCTATCCAAAATACAAGCATAGTAGATTCTGCGGCCTTGGTTGAGCTTACCTGTGGACTGCATCCCAACTCAGAGAGTCAGTTATCCAATGATGAGGATGCCAGATTAGAAACCAGAAGACTGTGAGTTCCAATCCTTCCTTAGGCATGAAAGCCAACAGGGAGACTGGGCCAATCATTCTTCCTCAGACTAGCCCACCTCACGGGGTTGTTGTTGAGGGCAAAGTAAGAAAGCAGGAAAGTATTGGGTTATATTTGTTATAAAGTATATAACATAATAAAGATATAACAATTTTAAAAATCAAGGTCCAATTATAGCAGCCCCTTGAAGTAACATGATGCTTTTTGTTTTGAAGGGGTCTTAGAGAAAAATTATTTTTATCTCTGTTTTCTGGTGTGCAGTCTCTCTTCGGGCTACGGCATGGGGGACAACCATAATTACAGGCAGGCAGCTGGTCTCTGGAGTAGCGGAAGCAGTTGGCCGGTTGTTCGCTGCTATTTGCTGCTGGGGAGTGGGGGAGGCAGGGCATTGGTCTTCCTCTAGGAAGGAGGGGCTCATCGGCAAGGCTGTGGTTGTGGAGGGGAACCTCTTCCTACTCTGCTTTCCTTTGGGGCTCCCGCCTGGGTCACTAGAGGCAGAGAGAGGAAACTGTGAGAGGCAGCAGGATTAGTTGTGTGTTTGGATATGAGGAAGGGGAATGTGTGTCTTTTGGGGGGGGTATCACTCTTCTGCTCCTCTTGGCAACTGAAGTGGAATGAAACATTCTGAAAAGCACTTGGCTGCATGGTTCTTCCTGCTAAAGCTAAGTGCTAGGAGGGGTTGGCTCTGGGGGTTTATGTTATAGGCCACCGCAGTCCACAGACTTTAGGGAATGCACACGGTCATCTAAAGCCCACTTTAAAATGTCAACATGGATAAAACAGGTGGTTGCCCACAATTCCACATTGCAACTAAAGGCCCTTTGAAGAAGAAGAAGAAGAAGAAGAAGAAGAAGAAGAAGGAAGAGGAAGAAGAAGGGAAAAAAGTTTTCAGGACCTCTGAAATGTCAGAAGAGGAGGGCAGCATATGAACCCACCATATAAGGACACAGAAAATATACAGAAAATATACAGAAAATGGCTTTTTGTGGGGGTGGGAATCTCTGCTATCTGGACTGGGCAGGCAGCCTCAGACGTAGAATCAGGCAGATCCTCATGTATCCCGGCAGCAGGCCATGTGTGCCTGTATAGTCACTACCTTGATTGGATCCTGACAGTTACTGGCAACTGGTACAACCATGGGCTTCGCTCTGTGGGAGTCGATTTCCCCCGCTAACAGCCTGGCTGGAGGAACAGCAGCTTCCACGTCACCTGCATTAAGGGCAGCCCCATTTAAAGAGTGCTCCAGTTACCTGCTCGTGTGATGATCCGGATGTGAGTTCTTGTGGGTTTAGAATCAGGAACAAGAATGGTCCAGAGTAACGAAGAATAAACTGGCCGCAGGGTTGCAGGAAGGGAACTAACAGTTGGAAAAGGATTGAGCAGAAGATCCTGGGAAGTTGCCTTCTGCTGAATAAGGCCCTCTGTGAGAGATTGTGAGGAGGCCAGGAAGTCCAAACCAATAGTCAAGAGGCAGCACCAGCATTGGCAGCGAGAAGGGAGCTGTAGGGAAGCTACCCTTTATGATCCCACTTCTTGCTTCTAAGAACTTTCTGCAGATCAAAATACGCATTTCCCCTTTTTTTGTCCTTCTTGCCTTCTTTAAGAAAGACAATTCATGGATAAACCCTCTGATTTTGCAGGCACTTTATAACCAGTATATCCACTTTAAAGAAACAGAAATACCAACCAAACAGTTAGAAAAAAGAAACATTGAAGAGTTATACAAATTGCTGGAGGTAAGAGACTTGCATAAATGTATTGGGGTATCTTATAACAAGGGTTGCAAATTACCACCCTGGCTTGACTTTTAATGGATGGCACAGAATTTCAGTTCTGCATTGCCTTAAATCTGGCACATGAGGATCAGTCAAAAGTAAGCACTCGGCTCAGCTTTGCACAAAGTTCCCCCAATGAAGTTTTATAGCATGAACCAAGTCTCTGTTCTAATTCTCTATAGTACTAAATATGTGGGGCCAGCAGCAGTTTTCCTGGGAAGACTATTTGTGTGTGGGGGGGTGGAAGATTATGGAAGGTGGCGGATCAGGCCCTTCTCCTGCCCCAGTAGGCTGCTGCCAAATTCTGTGGTCACAATCACACCTCCCATCTCTCTGGGCCTGACCTCTGGCAGCTGCTCCCTAGTTGTTTTCCATGGAAATGACTGAAATTTAGCTCAAACTCAGCTCAGTGAATTTACACTGTGGCTACTGTGCCTTAAGTTATTTAAATTTTGTCCAAAGATTATTTGTTGGACAAGATACAGTTGTTTGCAGAGGAGAATTTCCTGGAGACTAATTATCATTTGCTGCACCTCAACCTGGAAAAAAGAATGCATAATTTGGGTCTCAAAGCCTCTTTGTACGGGGTGCGTCCTGTGGTCAGGCTCAGGAGAAACAGCTGCTCCTCCTCTGTTGTGCTTTCCAGGTTTGGATTGAATTTGGCCGACTGAAGCTGCCGCAGGGCTACCATCCCAACAACGTGGAGGAAGAGTGGGGAAAGCTGATCATAGAGATGCTGGAGCGTGAGAAGCTGCTGCGACCGGCTGTGGAAAGGTGACCCCCGTGCTGGGCAGTGGGAGGCTTGGGGAAGTTTTTTCTCTGTGTTGCGAAGCCTGCTTAAGCTAAACTCTTGTCCTGCAAGAAAACAAAAATAAACATAAATATCCCTTCTTGGAAAAAGAAGTGACTCATCTGTTCTCTTTGAAATATTGACTGAGGCTTATTTTGCAGACTGGAGCTGCTGCTGCAGAGAGCAAACAAGATTCAGAATGGGACCCTCAGCTGTGAGGAAAAGCTCACCTTGGCAAGGAACACGCTGCAGGCTGTAAGTCTTTGCCCTTGGCCTCCTTCCCTCCCTCCCTCCCAGCTCCTGTGAGTGGTCTCATCTTTGGTCTCTGGGGGCCATGAGCCTTGGTTGGTGGCCTTTGAAATCGTTCCCCTTGAGCTTGGACTCTGTCATTACAAAAACAGAGCTAGGGAATTGGTGGATGTGACTGCGAAGTAAGTGTGCCAGACGTTTCCCAATTTGTAGCTTGAAGTTGCTTTGTCTGCCTGCAGTCACTTCATGCTTGTAGTTTCTCTTGCTCCATCATTGGCCCCTGTGCTTTTCCTTAGGCTTCCGCCGTTGGCATGTTGCTTCCTGCTCTTTTCCCTTCCATCTTCTGGTTATCTTCTCCTTCTGTTCCACTGTCTCCCCTGTTCCCCTTTCCTTTCTTGCCCTTACCAAGCATTGCTGTGGTGGCACAGGGGTTAGAATGCAGTCTTGCAGGCTAACTCACTGCTCACTCCAGGAGTTCGATTCTCGCTGACTCAAGGTTGACTCAGCCTTCCGTCCTTCTGAAGTCACTGAAATGAGGAGCCAGATTGTTGGGGCAAGATGCTGACTCTGTAAACTGCTTAGAGGTTTACTGTAAAGCACCGTGAAGCGGTTTATAACTCCAAGTGCTGTTGCTATTGCAGCCTTTCTTGCTACATGTGCAGAAATGCTCTGGTCTTTGACGTCCTTCCGAGAAGCAATCTTGTACCACACTGTCCTCTCGACTGACACCTCTTTTAGGATCAGTTCCCTGTTCATGACATCCCAGTTCCTCTGCCAGAGGTTTTGGGCATCTTCCTCGAAGTACATCACAGAAAGAGACTCTCCTTAATAACCTTAAATGCTCTCTTGCCAGGATGAAGCCCACTTGGAGTCAGGCCAGTCAGTGCAGTATGAATCCGACGTCGTCATGTACCTGCAAGAGTGCGAGGGACTCCTCCGACAGCTGCAGGCAGATGTTCAGATACTCCGGGATGAGAACTATTACCAGCTGGAGGAGCTGGTCTTCAAGTGAGTGATGTTTCTGGGGCAGCTGAACTCAGAACGGAGCATTTAAGAGCACGTAAAAAGTTGCGCTTGGAGTCTGGTGAAAGGGTGCCAATGGCAGCTGGTCCTGGGCCCCTCCGAGGACCTTGTCATGCTTGGAGGGGCCCCGTGACTTTCCCTCTGACGGATGCAGTGATTGGATTTACACTGCACTGCGCTCACATGGGAATCATTTCACACAAGCACAAACATTATAAACCCTGTACCCCCATAAAACCCCAAAACATAAAGCACCCATGTCTGGTCATATGATGCCTCAATTTACAACTGTAACTTATGACCATAATTCTGGGCTTGATTATGGTCATAAGTCAAGGACTTTTTCATTTTTAGTAATCTGTTATATTTTAATAACGAGTGTTGTTTATGTGCAGTTGCTTTATTGATTGTTGTATAACACCCAGAGAGACTTTTTTGCGATGGATGGCCATATAAATGGGATACATACATAAAGGACCAGTGCCAGTATATGTGTGTGTGTGTGTGTGTGTGTGTGTGTGTGTGTATTTGATCTTCTGCCAATCTTGCCTCTTCAAACAATCAATCAGAATGAGCTGGAAGGGACCTTGGAGGTTTCTAGTCCAACCCTGCTCAAGGAGGTGACTTTCCAGTCCCTTCTTTAAAACCGCTTGTGATGGAGCATCCACAACTTCTGAAGGCAACTTCTGTTCCACTGGTTGATTGTCCTCACTGTCTCCTTAACCTCCAGGAGGTTGCTTCTCTCCTGGATTGGTTTCCACCTGTTGTCTCCTGTCCTGCCCTCTGGTGCTTGGAGAATAATTTGACCCCCCTTTTCTTCGTGGCAGCCCCTCAAATACTAGAATGCTGCTATCATGTTTCCCCCTCCCCCAAGTCCTTCTTTTTTCTAGATTGGCCAAACCCAAATCCTGCAGCTGTTCTTCATATCTTTTAGTCTCTAGGCCCTTAATCATCTTAACTGCTCTTTGCATTTTTTCCAAAGTCTCAATATCTTTTTGGTAATGTGGTGACCAAAACCGGATACAGTCTTCCAGGTGTAGCCTTACTAAGGCTTTATAAAGCAGTACTAATACTTCATGCGATTTTGATCCTATGCCTCTGTTTATACAACGTAGGATTGTATTTTTTGGCTGCTGGCACACACGACTGGCTCACGTTTAAGTGATAAGTGACTAGGACTCCAAGATCCCTCTCACAGTTACTGTGTTTGAACCAGTTTTGCTCAAAATGTACTTGTACATTTGTTTTTTCCTGCCCAGGTGTAAAAATTTGCTTTTCTCCACATTAAATTCCATGTTGTTGGATAGGGCCCATCACTCAAGTCTGTCAAGAGCTTTTTGGATCCTGGGTTTGTCTTCTGGGGTGTTGGCTATTCCTGCCACCTTAGTGTCATCTGCAAATTGGATGAGTTCCCCTTCTGTTCCCTCATCTAAGAATGAAGATATTGAAGCGTCCTGGGCCTAAGACGGAACCTTGTGGTTCCCCACTGTTTACTTTCCTGCATGTAGACATAGACCCCTTAAGGACTACTCGTTGAGTATGGTTTGTCATCTGGTGGTGATTATGTCTATCTTGCCCGATTTTCTCCCAGGATTGTGCGGCTTCAAGATGAATTGGTAACTTTGAGGCTGGAATGTACCAACCTTTACCGGAAAGGTCACTTCTCCTCCCCCTCCTCCTTGGACTTGGCACAGCCTTCCTCCTTGAGCACCAGACACGTGAAGACGGAACCTCTGCTAAAAGGAACGGTTGCCCCTCCTGCCTCTACCTCCTGGATTCGGAAGCCAATGACTCGGGTGGAGTTGGTGGCCATTTCATCCTCTGAGGACGAGGGCAGCCTTCGCTTTGTGTATGAGCTGCTCTCTTGGGTAGAAGAGATACAGGTGCGTTGCCTGGTGGGAAGGAAAGAAGGACATCAGGCCTGGTGGTGTTCAGACAAAGTGCTGAACTAAGTCACTTGCTGCCCTTGTGCAGCAGGCTAAATTGGCTAGGGTGGAGCTTGGTTAGATTTTTTGTGTGTGGCCTAATTTGTTGCATGAACCCAATTCATGTCTAGTATGGTGTCATTACAAACTTAGAAAATGGGTTACTTCAGTCACCAGATTAGGTATGTTGTATGAACCCAATCTGTGGGTGTAGTACTATTTGAAAAAAAAGTTAATAACATTCTAAGATTCCATGAATAATTTTTTAAAATGATTTGATTATTTATTTTGTTTATAAACTCTAGATTACAGAAGTATAATAAAAGTCATATTGTTTTATTAACAAAAGCCTCATACAAAGTGAAGAGAAAATTTTCTGGAGAGCAGAATCTATATTCCAGGGGTCTCCAATCTTGGCAAACTTTAAGATTTGTGGACTTCAACTCCCAGAATTCCTCAGCCAGCAAAGCTTTCTGGGAGTTGAAGTCCAGTACAATATGGGCTACTTTCAAGGCAGAGGCATCTCTGAATATCTCCCTGAATCGTTAAGAACTTTTCCAGGACATGAAAAGCTCTGCTATTGTTGTAAGCGTTGAAGTTTCTGGTAAAGAGCTCTCTTGGAAATGATGGTGATCCCAAAGGGTCCCAGGTTGTCTTGTTGCTCTTAAAAGTAATCTGACGTTTGGAGCTGCTCTTTTTATAAGCCCCAGAGAGATCAGAGAAAGAGCAGAGAGAAGGTGCACTGAGGGGATATTGGTTTGCACCACTATAGTGAACTTGGTACACAACACAAGCAATCCAGTTTGCCTTGAAAAACATTATTTGGCCGATTTATTGGAAAAGTTAGGCAAATTTGGGAAAGATCTCTGCTGATTGTTCTTTCTATTGCCAAATGTTGTAAATGTAAATAGTTATGATCTTTTTTTTCGTTTAAAAAATCAATTGGAAAAGGCAGTAGAGTAGAAAGGAAGGTTACTGATCAGGAGAACCTTTTGACAAAATTACGGAGACTTTTTCCCTGCATTGAGAGGTGGCTGCTTTTGATGGCCTTTCAGATGAAGCTGGAGCGATCTGAATGGGGAAATGACTTGCCCAGCGTGGAAGCCCAGCTGGAGGTTCAGCGCCAGGTCCACAGTAGCGTCGAAGGCATGGGCTCCAGTGTGAAGGAGGCCAGGATGTACGAGGTGAGCAGTCCCCAACAATCTGGGCCCTCATTTGACCCACCTCGGAAGGAGAGAAGACTGAGTCAACCTTGAGCCTGGTGGGATTCGAACTGCCAAATTGCAGGCAGCAGAAGTAGCTCTGCACCACTGCACTCTAACCACTGTGCCACCACAGCTATAAGTATTCACCTCACCTCACCATCACCTTAGTCCTCTGGATAGCATTGATAGCCAATGCAAAACCTCAAAAGATATGTATCATGCTGGGCCTTTCACTAGGAGGCTCTGATTGGAACCCAAATGTTTTTGTAGTCCATCTCTCCATCTTACAGCAGGTCCTCTGAGTAGGCGAGTCTAGTGGTAGGGCCACCATTATGTCACTTTTGTGTCTGTCTGTTATCAAGCAAACATCCAAAGTATCTTGCCTTTTTCCATGTCTGTTTAATGTGCTTTTTGATGGCATCTTTTAAGTTAGTCCATCATCAACCTAATTTCTGATCTGATCTCTAAGTTAAGCATTTGTCTTTCGGTTGCTTGCTGCATTACTTGGAGTTTTTGTGCATCTGAGTTCTATTCTACACTTCATTCTGATCTGTTTACAGGAATATAATTTTTTTTTCTGGGCCCTGATTTGCCTTTGACCTCTGTGTCGCCAGAAGCTGCCCTCCCCAGAGATTTGTGGGCGGGGGAGCTAAAGTAATTCATTTGGGTTTAAATGTATTTGAAACAAAATGTAGCTAATGTGATTATTGTCTCATCCCGAATTTGGCCATTTCCCCCTTCTGTCATATTAAATATTTTGACGTGGTGGAGACATCTGAGGCCTCTGAGGGCCATGCCCTTAGGAAGCAGGCTGGGCTACTTTAGCACTGATAATCAGCTCTTTGATTTGCGGGGGTTCTCTAGCATCACCCAAAGTTGTCTTTCCACAAGAGTCCATACCTCCATACCTGAGAAGAGGGAATGGCCCTCCTCCAGAACTGGCTGGACCTTTCCCCCTGAATTACTGGCTGGGTTTGCCCAATAATCTAGGCTCAAATGAGGTGTGATGGTTTCTGGTTTCTCAACTGTTCTCTTGGCATGTTGAAAGAATGAGAACTGGTAGGAAGGCTTTCTAGTTGCTTCTGTTGCTTTTGAGCTGGAGAAAGAGACCATACCAGGCCTGCCTTCACTCCAGGTCCTTATCTCAGGGACAGAGAAGACACAGAGCTGCTGGGACTTTTCCTCAAAGAAAGAATCAAGAAAAGGAAACAGTTTACTTTTCATAGTGCAAATTGGCCTCTAGAGCAGGGAAGGATCATTATTTTCCTCTGCTTTTCTTTTGCTTAACGTTTTTCTGAACCTCTTGAGGGTCACAGAATCACCGTAGGGTGGCCAGCAAAGTGGATAGCACCACAACACTGGGCTGCTTAAAAACAGCTTTATGAGTTTGCTTATTTCTTTACAAACTCTGAAAGCTGGGTGTTTTAACGCCCACCTCAATGCTCAAATACAGTTTGAGTATTTAAGAAGGCAAAGTAAAAAAGCAGCCCATATTGCTGAAAATGACTGGTTTTGATGGGCAATCCTGAAGGACATTCTGGGTTCTGCAAAAATTGGTCTGGGGGCTGCCTGTGGACTGCAGGTTGCCCACTTCTGTCCTAACTGGCTTGAGTGCGCTGTTTATTAAATTGTGTGGAGCCCATTGTGTGTAATTTGAAAAGAGGAGGGGAGGAAGAATTTCAAAGAAGCCATCACATCTGGCATGTGCATTTCTAACTATTGTAGCATTATTTTTAATCAGCCCTTTTTGTCCTCTTCTCCATTTAGGGTAAAATGTCTTCAAATTTCCGTGCCAGCTACACTGAAACCCTGGGGAAACTGGAGACACAGTACTGCAAATTGATGGTGAGTATCTTTGTGTTGTAGTTAGCTGGCAGAAGGTGTGTGCGGATGAGGAGAGCGAGGACTCAGATGAGGGGCCAGGACCATTCGGGAGGGGACTGCTGCCTTCAGAGGTTGTGGGGGCTGGCAGCAGTGATGAGGAGGTTCCCGAGGAGCCTGTGCCAAGTGCACATGCGTGCAGGGCTGCTCAGAGGAAAGAGCAGCTACAACAGCACGGGCGACTCAGGAGCAAGGCTGCAAGGTAATGGCCCCTCCTTCAAGAAGATAAAAGCCAGCTGTGAATCGGACGTTCTTTGCAGGAAGCAACTCCAGCCACGTGGACATTGCAGTATCTTAAGTTGGTATTTGAAGACTCTTGTGTTGTAAAATATTTCTTATCTGTAGTTTTTGGCAGCCTTGCAAAAACTTTGGCCAGGCTCTTCCTTGTTGGAGCTAATTAGTTGGAAGCAGCCTTTTATCTGTGAAGAAACAGGATTCATAGATGAAACATTAAAAGGTTGTGCTGCTGCCTTTATCTTGTGTTTGCTCTCTTGGAACCAGATTTGGGTCAGAACACTTTGGCAGATTTCTTTCCAGGCCCAAAAGGATGTCTGAAAATGTTTTGCAAGTTCCTAAACTTTTTGCAGCCCTAACTTTTGGCAGTGCCAGTGCCGATAGAGGAGAATCTCTGTAGCTCCAGGTGGGGTCCTTGGGCTCTCCAAGCTGGGTTGTTTTCCTTTAGACATTCCATTATACAAATGGGCAGCATGCAACATGAAGCAACTAGGTAACGTGAAAGGCAGCTATGTGACTTTGAGGCAATTGCCTGGAGACAATAAATTCTAGTCCCACCTTAGGTATGAAAGCTGATTGGCTGCCTTTGGACCAGTAAATCTCTATCAGTCCAACCACCTCACAAAGTTGTTGTGGGGATAAGAGTTCAAGGAAGGAGTATTAGGTATGTTTGCAGCTTTGAGTAATTATAAAGTAATAAAGGTGGGATAAAAATCAAATAAATATATAAACATGATATAAATAAATAAACAATAGACCAAGTCAAGTCCAATACCACTAGAGAATTTCTGGAAGCCTGGTGCTCTGCCAAATTGGGCATCAATAGACACTTAGACATAAACAATATGCAAAAAAAGACAGTCAGCAAGCCAAAAGGGGAACAAAAGTCCCAGACCCCTCCCCATCAGCAGTCAACACCCAGATGATCATAGATTTACTCCAGGATTAACATCAGACCAACAATCAAGAAGTAAGCAATATCCCAGTCAAGGAACTTCCAAACAGGCTAAGAGTAATCAGCCCAATCAAAGAATCTCCAAACCCACCCACCCCTACCAATACTGACAGGGCAAGCCACTAAAATATAAAGGGAGAGCAAACCCCACTCTTTACTAGCACTGATGATGTTACCTAGTTGGGTAATGAAACACCTGGAAGAAAACCACCAAGCTCAGAGAGCACCAAGGAACACTTCTCTCTACCCTGAGCTATAAATATTCTCCTTTCTCGAGAAACATCTTCAAGCGCTAGCACTCCTTCTAGTGCTTCTTATTGCACTACAAATGTTACCTGGTCAGGTAAGGAAGCATCTGCAGGAAAACAGCCAAGCTCAGAGAGCACCAAGAATGCCACAGAAATGCCAGTCTCTTCTTCCTTCAAAGGGCATTTCTGTGGGTGTGCCATTTGTCTTGCCACAAGAACAGATTCCTTCAACCACCTTGGCCCACCTTGGGAGGGGGGGTAGGGAGGATTTGAATCGATAAAAAATTGCCCCTGGTTGCTATTACTATTACACCAAGTATATCAAGCCACAACCACAGAGCCAGTAGGGAACATTTTTGAATTTCACTCCTGAGCTCACTGCTGCTTTGCTCAGGTTCTCATTTCGATGCACTTCACCATCTAGTTGGGCAAAGAAATTCCAACAAAAAGCAGATGCAGTTTTGCAAGCATTAGTATTTACTTTCCCCCAAATGTGGCATTTCTGAACACCCTTTTACTAATACATGTTTGTGTGCATATTTTTTCATATCATGCAGCAAACCACACTGCACATTTCTGCAATTTTCAAAAATTTGCAGCGGTTGAAGAAGTTGGTGCCTTTTTGTTTTCTTTGTTTATAGAGGATGGTGAGCAAACTGAACACTTTGTTGGATCTTATGTATTTTCTGTGCCTAAAAACTGTTCGGCAGGGTTTATAAACCAGTTTTTTAAGAATTATTTTCTGTGCTCACAAATAAGACATCTAAGAGCAGAAATCACTTGAATACTATGAAATGGGACAAAATGTGTCGTCTTTATGCAGGAGACATCCAGTTTCCGACTACACCACCTCCAAAGTTTGTATGAGTTTGTATCCCAAGCGACAACTGAATTAATTTGGCTAAATGAAAGGGAAGAGGAAGAGCTTGCCTAACTTGACTGATTTACTAGTGAGTTTGTAGTATTATCAGTCAAAGAGCAGTGGCTTTGTATGAGTAGATATTGTGATATGCTGACTGCAAAATTTCTTAAACATGCTACTGCAAAATTTCTTAAACATGCTACTTCCTGACATTCCTCAGTGAAGCTAGTATTTAGATGAAGTTATATGTCTGTGGAGATCCTCAGTCATCCAGGACATGGTTGTCCCAAAGGTGCTTTTTTCAAGAGGCAACTGGACTTTCTGGTTTTTCTTTGAAGATGTTTCACTTCTCATCCAAGAAGCTTCTTCAGCTCTGACTGGATGGTGGGGAATGGAAGGATTTATACTCCTTGAAGATGGCTGGTCATTTGCATTCTTTTAGAGTCCATTAAGGCAACTTGGAGGTTTATCTGTGTTCTCAGGGTCACTGAATGTGCAAATGGGTGTGGAGCTTTCTCGGAACTGTTGAAAGGACTGTGTTGTAGACTGGAGATGATGCCATATCCCTCTCTCTCTGTTGAGAGAGGGCTGTTCAGTTTTGACATAGATGGCTTCTTTGACCCTCTTTCAAACCAGCAGTCCTCTCTGTCCAAAATGTGGACTTCGTTGTCTTCAAAAGGGTGTGATTTGTCTTTTAAATGCAGATGGACTGCTAAATCTAGTCCTGCTAGGTTTGTTCTCTTATATTGTGCATTTATGAAGTGGTTGTTTCGTTTCTCCAGTGTACAGATCTGCATGCCTCACTGCACTGCATAGAAGAAGTTATATTTCAGTGTTGCCTTCCAAAAATTCCTTAGATTTTGACTTCCAGATGATGTTACCTAACTTGTGGTTTCAGACTTTATACAGGCTGAAATCTTTGGGGTGAAATCAATACTAAATTATTTGTCTAGCCCTGTTTTTTTCACCATTTTAGTTGATCCTAACCTCTGATAATCCCACCTAACTGCAGAAACCTATTGCCACAGCATTTCCAAGGCAGAACCATCTTACTTTTCTTAAATACCTCCAAAGAATGTAGAATCTCTTGAGACGGCTGTTCCAGAGTTGGACAACTCTTACTACTAGAACATTCCCTTGAGTATTTTAAACCACTTGGAAATTTGTTGAACAGCACCAGGCATGGAAGGGATCCCTCCCCTTCCTCCACCCAGGGCCTTAGGGGCATGCATTGCTGACACAGCTTGCTTACCAACTTGTCCAGACTCCCTTCTGCCACCTCCTTTGCTTGAATCTCATGGAAGACATGGTTGAACTGAAGGTGTTCTAGGCCCTCAACGTTTTCATATTCGGCTAAACTGATCTCTCCCTGATGATAATCAGTGATGATATCACTGAAAATCACTAACCCAATGCTATGTTTTGTTTTATTTTAGTATTCTTGCCATCACATCTATGAATGATTCTAGTGGTTTTCAGCCTGCATATTTCTTTTTTAAATGAGGAAAACAAGAGTGTCCAACAAGTTTTTTAAAATGTTCAAGATATTGTTTGAGTTTTCTTCAAAAAGGACATGAAAAAATTACCTTATTACTGAATGTTGATGTAGATGTTGAAAATTATCCTTGCCTGCCTCATCCTTAACCTTATAACTGGCCCCTTTTTGGAATGCAGCCTCAGCACACCCCAGAATCACAAGTATGACCCTCAGCATTAAAACCCAGACCCCCCTCCTGTTCAGCTCCCCAGTGGGCCTTTGCCATCTTTCTAAATGTCTTCCCGTGCCCGGCTTGTCTTTGGCCAAGAGGCGCCCTCCGCCTGCTTCGGCCATAGAATCACCGAAGCCCTTGGTGTGTTCCCCACCCAGGAGCTGACAGAAGAGCTGGAGGAGAAGCAGGATGTCTTCCGTGCCCTGCAAGATTCTGCTGAACTGCTGTCACTGGAGAATCACCCTGCGAAGCAAACGGTGGAGGTAGGTCTTGGCTGGGAGGAGCTCTTATTGGCTCTCGCTTGGGAATGTTCTGGGAGGGGCTTAGGCAAGGCCAGGACTTAGGATGGCTGGTGAGTGAGAGGGTCCTCTTTGGGGAGCCTTTCCCACCTTTCATTCCCATGTGGACTCATGTTTGGCCCATGGATGAGTTGACATGATGCCTACGTAATAAAGCAATATATTGGAGGTCCTGTGCATCATGTAACATACTAACAATTTAAGCAGAAATACAAAGCAATTGTCTTGTGTTCTGGAAGAGCTTCCTTTCTGGAACTGGGCATTGTAGTTGTGGGAAGTCTTTGCTTGAAACAACTGTTTCTTTGGTTTTTCCCAGCTTCTGCTGGGCTGGGCATTCTTGTCCCTTTAGCACAGCTGTGATTGTCTCTTCCAGGCCTACAGTGCTGCAGTTCAGACGCAGTGGCACTGGATCAAGCAGCTATGCTTGTGTGTGGATCAGCACTTGAGGGAAAACACCGCCTACTTCCAGGTAGGGCAGCCCAGGGTGGGCTGGGTATCCCCAGTCAATCCACAAATTCACAATGCAAGGATGGCCTGGCCGGCCTTCGCCATGGATGTACACACATTTCGTGGGGTTGGGCAAATGAAAGACTTCTTTATACCCTTCTAGTTCTTCGGTGATGCTCGGGAGTCTGAGATGTTCTTGAAGAACCTCCAGGACAACATCAAAAGGAAGTATTCTTGTGACCGCAATACCAGCCTGACCCGCCTGGAGGACCTGCTCCAGGATTCCATGGTGGGTGCTTTTGGGGCAAGTCGGATGGTATCCTGTAGACACCCAGAGACCTTCTGAACTTCTGCAATTCCCCAGCCTTTGCTAACTGTGCTCCTTGCGTGAATTCCTGTGGTGGTCTTCTCCAGCAGCTGCCTTCTTTGATGCACTGGAAACCGATGAATTTGGTTAGAGTGGATCCTAGCACTGCTCATAGCTCTGTGCTTTAGAAGCAAACAAGGAATGTGTATGCATGTTAAAGTACTTTCTTTTCTCCTTGGTCATTCCCAGACCCGCTTCTGAAGTCCCCCTGTGTTTGGTTGGCATCCCCCTCACATGTATCTGTGAAGTGGTCTCCAGCATGTTACTTACTTCCAGTATGCTGAAATGGGTGGCTGCTGTTGGGGAGCACAGGGTGACATGAAATCCTGAGTCGGGCCATTGATCCGTCTGGCCAAAGCTCGTCCCCTTTGGGTTCTTCCTGTGGTGCTGCTAGTGGGCTGGTGCTGCACAGTGTGGGCCTGTCCCTAAGCTGGCTGCTGCCCCCTCCTGACCGGCTGGCTGTCAGGTGCACATTGTCCCCACATTGGCCTGGTCTCTGAGCAGCTCTGGGCCTCCTGGCTCTGAACCAGAAGCGGCCCCATGGCAGAGTCCTCTATCTGTATCGTCTGGATTGCTTGGACTGCAACACCAGTGACTCCCAGCTGTGGTCCATAGAAATTAGGAAAGGGGCAGGAAAGTAAGTTCCGGACAAGAGTGAGCTTCTTGAACCGGCAATGAGGCATGGGAGGCTGCTGGTGAGGCTTGTGTTTGGCTAAGAAAAAGAGGCTGGCACGGTGGCTGAGGGAGGCCGCTCGGAAAGCAGGACAGGCGAGCATGGTGGTCAGTGTGAAAGGCGGGAGGGACAGAGAAGCCTTTCTAGGTGCAACCAGGAGAAGGGGGGCCACTGGAAGCCTCCTCCCAAGTGGGAGCTTTGTGCTTGTGGCCAGCCAGCCTCCATCCGGGTTGGCTTGCACCAATACTCTTGGCCTGGCCAGCTCTGGAAGAGACAGGGAGGAAGAGAGGGCAGTCAGGCTCCAGCTGTTTGGAGGGGAAAGTTGAAGGACCCCGAGAAGAGAAACTGTGCAGGGAAATGGAGGGACTGCTGCAAAACAAGCCAACGAAGCGTGTTGCTGTTTTAAGGGCTACAAGGAAGGCGCCTGCCTGGGGCCAAAGTAGATGCCTAATGATCATAATGAATGAGTTACAGTTGTATTTCTTCCAACCATGCTCCCCTGGGACAGGCACAGGTAGCTCATTTTTAAGCTCGATCTATCTATCTATCTATCTATCTATCTATCTATCTATCTATCTATCTATCTATCTCTTTCTTTCAACTATCTTCCTACCTACCAGCATTTCCCCAGCATTGTCTCAGCCAGGTTTTAAACTGCTTTCAGTCAATGCATCAATCTTCCTGAACAATCTTTCTGCACAATTCTGGCACCGCTTCCATTTTTTTATTTTGCAAAAATCAAGCATTTTTTTCTTCAATAAAGACAGTAGGTCTGGGTCTTGTTGCTCAGGTAATCTCGTCTTGGGGTTCTGGGCTGTGCTCCCAGGTTGGTGGGTGGGGGCCTTGGAGGATGTGCCTCTTGCCAGAAGAGAATGGAAGAGGGGCTGGCTGGGGGCTTTCTGCCCATGCCCCCTCTCACTCCTGCCCCTGGCAAAGTGCTCATCCCAGATGGCAGGCAAGGGGCTCCAGTAGGAGCTTGGTGTCTTTTGGGGGGCTGGTGGGGGGTCCCCTTGCTGTGGCTGCCTTTCTCTCCTGCCCTCCTCACCATCATCATCTCGCTTTTCTTTTGAGCAGGACGAAAAGGAGCAGCTCATCCAATCCAAGAGCTCCGTGGGCAGCTTAGTGGGAAGGTCCAAAAGCATCGTCCAGCTGAAGCCCCGGAACCCTGAGAGTCCTTTGAAGAGCACCATCTCCGTGAAGGCGGCTTGTGATTACCGCCAAATTGAGGTCAGCAAGAGCAGCTGAAGGAAAACTTGGGAGGACTTGGGAATTTCCCGGATAAGGAATACCGTGGGGGTTGATATTCAGAATGTCCCTGTTTTCAGACTCTCAGCGTCTCAGCCAGCCCTTGTTCCTCCCCATCACCAGTGACTTGAATCCAAGGGTTCCTTCCCTGCAGTCATGGTAGTCACGAGTCTTTTGCTGCGTTCTTAATGGTGACTTAAAATAATGATGAGGCTCTGCATACAGGTATTCCTCGACTTATGGCCACACTTGCCATGTACCCAAATTTTGATCCTGTGACACTACAGCAGTTATTAACTAAGACAGGGGTTGTCAAGGCTTGAAAAAAAACCTTTTTCCAGGGAGTAAATCTTCCAACACATCCCTGTTAATTAGAGGTGATAGACCGTGTCTTTCTTTACTGCCAATGCTGATAAAATTAAACCCGGAAAGTAATATAAGACACATTTTTATTTATAAAATAAGAAAACCTAACGAAGCTCCATACTTGCAGCCTCCTTAACACCAAGGCATATAGAAAAAGAACAAAGGAAAAGTACAACGGAAGTTACAGGAAGTGATGTATAAACTTTTTACACATGCGCAGTAAATCAAAACATCACAAGACTTTTTTATCTCATTACTATGGAGACAAGATAACACAGTGCTGGCTAGCAGATACCTGCTTGCTATAATATGAGCTTATGAGCTTGACAGACAAACCAAAAAAACGCAGTGACAGGGGTCTCCAACCTTGGCCACTTTAAGACTTGTGGACTTCAACTCCCAGAATTCCTCAGTCAGCTTTGCTTTGAAGTCCACAAGTCTTAAAATGGCCAAGGTTGGAGAGCCCTGAACCAAGAGGACCAATCGTAAGTCCGGTGCGATTGTGACTTTGAAAAGGCACTAAATGAACAGTTGTAAGTTGAGGACTACCTGTACTTCCTCTGTTGGCCTTAAAGGAGAAAAAGGTTGAGGTTTCAGGGGCAGGTTCTGAGGAGCCTCTTTTTTGCTTCTCCAAATGCGCTAAGTGGTTACTTTGCAAAGCCAAACGTTGAAGTACTAACATCAGCCTGGAGCTTCCCAGAACTTTAGCTTGTTCTTAAACCATGAGTAGAGCGGTTGTTTGGGATTCCCTCCATTAATCCACCCTTGGGCTTTTGTGCAGCCTTCTAATATGCCAACTCAGATCCAGGATATCATTCTGCGGGGCAAATCAGTATATACGGTGTTTGCGGGAGAAACGTTTGGTAAATTTGAGGCATGCCGTATTAGGGAGGGCTGAGAGAGAGAAGAAGAACCAAATCACACTGTCCCTGAATGAGAGACGTTCCCTGAAGTTGGGCTCCAGCACGCAGTCTGAAAGCTCGGAAGAGCAAACCCAGAACCAGATTCGATCTTGCAGAAAAATAACCCCGCGTAGGCAAAGCTTTATTTGCAGTTTGGTATCTCCTCATTGAGGTAAGCTGCTAGGAAATGTTGCAGTTGCTTTTCCTAGAGAGACTGCAGAGAAATGTTGGGGAAAGCTTCTGTTTAAAAAGGAGGGAGGTCAGTTTGGCCCCCAAGATCAGAGGGTCACTTAATGGAGCGAGAAGAAATGTCTGCTGGACTACAGAAACACCTGGGTTGCCTCCACAGATCACAATTGGCCGCAACGACGAGTGTGTGCTGAAAGACAACGCTCAGCGAACCAAGTGGAAAGTGATCAGTCCTGCTGGGAATGAGGCCACGGTGCCCTCCGTTTGCTTCTTGGTTCCCCCTCCCAACAGAGAGGCCATCGAAATGGCCAGCAGGTAACGGGACCGAGGTCAGGGTCCTGGGCAGATCCCTGTAGCAGCTTTGCAGAGTTCTCCACAGCCTGTGGTAGATGAGAAGCGCTTCAAGGGAACTCTGGGTGCAGCATTTGGTGCAAGGACTTCAGAATTTATTCTTCTTCTTTTGCCAAAGAAGGACGAACTTTTCTGTTTTGCTTCTTTGTTTAGATTTTGCAATATTTTGCTCAACTGTTTTCTGGTTTGCTTTGTTTTGTTTTACTTTGAATTTTTGGATGCTTTTACTACTTTGAAGTTGGGTATGAAGAGCATTAGAGCAAAGTTCTCTTCCCTGACTGTGGTGAGAGGTGTCCTCTGATGGGCAGATCCGTCTCTTTTCAGGCCATCTCAGTTCCCAGAGGACCTCTTTTCCCCCCATGTTTTATTTATTTTATTTATATAACATGTAAAAATCAATCTTCAATCAAACAGTGTGTTGTCTGGGTACAATTATTTTTAAGCAATCATGATCAAAATGTTTACAATGATATTTGTCACAATAATATTAATACTATAATAACAATCATGTTTAACTTACCTACTTTAACAAGTCTTCTTTATAACATTTGGCCTGCATTTATATCCCCATATTTCTAACTTCTGTTAGATAATAACAACAGAGATCCTTATTTATAAAGCCCCTATCAAACTACAAGTAAACATTTAAAATACCTGCAAAAAATCACATTTTTTATACATTTTCAGAAAGTATGTATTTTGTGTACATTTCATACCTTTTTTGCATTTTAACTTAAATGCACATTTTTAAACAGATGTGGGTATTAGTGCTGAGAGCAGTGCTATAAAATACAGACGTATGCAAACCAACTGCAGGTGTCCACACCTTGCTAAACTTGGTCTATCTCAGAAGCTAAGCAGGAGTGGGACAGTTGGAACAGAATAACAGAGTTGGAAGGGACCTTGGAGGTCTTCTAGTCCAACCCCTGCTCAAGCAGAGACCCCATGCCATTTCAGACAAATGGCTGTCCAATCTCTTCTTTAAAATCTCCAGTTTCGAAGCACCCACAACTTCTGGGAGGCAACTCATTTAGCTGATTAATGGAAATGGCAGATGGTTGGCCAGACTGGGAATATGAGAAATGTCCCAGTTAAAGGCAAGAGAAACCTGATTAAGTATCAATCAAATGCCATAACAATGGCAAAGACTTGTTCATGAAGAGCCAGGAGGGACCATGGACAGTCAAAGGAGAAATGTAGAGTGCCTGGAGTCTGAGGACAGTAATGGCAGGGAGATCAGCTCCTGCAGAGGTTCAGAGTGCTTGAAATCCGTGGAGCCAGGGCTTCATGGCATGGAGGTGCTGCTGCTCAGTCACAGAGCTCACTCAAGGAGAAGCTCAGGGAAACCTTTGCTTTGCCTTCTTCTTGCAGAGTGGAGCAGCTCTACCAGAAGGTGATGTCCTGTGGCACCAGCTGCATGTCAACATGAAAAGCCTGGTCTCCTGGAACTACTTGAGGAAGGATATCGCTGTGGTGCAGAGTTGGAACCTGGAGAAGGTAATGATGCAGATCTCTAGAAAGTTGGTTGCTGGCATTTTGGTAAGGCAGGAAGGAAGGATGAGCAGTGTAAAATAGTGGGTGAAACAGTCTTGTGAGTAGTAGGCCTTGGACAGGATCTGAGGTGGTATCTGTTCCAAAATGAAAAGAAGAGGTTTGGCGGCAGCAGGAGATTGGCAAAGCGGGGGACTCAAAAGTCAATCTTGCAAGCAAAGATCTCATAGTAAAGTTTAGCTGATTAAAAATAGGTTGTACTAGGCTTATGACCATAATTGAGCCTGGAGCTATGGTCTTAAATCGTGGTGGTTAAGTGAGTCACCATGTGATGCTTCCCGATTTTATGGAGGTCATTAAGTGAACTATGTACATGTACTGTAGTCATTAAACAAACCCATTACAGCAAATGGGTATTTTGGCTGGGAACTGGAAGTAAATGGCTTTCCGTAGAGGACAATTCCCTGCCCCAATAAGCTTAAATAAAATTTTGCATTAGCTTAGATATTTATGAAATACCACTGTCTTCTTCACAAGTGGATGTTCTTTCCATGAGCATCTTGCACTTTCCCCCCAACATTGTTTAACTACAATGTACAGAGTTCCCAATCCATGTGCAGCCATATTGTAGAAATCTTGGCCAGTGTACGCACTTACTCTGAAACTGTCTGGGAAAATAAGTTGCTTAAACCCACGTGAAGATATTTGGCTGGTGATTCCAGGTGCCTGGAGGTGGAGTGGTCCCTGGGGCTACTGGCCACTGCCCAGCCTGGTGCCATGATCCTCATGTAGCTGTGTGCTTTGTGTTCCTTGTGACTCACAGCTGCGGGCTCTGGCCCCAGGAGAGTGCCACCACACTGTGAAGAATCTGCAGGTGCACTTTGAAGACTTCTTGGAGGACAGCCGAGACTCGGAGATCTTCTCCCTGACAGATCGGCTGCACCTCGAGGAAGAAGCTGAGGCGTGCAAAGAGCATTTTCAGCGGCTTCTGCAGTCCATAGAAAACGGTGAGCCTAGTTCAATGTTCAGAGCAGCCCCTAGAGCTGGGAGTGCAATATATCTGCGTGGCATTTAAGGCTGACTGGTAGTTTTGTGTTTTATCTGTTTGTATGGATTTGTTTGGTTTTGAATGCTGCCTGAAGTTCATTAGAACTGGAGAGTTTAATTGTGGTGATTGTATATGAGATCGTTTTCATGGTTTATTTCTGAAGGTCTCCAGTCTGTTCTGAGGAAAAGAGTGTTGTAGAATGCAAGGAACAGTAAATTTGGCAGAAAGTTTAAATCAGTCAGGAACCCAAGGTTCAGGTGTTGTGTGAGACTTCCCAGTCACCTCTCTGGGTTCCTTCTGCCCTCACCTGCGGAGCAGGACAGCTCAGAGCAGGCAGCCCAGTTCAGTGGGCTCCTGTGCCCCCAGCAGAGAATTGTCATTGTGGGCTTGGCTGCCACTTCAAGGGGTTTGTCTCTGCCTCTCTTGGGAAAAAGGTGAAGGTCCCTTGACAACCGGAAGCTCGGCAGTCAAGCGGGCCCTCCTGGGACTCTGGGGTCAGGCTCAGCTCTACTTCCCACCAGCTTGGCTTCCTTTCAGCCTGAGATGGTGGGGTGCAAACATCAATCTGGAAGCTGTGGCTTGGAGACAGGCATGCGGCCATGGACCTATAAAATATTTGAGTTCCCCATTTAAAGTTCACTCCTTTTATCTATGAGCAGAGGATAAAGATGAGACTGCTTCTCGGACTTACCTCTCTGAGCTCAAGAACATCCGGCTTCACTTGGAGGAATGTGAGCAGCGGCTGGTGGGCACCATCCGGACACCAAGCAGCACCAGAACCGACGGGGATGCTCTGCAGGAAAACACTTTCCGGATGGCCGAGCAGGAGGTTGGCACTTCCAGATGATGGGGTGGGGGTGGGGGTGGCAGCAGCGTGCTTGAACAGGGTCCCAGTTCTCTTTAGGTAAGAGGACAGAGAAGTCCATGGATTGTACTGTCATTCTGCAGCAGGGTGGAATTTAAGAGGGAACCTTGTACTTACTGCTCACAAAATGAATCCCTGTTTTGTTTCCTGACTTCCTGCAAATCACAGCAGGACCTTCTGAGAGAGACCCAGAACTGTGATGTCCTTCAGTTCTTTGTTTTGCTTCCTCTTCATCTTGCCGATTGGAAGAAGCAAATTCACTCAGAATCTGTTGGGAAACTGTTGGCACAGGAGACGGTTCTGTATGGATGGAGACCAGATACGCACAGCCTCCATTCTGCCAGTGGCATCTCCTCCGAAAAGATCCCTCCTTAAATACTTGATCACTAGGCCTCTGGCTGTGGAGGAGCTTGGACGAGGTCATTGTGGTGGCCCTGGCCGCTTGCTCCTCTTCTGATCGCTAAGGAGGCTTGTGCTCATGATTTGTGATTGTCTCTGCAGCGCCTGAAGGGAGATTTGCACCAGCTGAGAGTTGACCTGGACCAACTGGCTGAGAGATGCCACATTTTTTTGCACAAGTCTCCCACTGGGTCAAGTACGCCACACCTTCGTTCTGAGCTGAACCTGCTGGTGGAAAAGATGGACCAGGTCTATGGGCTCTCGGCAGTCTACCTGGACAAGTGAGTTGCTGGCATTTTCCTCTAAATTCCAAAAGGAGAACTATGGTTTTGCCATATAAAAGAAACCAGGCAAGTAGCAGAACACCAGGCTCTTGACCCCTTTAGCTTAGGATGTTTTGTACTATTAAAAAGAAAGTTTGGGGAAAGAGAGGATTCCTAGTAGATTTGCGCTGCCGATGGGCTCAGGAAATCACAAGAGAATTTAGCCATTTTTGTAAAAAAATCTCTTGAATCCAATTTCTTGAAAACAACAAATCTCTGGTTGCATTTTAAAAATAGCTGGCGTAGAAGACAGGATTGCCTCTTGGCTTTGCTTCATTAACAACAAATGCATTAAATCGTAACTCATTTTGCAGGGTGCCCTGCAGTTATTCCTGGAACCCTGGGTGCACTGCAAAAGATAGGCGGCATTTGCAGCCCAACTTTAAGAGTCATGTTAACTGTTAAAACAATATAGAGGAGGTATTCCCTTCTGCCTGATACGCAAAATAAACATCTCGTAATGCACACAAATGTATATAGGAGAAGTCTGAATGCTAGCCAGATTCCCCTTGTGCTCAGCATTCAATGGGCATCAGTCTCAGATTCATTTTGACTGGGATCCATGCGCCTGCAGAGAGCCATGAATTGTACAGGCAGCCAGTTTTTCTACCTCTCCCCTGTGCTCTCCTGCCATACAGTGCCAGCACTCAGACTGCTTTTTACACACTAAGCAGTGCAGGGTGGGATGCAAATGCTTTTGCTGCTGGTTCTGTGGGCATGGCTAGGTGAGAGTGACTAGGTGGGCAGGGCCATGTGAATGGGTGGGCGTGGCTTTTTTTCCAGCCCCCCTCCACGCTCCATTCTTTTGCCTCCTGGGCCTCAGGGAAGCCTCCTGGGAAGGCATTTTTGCTCCCAGAAGGCTTCCCTGATGCCCAGGAGGCAAAAAACAGAGCGTGGGGCGGGGTGCAGCACACACACACACACACACATCCCACGCACCCCCTTTTTGCCTCCTGGGCGAAACAGTAAGACAGCAAGCTGATCATCGGAACAGCTGATCATCAGGAGGGGGGAAAAATACCGGTTCAGCTGAACCGGTAGCTGGTTTTTTGGTTTTTTTTGACTACCGGTTCTCCTGAACCGGGCTGAACCGATAGAATACCACCACTGAAGCAGTGACCTCATCGTTTTCTATAGCGTTTGTGAAATATGTATTAATGTTATAACACACTGATGTGTCCCGTGCTGTTCCCTTCTTCGTCTGTAAATGGTAGAGCTTCACTGTGGTATGTAACTTGGTGCTGCAGAGGAATTCAGTTCTGCCTCTGAAAGGGGATAGTGAGAGAGGTAAAAGAGAGGCCGTGCTCTGGAAAAGTAGGATGCCCGAGAAAGAGATGAACAGCTCAGCCCTGACTGTGTCATCCTTACAAGGGGGCAGAGAAGTTTTCAAAATTTTGGTAATGGATTCTACAACGATGAAGTAGTTGCATTTTTGGAATTTCCACAGTGTCCCTTTTGTGACCCGGCCACCTCAAAGGGCTTTCAATAGTTTCCCGATGAGGCAATGGGCAAGAAGGGGATGGAGGAAAGGGGAAAAGACTGTCAATATACTTTTACTGTTTAGCAATGCAATCCTGGACTGGATGGTCCCTGGTTGACAAGAGGGAAACAGCTGTTTGCATTTCAGGAAGTTACATTTCCCTTTTTTCCCCTCTGGTAGGCTAAAGATGGTTGATGTTATCATTCAGAATACGCAAGGAGCCGAATCCTTGGTGAAAGGCTATGAGGTGAAATTGAGTCAAGAGGAAGCTGTGCCTGCGGACATCATCGCCATTCAGTCCCACCGGGCCTCCTTGCAGGTTGGTAGTCCTGAGATGCTCTTGCACAAGGCCAGAAATCAATGCCAGTTGCCCCCTTCTGCCCCTTCTGTCTGCTGGAGGGACACCAGCCTTTCTCTGCTCTTGCCGAATGGTGCTCTAGGCTGGGGCTCTCCAACCTTGGCAACTTTAAGACTTGTGGATTTCAACTCCCAGAATTCCTCAGCCAGCAAGGCTCCCAGAGGAATTCTGGGAGTTGAATCCACAAGTCTTCAAGTTGCCAAGGTTGGAGACCCCTGCTCTAGGCCACCTTTGTCCTTCTGGGGCTGAATCAAATGGGACAATATGGCCACACAGGTCAGGCTGGCCTGCTCTGGGGGACAGGCAGGCTGGCTTAGTTGGTCCCGAGGCTTCCTTTGTCCTGTTCTCCTTTGACCCCAGTACGGAAGGCAAACACACTTACACAAAACCATGTAGATGTATCCAGCTGGCTTGCATGGCCATGTTGGCTTCTGGCTGAACGGATGAGCTGTGGCAAGGTTCATCCTTATGCTGCCTATATAAGAGTTTTCACCAAACCGAAAAATCTATCACTTTGATCATGGAGAACATAAAAATTAGTTGGCCTAAATAGTCCTGAATTGGACGAAGTACATAAGAGAAGGTCCACCAGAGGAGGTTAACTACATAAGAGGAAAGACTGGGCAGTAGCAGCGGCAGCAGCAGGAAACTGGGCAATCCCCCAAACAGAGAAGAGTGCACTGGAGGAGGCATCTCCTGCCATTGCCCCTGTGCATGACATCAGCCCAAGTTCTTTGGTTCTGCACGCAGCCCTCTTCCACTGGAAAGACCAAGAGGTGCTAGGAGATTATCTATCCGAATTCCAGGGCTTGGTTCTGGGAAGCTGAAAGGAAGCATCCTGCCACAAGGCCTGGGGAAAGCAGAGGGGTCACACGAGGCACAGACCAAACTCTCACCAGAAACTGGACTCTTCTCCAGAGGCGGGTTCCTTTTGCTGAACTGGCTCCACTTGAATCCTCACCCAGATTCCACCCCTTTTGCTTACCCCTGAGTTCAAGTTGTTTTGTAGGGCAGTCACCCACAATCCTCCTTCCAAGCAGGCCTGAAGAGTCCAGGCCAATGCTGGAGGGAAAGAGAGAGAGATTTGGCTTTGGGGAGGGTTGACAAAACTGCTGTGTTGGAACCTCTTCTTCCCTAAAGTATCTTTCTCCAAATTCATTTTGTAAAAACAAGCAAGAGGACAAATCTGTCTTCCTTACTGCTGGAGCCGTTAACTCTGCTCACTGGGCCTTCTTGCTCATTATCATCAGTCAACAAAGGAAGTGCCTCTGTTTCTAAAGGCTGGAGCACTGATTTTGGGGGTTTCATATTCAGCCAGTCAATGAGTTTAATCCTGAATCTGTCACTGCCAGGATTATCTAGCAGAGAGAGATAATTACCACCCCTTCAGCACTCAAAAAACAACAGCAAAAAACGTTTCTTTGGATGCGCTTGCACAATGTTTATAGGTAATGTTCAACTGCAGAAGGTTTGGTAACTGAGCATGTTGTTGCCTTGGTCACTCTGCACTTGAGAGTGGAACATCCCCTTCTGAACATTCAGCTCATTGCAAGTAGGCCGGGGCAACTGGCGGGTCTGAGGACCTCGGTGGCATCCAGGTTTCTTGGCCAAGCAGCCAAAGGCTTGTGGGGTTGGTGGACAGGTAGTTGGAGTTTCATTCTTAGGAAGAAGTCATTGAAGTCAGGTCCTCTGGAGTATTGTAGCAACACATGAATGTGTGCTGATTGCTAGGGCAGAAAAGCAGAGCAAGGTTTGGAACAGGGCTGCAGAATCCGCACCTGTGAAAAATGAATAGGCTGAGAAAGAAGCTACCAGGAAATGACCGGTTTCCATATCCAGGGTTGCTTGTCTGTTTTTCGGTCAGTGATCATGTTTTCTCCTTGTTCTTGTTGTATATCATTAATATTCCAGCTCTGGATCAGTGAAGTGAACACCAAGAACGCCGTCTTTGCAACCTTGGAGGATGACTTGGCAAGAGCCAAGGGTAGCGGACCAGCTGTACCGCTTGAGGCAGCAGCAGCCTGGACCTGGAGCATTACCAGGAGAAGGGGGCTCAGCTGTGGGATCGCTGGCAAAGAGTCAGCCTGCAGATGGAGACTCGGTGAGGAGTGGAGATTTTTGAGATTCTCAGAATCACTTATCAGGCTTTAGTATCTCCAGTTCAGCAAAATAGTTTAAAAGAGCAAAAACAAGACGAACTACTTATAGTCTTGACCAAATTTTATTTTTGATTGCCTATTTATTTTTGATTATCTCTAAAGAATTCTGTCACATGTGACATTTTGATGTTAATATGTTCTCTTTTGATTAGCTGAATAAGGATATTCTTAGATTAAACAAAAGACTTTAGTATTTTTATTCTGACATGATTATTAAATCAGTTCTGTTTTTGATTATTGAATATCAACTTCAGTGTAACCATGTCCTAAAGTCTTAAATTGATACAAGATACTTTAATATGCTGCACCAATTTAATGTTGCCTCAGTATTTTTATTTAAGCTTAATTTCTTGTAAATCTCTTTCATCTCTTGGTGTGAAAAGACAAAATACAAGCTGTCTTTTTGTTTCTATTCTCTCTTGATGGCTCCCATTTTCTTCTGAGCTTTGGTTCGCAAATGTTTCATGCATGATCATGAGCTTTTCTAGAAGAGCAGCTGACCACTAGATAAATGTTACTGCCGTTATTACCTTCTGTCTACACTGATTTTCTGGGAAATCTATCCATTGTCCATGGAATATCCCTAAGAGTATCTTTGCTCTACCGTTTCTCCATTCATTCCTGCCTTGCCCCTAGTGGGGTTATTAGTAAGGTTTATACCCACAAAACAGCCACTTTTGGGGAAAGATCAGGGGGAAGGGGGAAGAGCCACCTTGTGTCCTTTTAAAGAGAGCAGACAGGCAATCTAAGGGGACCGTGGCCCCATGGATAATCTCCCCACCACCTCCAAGGACCAGGTAGCCTGACTGAAAGGAGCTCTGGGTCCCTAGAGGGAGCCCTGCAGAGGGCCAAGGGTGCTGTGCAGGCCTCCTTAGATGGGGGCTCTTGCAATCAGAGTGAGTGGAAGCACTGGAGACTCTTCGCAGAACCTTGGGGTTTCTTGCAGAAGGACAGGTCCATTGCCACTGCTGCCGACCTGGGCCAGCTGACTGACCAAAATAAATGCATTCTTGATGTGTGGTCTGTAGTAAACCTTTACAGATTGCAAACCACTCCAGACAAAGGGTGCCTGAAAAGTGTGGTCAAAAACAGTCCAATTGGGGAGAACATGGGTATGTCATGGCCATCATCTTGACTTTTTAAAAACCACATGCTCTGGATGTCCCTGAAAAGTTTTCCCCTCTACTGCTCTATTATAAGTGTACCATGTTTGAAGCATCTCTTATTAGTTGGCGTTTTCTCCTTTCCTCTGCTTCATTTCCTCCATTTCTCGGCAGGAAATCTGAGCTGGAGAATATTGAGGATGTCCTCAGGGATTATCGGAACTGCCACGGGGCGCTTGTCCGGTGGATTGAGCAGACCACAGCCCAGCAGGAGCTGATGAAGCCTGGACAAGCAGAGGACAGTCGGGTGCTTTCAGAGCAGCTCAGCCAACAGATGGTAAGGATGATGGAGAGCCCGAACCTTCTCTCTCTCTCTCTCTCTCTCTGTCTCTCTCTCTCTCTCTGTGTCTCTCTCTGTCTCTGTCTCTCTCTGTCTCTGTCTCTGTCTCTCTCTCTGTCTC